>JAVSCE010003018.1:0-329948 GCA_032199065.1 Smutsia gigantea
CGTCATGCTCTGAACCCCTCACACTACTGTCCCCTATCTTCCCCTCAGTCACACTGAACCAGTGCTATTCCTTCTATCGGAAACAGACTTTTCTCCCATCTCCTTATTTTTCCTTCAAATACTGAGGTAGGCATTCCTGACTCATTCCCGAAGTCTGGGTCAGGAGCTATGGTTAAAAGAATGAATGAGCTCAAGAACAAAGTATGAAAAAAAAACTGGATATTATTTTTCATTTTTCTCTTTTTATTGTTTTTAAACTTCATTATGTTTTTAAACATAATAATGCAGTCATAAAACATTGCCAGGGTAACTTCTACTGAGCTCACAACACTTGAGGTTTGCAAAAAAAACAGTGAAATCCTAGGTCAGCCCCCTGATATCACAAATGAGAAAGCCATTAGAAAAGGAGGGAGCTGCTATTTGAAGGAGCTAATAGAAAAACATAATTGCATGGTTTGGATTACTTCATCATGAGACATTATGCTAATGTTCGATTCAATGAAACTCAGCATTTATAGGTAATGGCTGTATTATTCAATCAAGTCTGTATACTTCTGAAAAGTATATATTAAATATTCTCAATTTATCAGCTAGAAATTGAGAAAACAAAGGTTCCATTATTAGTTTGGTCCACAAGAAGAAAAATTGGGAAAACAGGGAAAATAAGATGCCATTTAGAAATTATCACCTGATCATTACCTGGTATTAAAAGGTCTTTCATAGTTCTAGTTCATCTATTTCTTAGTAAAAGCTTTTTTATATCTTTTGATTTAACATAGACATGTAACCTTATACATCAGAGTGAAAGGAGAAAAGTAGAATTCTGAATGTTAATTTCTACTCTGACAATGCTAAATAAAGCTCCCCCCACATACATTCCTTTACATTCTAAACTGATATACTATATACTTGATATATTTTATTTTTAAGCATGATCTTCATTCCTTCTTACCAATATAATTTGCAACTGTGAATTATAATAAGCTTATTATAATTAAAATAGTCAACACACTTAAAAATTAAATTTTATACCATGATTAGTTAAAAAAATCAAGATAATATGACTGGATACTATGAAGTATACTAAACTGTAACTATGAAGTATAATAGAGTCTGCACATACAGCCAATATTTAGTGTTTATTAATATGTATCTTTTAAATAAGAATTCTTTCTAAAGGTAGCTTCTAAAAGTTTTCTAAAACTGTTTTCACCTGAAAAAATAAAAGTATAATTTGTTTTACTATATATGTCTAATGTACAACATAAATAGTATTTTAAGATAATTGAGATAATAGATAATTTAAAATAATATCTATAAGATATATTTTAAGATTCCTACAGTCCTGGTAGAACAATGAATTTCCTGTTATGGTTTCTAGTGCATAATGACCACAGGGTTACATACTTATTTCATTGACCATTGCACTTACCTCCACATCTTGGAATTGGTCCACTCCACATTACTTTTCCATCCATAAGAATACATGTAATTGTTTCTGTTCCCTGAGTTTTAATAAATCCTTCTTCACAAATAACTGAAATTGAACTTCCTAATTGAAAGTTGTCCCCAAACCGTCGTGCATTGATTGGTATTCCAGGATCAGGACACTCATCATGCCCAAATGCTTCAGAACAGCAAACAAACAAAAACACACAAACAGGCAGTATTAGAGAGACCTTTGTGCACTGAGATAAGAAAAATTTATTTTTAAGAAGATTATGTTTATTTCTGGATAAACCTGTATTTATTAAAAAAAAAAAGAAATTGGAAGCTCCCCTCCAACCATACCTGTTCGCCTGTGATGTGTAATAGGTGTAATCTTTTTAAAAATATGAGTTACACTCCAAGATTTAAAAATTTCAAAATTGAGTTATTTTTACTTATTTCTGGAGATCATTAGGCTTACTCTGTACAAAAAAGGCTAGTATAGGCTGTTGAGATTTCCAATTAATATGAATACAGAGCACACTGACTATATCCTATTTTAAACTTTTCTTGTGATTAACTGTTTGGAATGGAGAGAAAGTCTCCTTGTGAGAATTACAGTGAAATGTTTCAATTTAGTATGAAAGTCTCAAAATTTCTTTATAATTTTCCATAGATCATCTACTTTCTGCCATCTAGGAAAAGGGAAGAGAATTCTTTTGCAATTACCAGATTCTAGGCACTGGCAATAAGAGTTTTAAAAATGTTATTTTCTCATTTAACATTTAGAACAGCCAGATGAACAAAATATTGCTAAAGAGTAATGTGAGATTCAGGAAAAAGTTGACTAGCTTGCCTCAGGTCATAGAGATAGGATTGAAATGTATCCCCTGATCTGGATTTTAATTTTTTTCTCAACATATTGTATCTTGGGTTATTGCTTCATGTCTCTCAAGAGAATGTGAGTTCATGAGTTCAGGGCTATTATCTTATTTAATCTTGTGTCTCTTATGGTGTATATAAGCCCAGTCCCAACAAGTAGAGGAAGTGTAGTGACAATGTGCTCATTTGAATCTCTCCAGATGTTTTAAAGTTAAAAACATCATTAATTTAAGATAAAATAAAAATTAAAAATAGATAAATGCACATTGGTATCTGTTTTTATATATATATGAAGTATTTTTATAAGATTATATAAGCCCTACAAATATTTTTTCTTTATTCATCTGGACGACCAACTATGCACTGTGTTTAAATTAGTATCATATAAATGGAAGAGTACTTAAATAGAAAAATCTAAATTCATAAAACATATTTATGAGGTATTTATAATTTAATATTATTACATTCATACTGGATAAGAATATGCAGTCATTTAAATTTTCTCACTATAATTACTTTGATATTGTTCATAAATTACATACTTTTTAGGACCCATTCTTCTCATTTTTAAGTTAAACAGTAAGAAACAATATTAAAATAAATAGTAATATATATAAAATGCATTTTGTAGGTACACATATTTCTAATCAGTGTTTACTCTTGTGTTTTTAAAAAACTTAGTTTTGATTAAGCTGAGTTGTTCCTTATGTAAGGCCTGCTAGCTATTTTTTTTTCAGAGAAGAAATAATTTCAGTAGTAAGCATTAAATATTAAAATTTAATTAAATAATTAAATTGTTTACTGGAGAAACAGAACAAGAAATATGGAGGCATATTTCCATAATGCCCTGAAGGTGTCATAAACATTAAAGTTAAAAACATCATTAATTTAAGATAAAATAAAAATTATAAATAGACAAGTGCATATTTGTATCTTTTATATATATATGAAATATTTTTATAAGAACATTCAGATAAAGCAACCATTTTATACATCAAGTCTCTATGACACATGTCACAGCTAATTTAACTTTAATGATGTGCAATTACATGTTGACAGCTTATTAGTGACAGTATTCACCACTAGTGACACTTTGAAAAGACAATAACTGCTATTTGTTACTAATTGCCAAAGCTCAGCATTGAATGGGTAGATTGGAGGTAATTTATGCAATTCTTTTCCTAAAGAATCCTTTTGTTATATGACACTTAAATATTAATTCATCAAGTTGGTCAATAGCTGAGAGTGTGGTAGCTTCAAGGAGTAACATAAAAATCACTAGTTTCTATCACTTCAGATAAAACATTTGTAAACAGAAGCACTGGCATGTTAAGTATATTAACTTACATACTAAGATATTTTCTCCTTTATGTGACTCATCATTTTGCTGTATTTATACCATTTTTTCAGAAAAATAATATTCATCCTCTTGAAATACACAGAATATGACTGATAGACAATACCTAAGTAACCTCAAAGAAATCTCAAATCCAGAGCAATAAAATAAACACAAATAAGATGTCAAGGTAATAGCTCAAAAACCAACTAAATAATAGCTAGTGTTTATTGAACAATTACTAGGTATCATAAACTATGCTAGATACGGGCATCACCTAATTTGCCTATTTCAGGAACCGTTTACTGATGAGGACACTAAGGATCAGTTTTTAACCTAAAAATGTAGCAAAGCCAAAATTTGAAGTTACATAGTTTTACTTTAGAACTGATACTCTTAATCACTATTTTTACCCCTTAGAGGTGTTGCTAAGTTAGCACAGTGGTCTACTGCCCGTAAGTTAAATGATTTCCTTCTCTATGATGCTTCTGTAGCCTTGTTAATTGTATCTTGGAAGTACAACTCTGTGTTGTCATTAGTTGTTTAAAGTCCCCTATTGGTTTATGAATATCTTGAAGAGAAGATCTATCTCCTTTCATGCTTGCATAACAATAATGGAGCATAGCAAGCAATGTATGATAGGTTTGAGCTTCTGCTTATAAGACATAAAGGAATAAGCTAATATATTGGCTAATATAGTAATGGTATTTGAAACATATTTCTTTAATATCAGGCCACACACATCAATGAAAAATGACATAATAGGGAGAAAAATATGGTTGTAATCAAGGATTAAATGGTGGTTCTTGGTACGATTATGTACATGCCTTGTTCAAGTTTCCTTATCTATGGAAAAAAAGAGCCAGTTTGCAGGATTCTTTTCTAGCTCTACTTTATAGAAATATGTTATATGGAAAAAACAAACTTACTGTTGTAAGTGATGTTAAAACCACGTCCTGACATTGAGTGGTCAGCTTGAAATTCCAATCGCAGTATGTGACTATTACTAGTAAGATGTGAAGGCACCTCAGCCCCAGTAAAGGTTCCAAGAACTGGGGAGTCAGGAGAGTCGCCATCTTTAACAGCAAGGAAGTCAAACTGGGATTCCAGATCAAAGTCATTAAAAGAAAGGTGTATCCGACTCCCTGGATCAGAGATTATTGTCCAGATGCAGTTTAAATTATTTCCATACCCTTCTGGGTAATCAGGAGAAAGGACTGTTCCCATTGGTGCAGTAAAGTTAGAGAGGCAAGGAACTGTTAAAATAGGAAAATTATAATATAGTAAATGCTCAAAAGTAATATTTTATTTTATTTTGCCATATCCTATAATTATGGCAATTAGCAATTTGAAAACTATATTAATGTCAAGTATCATGTAAAACAGAAAAAAGTTATTTTCACATATTAGAAAGGACACCTAGTACTTTGTATGACTATGCTTAAATTTGCATAAAAGTATAACTGGAGGAACAAAAATTCATTTTGACATTTATCATGTTTGTGTTAGAGTGCTCTGCAAAGTTTATCTTCTGTGCTTCAAATATACTGGAGAAATGGGGGAGGTTACACTCCCCAAATTCAAGCTCTACTACTAAGCCACAGTAATCAAGAAAATTTGGCACTGGCACAAGAACAGACCCATAGATTAATGGAAAAAAAGAGAGCCCAGATATAAACCCACACATATATGGCCAATTACATACAATGGGGAAATGACAGCCTCTTCAAAAACTGGTGTTAGCAAAACTGGACAGCCACATGTAAGAGAATGACACTGGATTACTGTCTAACTCCATACACAAAAGTAAACTCAAAATGGATAAAAGACCTGAATGTAAGTCATGAAACCATAAAACTCTTAGAATAAAACATAGCCAAAAATCTCTTGAATATAAACACGAGCAACTTTTTCCTGAACACATCTCCTCTGGAAAGGGAGACACAAGCAAAAATGAACAAATGGGACTACATCAAGCTAAAAAGCTTCTGTACAGCAAGGACACCATCAGTAGAACAAAAAGGCATCCTATAGTATGTAAGAATATATTTGTAAATGACACATCTGACAAGGGGTTAACATGCAAAATATATAAAGAACTCACATGCCTCAACAGCCAAAAAGCAAATAAACTGATTAAAAAATGGGCGGAGGATATGAACAGACAATTCTCCAAAGAAGAAATTCAGATGGGCAGCAGGCACATGAAAAGATGCTCCACATCTATAATTATCAGGGAAATGCAAATAAAAACCACAATGAGATATCACCTCACATCAGTTAGGATGGGCAACATCTAAAAGACTAAGAACAGCAAATGCTGGAGAGGATGTGGAGAAAGGGGAACTCTTCTACACTGTTGGTGTCAACCATTGTGGAAAGCAATAGGGAGGTTCCTCGAAAAAATAAAAATAGAAATACCATTTGACCCAGGAATTCCACTCCTAGGAATTTACCCAAAGAAAACAAGATCCCAGATTCAAAAAGACACATGCACCCCTATGTTTATCTCAGCACTATTTACAATAGCCAAGACATGGAAGCAACATAAGTGTCTATCAAAAGATGAATGGATGAAGAAAAGGTTGTACATAAACACAATGGAATATTATTCAGTCATAAGAAGAAAACAAATCCTACAATTTGCAACAACATGGATGGATGAAGTTAGAGGGGATTATGCTCTGTGAAATAAGGCAGGTGGAGAAAGACAAGTACCCAATGACTTCACTCATTTGTGGAGTATAACAACGAAGCAAAACTGAAGGAACAAAACAGCAGCAGACTCACAGACTTCAAGGAGGGTCTAGCAGTTACGAAAAGGAAAGGAGGTGGGGAGGGTGGTGGGGAGTGGGGGAAAAGGGGATGAAGGGATATTATAATTAGCACACATAATATAGGGGGGCCACGGGGAAGGCAGTACAGCACAAAGAAGACAAGTAGTGACTCTGTGGCATCTTACTATGCTGATGGACAGTGACTGCAATGGGGTGTGTGAGGGGACTTGATAATATGGGTGAATGCAGTAACCACAATGTTGCTCAAGTGAAACCTTCATTAAGATTGTGTAACAATTATACCTTAATAAAAAAAAGTACTGGAGAAATATTTATAAATTGCCATAGAAAGCAGTAATGCCCATACAATGATGAAAGGAAAAAATATGAGGATATTAACAGAATGGAATGATGTAGCCCAGAGAAAATTTGGACTGAGGGTGGTGATGAGGTTTCAGTCCTACCAGGGCCACAGGAGGCTCTGATGGTTTGTAACCCAGAAAAGGAGATGTATTAACTTTTATAATAGCCATCATTAGTGACTGATCTGAAAAGACAAAAACTCTCACACCATACTAAGATTCCCTACAGCTTTTAACTTTTAAAAATATCTGATTTAAAGGTTCACACAGAACATTAATAAACAGAAGATAAAGAAACAGAAAAGTAAATGATCTATCACATAGAGGAAATCATAGGTAAAATAATGATGTCTTTTTTTCTAATGGTTTTTATTACATATTTTTAAGTAAACTGAATTCATATAATTTTGCCCCAAATTTTATTTACAAAGGGTATGAACTTTAAGCCTCAAAATATTTTGCTAAATTTCTGCTTAGAGTAGTTGTATTAGCTTATACTGGCGTATAACATAAATTAATAACAGAGCATACAATACCCCTGCCAGCATAAAATATTGGGATTATTTTACCTTTATTATTTGTTAAGAAAAATGAAATCTTGTATCAATTTGCTCTTCTTTGCCTACTAGTGAAGTTGAAGATTTCTCATATGTTTATTAGACATTTATATATATATTTTGCAATTATTTGCTCATTAACTCTGATTATTTAAGATTATAAACTTGGCTTACAATATTCATATAATATTATAATTCATACAATATTCCTAATTTTGTTTTTTGTTCATAATATGTCTTAATTTAGATATTAAAAATAATCCATTGCATTTTTTACTTTATGTTTAGGTCTTTTATTAACATTCACATAACAAAACAATATCTACTTCTATCTACAAAATAGCTATATCTACATATGTATGTAGTATAAAATAATTATAAGAATTCTATACATTAATTATATAGAATCAATTATATGTAAAAAAATTACATATGATCTTATATGTATGTGTTATGTGTGTGTGTATATATACATATATATAGTTTTCTCATACTTTTTTTATATTTCCCACTTATATTAGCTTTTTCTGCATGGAATAATGTTAAGAGTTAAAACCAGGGCTTGGAAACTGATAGACGCGGGATTAAGTCCAGACTGCAAATGTGTTTGGTTTGATTTTTTTCTTATATTCGTACAAAATCTTGAAATTATCATATTTACATCTGAGGGGGAAAAGTCTGGAGTTCTAGGTCTCCTGAAAAGTTACTGACTCCAGTTCCCTATCAACTTCCATAACAAGTGCACACACATTTAGCCTTTCCTGTTCCCTCTTCACATTTTTAGTTTGCATCCTGGAATTATGATTCTATAAATCTTGTTCTAAACCAAAGATCAAAAAACTTCTGTAAAGAGACTGATAGTAAATGCTTATAAAGGTAAGTCACATGGACTCTTTAGCAACTACTTAACTTTGCCCCTGTAGCAGGAAAGCAGCTATGACAATGAAAGTACATGGTTATGTTCCAACAAAACTTTATTTACAGAACTACCTTTCAAGCTAGATTTGGCACATATGCCTTATTTTGCCTATCTCTGATCTAAATGATCCTCCATGTGGTGTAAGACCTGACCAAAATCTACTGTGCTTATCTCCTTTATCATATAGATAGGTATATAGCTATATAATACTCTAAACCCTTTATTATATTAGAGGCAATATATATACATACATATATAATATAATTAATTGGCTCAATATTATATTTCCATGAGTACATGCTAATTTTATGATAACTTAATATTATGCTTTAGTATCCACATAAGCACTTTGCTTTAAAAAATTGTCACATCTCTTTTATTGCTTATTTTTACCTTCTGCATGTGTCATTACATTAGGTGAAGTCCCCAAAGAAATTATGTTAGGATTTTTATTGAAATTTCAAAGCATTTTCTATATAATTCTCATATTTAATACGATGTCTTCTCATTCAGGAACATGGCATCTATATTTTCCTTTTTCATAAATCTCCTTTTCTCAGAAAGATTATAAATTTCTTATGAGTTATTTGGATTTGTATAAAGATTATTTTCAGGTATTTTAAATGCAATTTTATTTTTTCTGAATATACTTTCTTTCAATTATATTTTCAAATTATCTATTGTTGGTATATAAGGAAACTACTACTACATCTTTATCATATATCAAGTTGCAGGTATTAATTATTTTTAGAATAGTAAAAAGTATTCTCTAGGTTTTTCAAGAGTTTTTAAATTCATTTATATAAGCAGTATTTTAAATATCTTATTAAATACATTTTAGCATCTATTAAGATGCATTAGTAACATTTTCATTTTTCATGTGATATATATGACATTAAGAGATTCTCCAATAATTCACCAACACTGGCTCCTTGGAAGAACACCTAAAACTAAAGATCTTTGATTAAACTCTTCTGAAGTATTATTAAGCTTCAGATAATGCTAATGGAATCAAAGCTGACTCTCCTAATGTATTTTTCTTCTTTCACGATAGGAACTTCACAAAGTGATCTTGGTTAGGGATGAACACTGGTCCTAAACTGAAAAGGGTTCTGTTAAGAGGGTCTGTACATTCGTCCTCTTCTAGATTTCCTAAAGAGCAAGAAAAATATATTTTAACTGGAGAAATTTCTGCCACATTCTAAAATACCCACTTTGCTGCAATGTAAGATTAATTATCATGGCAATATGTATCTAGAATACTGAATGTGAAACAGTAATGCTTATTTGCTATTTTCTGTCTTTTTTAAAAATCTAACCAATACATATATTAGAAAATATTTGGTCTGTAGTCACTTTAAAAGTTCTCAGTTATTTCCTTAAGAATGTTAAATAATTTTCAATAAAGGAAAGCATGTATTTTGCAGCATATGATGCAGATAAAATGTATATCTTGGAAAATGTGATTCATTCTTTCTAAACCAGTTAAATATTAAAGTAAAATTTGTGCTAATGCCTTTGTACGGAATAAAGGATTTCACAAATGAGAATACAATCATTATAAGGTGGATACTGATGAATATCTGAAAACCAGAAAAGAATTTTTACTTTTTTGATTATTGGCTTATATGTTGTCAATTGTGACTATTAAAAAATAAAATTCAAAATTTCCAGTATTGAGCTCACACCTAGTAAGTTGTATTTGTTAGTAATGAAGATAGCATTGAATTGAATCACAAGTGCAATAACAGATAATACAAATTATATTTTTGTTGTACTTGATTTAGAATGTTTTAATATATTTAGAGAGATGCATTCTTTTAATCCATACTGTATATCATAAACATTAATTAATTTTACTCTGTGTAATATAAATAAATATCAAATGAGTATGGATTAGTATGAGCACCTACAAGCAAAAATAAGTTAATGCATTAAACACAGAATATAAACTTTAAAGATTTTAAGTGCTTTGGATTGCTGATAGGCAAATACTCTTAGAATTAGCTGAGATGTGTAATTCCCAAGAAGTATGCCATCTATAAAGTATAAAATGGCACCCATAAAATGTTATGAGAACACATGTAACACATACTTTGCAATTACCAAGTGAACTACATTAACTTTATTTAAATCTGTAATGAAATTTATAATTTGGCATAAGCACACTTGTTAAAGATAGTATAACAAAGTGCTGTTCATTGAAAAATAATTACATGGTTCCAGCTCTTTGCAATTAATTACAAAAGCAATTATATGCAAGGACAGGGTAATATATGCTATCTGAAAGTAAAGCATTTGGTACTCACAGATACAGATGGGTATGTTTGCAGACCATTGGTTATTCTCTTGACAAACAATGGATTTCTCTCCAATTAATTCAAACCCAAACTGGCATTCAAACCTTAAAACATCACGATTAGAAAATCCATCGCCTTCTCTAATTCCATATAAGGGTGTACCAGGATCGCCACAACTTTCTTTTTCAATTTCTGCAAAAATAGAAGACAAAAGTCACCTTCCAAGGGTTTCAGGTATATGATATTCATTCAACTGGTTTAGTAGACATACACTCTCTATAGCTGAGATGTTTCAGTGTAAAAAAGTGAACATGTTCTCCAATCTTAATTTTTCTTTTGTTACTCTATGGATTTGATTTGATGAAATGATCTTTATAGAACAATTAGTGTACTTCTCTCATTTTGTAGATGGGGAAATTGAGGTCCTTAGGGCTATGAACTTGTGCTTAACAGAACAATGATGACAAGACTTAGATTTCCTGTCAGTACTACATACATAAATACATACACACTCATATACAAACATATGTATTTTCTGCAGCATCCAAAGACATTTCATACTTTTCAAAGGGTTTTTTAATTTATGGGTGGGTGTTATCATTCTGCTGTTGATTTCTAATGTTATTGCTTTAGTATTCAATAGAAGGTTTTGCAGTGGATAAACCAGTAAAACATATTCAATTCACTTTGTTATATTTGTCAAATTGAAATTATTTATGCCTTTAATTATTTTTTTGTCTACCCTCTCTGACAGTTTCTAAAAGAACTGTGTGTTAAAGTTCCACACAGAGTGTGGATTTCACCACATAGAGTTGAATCAAATTCATTTCACGTATTTTAAACCACCATTCAGTCATTCAATTTATTCAGTAAATATTTATATGAGCACCTGTAATGTAGCAGATTCTGTTTAGATATGTGGTACAAGATCAGGCAATAAGTAGATAATGATTCCTGCACTCCGGTAGAGTATATTCAATTGGAACTCACAAATAAAACACAATAAATTAATAACATCTTATTTTAGAAGATGATACATGCTAGGAGGAGAAAATGTCTAGTTGGAAGTAATGGGCCTTAAGTGCTAGGTGATGGTGGGATGACAGCATTGTTAGACTCACAAAATTATATTACTCTTATACTTATTGAGATAGTTTCTGTTACTGAAAGCATAAGTTTTTCATCTGAAAAATGACTTTATTGTGTCCTCACTATAGAATGGTACTTGGCAAGGCTTAGTATTTTAATTCAAAATTATTTTCCCTCAGGATTTTTAAGACGTTTTCCCTGTTTTTTCATCCACCCAGTATTCCTGATAAGAAATATTATACCAAATTTAAATCTTAATTTTCTTATACTTAATCTGTACCCTGCTTCCTTTACTTCACTCCCATATATGTTGGGGTCCCTTTCTAGACTTGCTGCTTTTAAACGTTACTATCATCTACATAGGTACGGATTTTTAAATCTTTTTTTTCTTTTTTTGTTAACTTGGTGTTTGACAGATTCCTTCTTGTAACATTTTTTTTTTTAATTCTAGGACATTGGTACCAGTATTTCTTTTAAAATATTGTTTCTCATATGCTGTCATCTCTGGAATTCCTTTACATTGAATGTTGGGACTTTGGGAATTAGCCTTCATGTTGCTCAGTTTTATAAACTTTCAGTTTTAAAATTCTGTATTATGCATTCTAGAAGAATTATATATATGTAAATATATGTATTATATGTATATATGTATTATGAATTAAAATTTACTTTGCACTTTTATCTGATCCCAATTCAGCCTATACACTGAAAAATTATGTTGTCATTTCCTAAATATTTAATGATTATTATGTTTTATTACTTCATAACCTCCTATTATTTTTTCATAGATACAGTTTTCACCTCTATTTTGTAAGTATAACTAGTATAATTATCTGAAATTATTTTCTAATTGTTCTTTTAATTCTGTTTCCTTGAGTATAAGCAGAAGCGTACTTAGAGAATAATGTTACATTTTTTTCTAAGGCAAAATATTTGAAAATATATGTGGTAAATCATAATGGTTGTTAAGCCTATGATGAGAAGTGCAGGATGAAGTGCTTTGGCAGAGAACAAAATTGGTGGTTGGAACAAGCTGTCAGAGACATGTTCTCATTTGCTTGCTTCTCTATAACTGTGCAGGTCCTGTAATCTCCATCAACACCTTCAGCCTTATTTTTTCTAATGTCAAAATCACTTGTACTTCTGGGTGTAACTTTTTTCCTTTATTGATCTGTGGCACAGTACCCTGTGTGGTCTGCATCCTGAGTTGGGAGACCTTCCTCTTGATAACTACATTGGACTCCCATTCCATTTCTGGGCATTTGGCTCTGCAGCTGAAATATTTCCCTCTGTGGCTTTCACTGCAGTTCCTCAGGACTGTCCGTGGCCTCCTCCCTGGAGGCTTCTGCCCAAAGCACAGTGGATTCCTGGGCAGAAACTGCAGCAACAGCCTCCATGGTGGCACTGGTTTATGAAAATCTCAGCTGACCTCCATATTCCACATATACCTTTATATGCTTATTTATATTTATTTATCTTAGGGATCCCTTACAGTCTTATAACAAGTGACATATTTTCCTTTCTCTTCTGAAGCATCAGAGTATTTTTTTGATATGTTTTCTATCATCTTGGGTTATGATTGAGACTAAGTGCTTACTCTACTATTTTGAGACCATACTTTTTCCTTGCTCTTTTAATACTATTCTTTAAAATCAAGGATATATTTTCAAATTAGGGTATAATTTTGAAGCAATACTTTCTGAGACTGAAAAGCAATATGCAGTAAGTAAAATAAACATATTCATATTATATTCACTGCCTTTGAAAAACTTTTCTACCCAGGAAACAAAACTGATATCTGAACAAATAATTAATATGCAACAGATGAGTGTCATAGTAGAGATTACATACAAAGAACAATTATTAATAATAGCAGCTATCATTTTTTCAGCATTAAAATAGTACTGGCACTGTAAAAACATTTTTGAAAACATTAATTAGTAGCTAATACTAATTACAACCTTATGTAATTAATATATAACAATCCTATGAGGAACTATTGTCATCTTTATTTATGGATGAGAAAACTGAAGGTCAGAGAAGTTAAATAATGCTATAGATGGAATATTTGTATCTCCCCAACATGCATATGCTGAAACCTAATCCCCAATGTGATGATGTTTGGAGGTGGAGTCTTTGGGAGGTGATTATTAGGTCACAAAGGTGGAGCTCTTATAAAGGAGACCTTTAAAAGCTCCCCTGATGCATTTGCCATGTGAGGACAGAGGGAGAAGACACCCGTCTATGAACTAGGAAACACGCTCTCACCAGGCCTGACTCTGCTGGTGCCTGAATCTTGACCTTCCTACTCTCCAGACTGTCATGTTTGTTGTTTATAAGCCACCTAGTCTATGGTGATTTTGTTATAACAGCCCAAACAAACTTAGACACTAACCTTCACAATTTCACATAACCTGTGAATAGTACAGTTCAGGTCTGTATGAATTTGAAGTGTTAATTACCAAACTATTGTGGAAGAATTTTCATTTTTTAATTACTCATTTTATGAATGTTTAGCCAGTTTCTAATATGGATCAAAATAATACTAGGCACTAAGGACAAGAAAAGTAAGATGTGGCCTTGCCTGTCAATAAAAGCACAAAGGTTTGGCTAAGTCCCTTTGGAGTTGGAGATTGGCAAGTAGTTAAAGGCATCACAGAAGAGCCGCCCCTTGAGCTTTCTTGGAGTTCTCTTATTGAGTGAAACGGGTAAGAGTAAGGAAGGAAGGTTTACCAGGTGGAAGGAGAAGAGCAATATCAAAAAGACATACTTTTTTTGCTTCCCATTCCTTCCCTGGGAGTGGCTTCTTTGGGATTAGGAGGTTGTCTGATTCCATTTGTGCTCCTATAATAGAATGCCATAGACTAAGTAGTTTACAACCAGCAGACAATTTGTTTCTCACAGTTCTGGAGGCTGGGAAGTCCAAGATCAAGATGCCAGCAGACTTGTTGTCTGGAGAGGGCCCATTTTCTAGTTCAGAGATAGCTGTCTTTTCACTGTGATGGGTTTCAGGCAGGCCACCCCAGAGTATGCCACTTTGATGTATGGATTGTTTTGAGCTAAAGACAATCAGGACCCAGGAGACTCAGGAGGAGCTTTTTGCCTCCCCTTTGACTGCCTAAAAAAATTGAGATAGTGGGCCTAGTCCAGAAAGAAAGCTATCACCAGAAATAACTATAAAAAGTATGGGCTTTCAAGCTCTCTGTGTCCATTGTCTCTGCAGGCATGGCCAACATTTGATTACCAAACATTTACTCTTCCCATCCTCCCATAAATTTTCTTTGTCCCTTTTAAAGTCTGAGACCTCTAAAAATTTCTCCTGGGAAAAGATGGCATATAAACCTTAATTGCCTGACTGTTGGAGAGCCTTATATCTTTGAGGTTTCCACACAGATTACATTAAAATTTGGTTTTCTCCTCTAATTTGTCTTATGTCAATTTAATTATTAGACCAGCCAAAGAACCTAGAAGGGAAGTTTTCCTTCCCTACAGCTGTGCACTCACGTGGTGGAAGAGGTGAGGGGGCTCTCTGGGGCACTGATCCCATTCACAGAGCTGCACTCTCATGACCCCATCACCTCCCAAAGGCCTCACCTCCAAATCCATCACACTGGGCATTGGGTTTCAACATACGAATTTCAGCCGGACACAAATATTTAACCTATAGCTGACACAGTAATGGTGGCACTAAGAGCTGAAGAGGTAGTGAGGTCAGGTGGGTGATGGTATATTTGGAGGCCAAGCAGGCAACCAGTAATGTTGGGAGATTAAGCATATATGATGGGATTGTGAAAATCATAAATATTTTAAGGATAAGGGCAGCCAGACTTCTCATTACCAAAAATGGATGTGAAAAGAGAAGGCTACAAAGAATCCTGAGAAGCTGAACTAAAATTGGAGGAACTGGGGTGCAGTCATGTTTAAAATATAGATATACAGAGATGAATGTGTCATGTCAAATATACATGCAGATGTACATATCTCTATGCAGACATATTTTCTAGTTCTATCTACTAAGAGTCCTAAAGGAATAAATCCCTGTAATAACAAGCACACTGAATACCCAGAGTTTGGCTTCTAAACACCATTCTTCACCAAAAGATACCAGAAAGACTGCTTTCAAGGTTGGACAAAGAACAGTACAAGATGAGCCTGGGACACCTTGTTATGTCCAAAAAAAAGAAAAGAAAAGAATGTTGGGGACATATCAGAAGGACATAGAGACATAGAGACCAGCTTGAAGGGGCCCCACTAGCCATTCTGGGGCAGAATATTCTGCTAATCAAAACAATAACAACAATGACAGGTTACAACTAATTGAAAAAAATTTAAATGCATAAATCCACACTGATATAAGTAAATGGGAGAGAAAAGAAAACTCTGTCTCCATGTAGAATGACAGTTTAAAAAATAAAGAACTAATGAAAATAGAAAGTCAACATTTGGTAGCCATCACAGTGATTTTGGATTCTGGATGAATGATCAAAAACAAGATAATGACAATAGTCTTGGACTACCTCTCTGAGAAATACCTATCAACGACAGAGGCGAACATGGTGATGTCACCATGGAGAAATCCAGAAGACACACTAATTTTAAGAGATGATCAAGGATTACATAACCAGTGTGGGATATACTGATATTGTTGGCCTCCTGATGTGGTGCATTGACACAATGAGCATCACTTCTGCGGTACCCCTGTCAAGAACATACAGTCTAAGTCTGGATATCATGAAAGATCAGGTGGATCCAAACTGAAGGACATATTGCAGAACAAAAGACCTGTTCTCTTTAAAACCATCAAGGTCATGACAGGGAAAACCTGAGGAACTCATCCAGATAGAAGGAAATCAAAGAAACATGACAAGTAAGTGCAATAGTTTCATGAGTTGAATACCAGACAAAGAAGGGAAAAGAGACACTTCTTGGATAGTTAGTGAAAATTGGGGTCTGTGAATTATTTGGTAGTGCTGTATCAGTACTGATTTTTTAAATTGGATGGTTATTTTGTGGTTAGGTGAGAGTCTGTTTTGGTGAAATTCAAGTTGATATCTGGGAGTGATAAGGCATTATGTTTGCATCATGCTTTCAAATAGTTCTCTGGTGGTTTTAAATCATGTCTGCAAAATTTTTAATCTTCCTCCTAGTCAAAGATGGAGTCAAATTCTACTCTCTGATTTTTTTTTTTTTTTTTTTTGGTCAGCATGAATGACTAGCTTCTAATGAATGGAATGTGGAAAAATGACAGGACCACTCCTTTTGGCTCCACTCCTAATATTACCAGCTTTCTGAGGCCCCTGCAGGTTTGCAGCATGAAGCAAGTATGACACAGTCCACTTTACCTTGTACATTGCAGCAAAAACTATAGCAGCTCCAAAAACCAGATTTGACTCTGGGTTGCCAGAAATTTGATCTTCCCCAACTGCTTCCCTAAAGAGCTTCAAAACTACCTGGAATTGTAGAGAACTTAATGCCTGCAGGATGAACCAGAATGAACTTAATACCTGCAGGATAATCACCAAGAGACAGGAGATAGGAAGACCAGCAAATGAACTGTTCATGCTTCCCCCACCAAAACAGATGGTTCCATAGCACAACTGGTCTACTTGGCCCATATGACCAAAAATGCAGCTGTGTTTCTTGTGAGGCTGTGCTCAGCTTAGCAATACTCAGTAACATACCACCTTATATTTGAGTCCCCTGTTTCCCTGTTATATCTCTTTTTTCCTGTCTTAGAATTGTACTCCCTCCTTTCCCTATAATGTGTTAGTCCATATGCTTTGCCCCACCCTGTTTTCAAGACAACCAAAGCAAAGACAAGTGGCTTATCACTGGCAAACAGGTAGACAAGGTAAGAGACTGGGCTATCTAAGGGTAGGAAACATAGATGTGACTTCCAGAAACATAAAAATATTGTCTGCCACAACCGAGTGACTATTATATGACAAGAAATTTTCTAAATACTATAACTGCTTTAAACATATATTTCTTACTGCATCACTAAGAGTAAGGCACTATTATTCCAGCTTAAGAGATGAAAAAATTTGGTTCTGAGAGCTTGGTCAAACTCATATGTGTAGAAATAGCTCAAATTAGATTCTACCTGGCATCCAAGTGTCTCCAATGACCATACTATTTTCTACTGTTCCATGCTACTTAAGAGAAAGGATATAGAGAACATTGAGAGCCAGGAACTGGAATAATTAAAGAAAAGAGACAGATGAACTTGATTCCAGTATTGAAAAAGAAAAGATAGCAACATTAATTTTAAGAGAGGTTTTTGTTTTGAATGCTTCAGAACACTACTCCCATCACTGCATGGTACCAGGGCAATTTTAAAAGTGTTTAGATCTCTGTCAAATTCCTTGCCGTGGAAGGCCTTCATGACCTAAACCTTCCTGCCTCTACAGTGCTGTTTCCCATTTTCCTGCAAGACACCAAAGGTCAGGAATGTTGACACTCACTGTTCCCTTTCATACATACATGCCCTTTGGTGTGCCATCTTCTCTGCCTTGAAAGAAGACATCCTTCCAGTATGTAAAATCTGGGGAAATTCCTATACACTTCTCAAGGTCAAATTATGCCTCTTTACCTAAAGACTGCCTTGAGTTTGAAGCAGTTATTTGCTCCTTTCTTTGGGCTTCTTTGGGAAGTCAGCTTTGAGCCATAGGACACTCTTATATTGTCCCATATATTTTACTATGATTATTTATCTACTCATCTGTCTCTTCCCGTGGACTTCTATATACCTTTGCAGTGCAAAGGTAACTATACACATGGTAACTACAAACATTTACATATTTAATATTAATATATTTCATAATATAAATGATCATAGACACACACACGTGTCAGGCAAAGTTCTAAGGATCTGTTAAACTTAATCCTGACACAGCCTTATCAGGACCCAAAGAGGTAAGTAAATTTCCTAAAGTCACACAAATTCTAAGGGGCAGAGCTGGAATTTGAACAGGTGTTGTCGTTCCAAAATACAAGTCCTTAAACACTACACCCCCAATCAGCCTGGTAATATTCAAGAAATAGTTGTGGAATATATAAAGAAGGAAGGAAGGCAGTAGGAGCACAAAAAGTTAGTGGTTCTGTTAGTAAGCAATATAAGTAATTACAAATTCTTGTAGTTACAGAGAACTACATATATATAGAAAATCACAGAATGACACATTTCAGTTATGTCTTGAATAATTTAAATTTTATAGTTGACTTACAATTGTAGGATATGAGTGCTGGATGATTACCCTCTAGAATCATTCTGCCCTTCTTTTTACCCCTGAGTTGGGAGTAAAGGCTGACCCATGTGGACCCACAGTAGCCCAGGCTCCTGTGCTATCTATCCAACATTCTCTGTGTGCACCATGTAGTCAGGAAAGAGGTGGCACTGGCAGGAGACAGGGTGAGGAGGTTGGTAAGAGAGTGCAGTAGGGTATTTTTCTCCTAACTCTTCTGACTGATCACCATGGGATTGTTGTGTCCCTTTACTGAAAGCCCAGTTTATGTAAGGCTGCCCTCTCCATACAGCAGTCCTCTGAGAGCTGTGGTGATGATTCCTGAAGGTGATACTGTCTCTGGCAAGGATACTATATAACTTCTTGTTAGTTTCCTTAAACTCTGTTTCCCGGCACACACTTAGTGTGAAGGTGCTATTTGTTTCCTGCAGTGTCCTTGAATGATACAATGTAACATACTTTTGAAATCTCACATAGCAAATAGAATTTAGTTAGCATCCCACTGACACTTGATTTTATTCTTATATTTTTGTCTCTTAGAATATAAAACACAGTTACGATTTCTTTAACAAATGTTGCCTCCACTGGGAGTCAGCTCAATACTGTGCATCTTTCTCAACTAAATTTGGAAGGAATAGAGTGAGAATCCATCCCAGAATCAGAGGTTGGCACCCATGGAAGTAGCACCTGGTTCTGCTCTTTTTCTGCCCTTCTGTGGAAGCAAAGAAATCAGAAATTGGGGAAGAGGTGTTTAAATAAATGAGGATGGAAGGTCAGAGGAAATATAAGCAGAACACTAAGGAAGGCTCTCCTGCAGTGAGTTAAGAACAAAATAGGAAATAGAGGTTTAAACGGCAGTGGCTGAAATTTGTAGACCAGGACTCTTTCAGCATCTATTTTTTTTTTTTTGTAAGTGACCAAGTAACTTTGATCCTTGATGCCTAAAGTAATAAACTCTAATTTTAAATGTAATCAGATTTCTAGCCAAAGACTAACATCTGGCCTTAAAGTGACACAGAAATCCTCATTGATCAATCTCTAACTTGACAACAGTTGACACTGTAATTCAAATACCTCACAGAGAAACTGTGTAGGTTAAAAGAAAGTGATCTCTAAAACTTGCAGTTTTGCTGATTCTTAATGTTAAGAAGTCTCTTGGGAATCTCATTACCTTAGCTACGGACTTACAAAGGTTGTGAAATATAGAACCATGCAGCTAGAAAAGACCTTGTGAGTTAAACTTGGTCTCACCTTCAAGCACCTCAGACAAATTAAACTATAGTCAACATTTAAAGAGATTTGAAGAAGGAAATCTGTAATTTCCTAGACAAAGTAATGAAGGACAGATTTGCAATAATAAATGTGTAAAGTATTTTACAATCAAGATGAAAACACTGACATTTATAAAGCTTCAGTTTAGGTACAACCATTTAGTAAAAAATATTCAAAACTCAGAATGCTGGTAAATATACCGAGACAAGAGTCCTTAGTTCACCATTTCCCACAAAGCTGGTATAGAGGTATATCTGCAGCCAGTAGTTAAATCACACATTCCTTTAAGATAAAAACAAACAAACAAACCTTCATTCATATTTCATCATAAAAAATTATTGAACATCTTAATATGTTTAATAGAATTTGGAACTCTTTATATATGATAAAAACAAGGAGCTTTTCTTTGGATCTAAATATGATATTATTTGATATACCATTACTGTGGAGCTGTTTTATGGTTGTACTGGTTTACTTATAATAAAACCATTTTTTTTGTTGTTATCTCAGTGCCCAGGTCTCAAATGCAGAGGATAGCTGAGGGAACTAGAGTTAATGTCTATGTATATAAACAAGGAGTGTTCCAGCCTTCAGAGGTGCTGTGGTCTGAATGTGTCCCCTCAAATTGCAAAGACGATGGTATCAGAGGGGGCGGCCTTTGGGAGGTGAGTGGGTCATGAGGGCAGAGTCTTCACGAATGGGATTAGTGCTCTTATGAAAGAAGCTCCAGAGAGAGCCCTTGCCCTACCATGTGAGGCCATAAAGAGAAGGTACCAACTATGAACATGGAGGAGAAGTCTCAACAAAAGGTCACCATGCTGGCACCTTGATTCAGGACTTTCAGTCTCAAGAACCATGAGGGATAAATTTCTGCTGTTTATAAACTGCCCATCTGTGGTATTTTATTACCACAGCCTGACTGGACTAAGATAGGTATGGGACTATGAAGTTGGATTATGTAGCATTTTCCTCCAACCCAGTGGTTATTAGACTTTCTTCTGCCCAAGGGTTTTATGCAAGAACCACTCAATAATTATAACTCTACCCACTTTCTCTCTCTTACAAGAGAACATGTTGGAATACAAAAGAATGGGACTAAGGCTATTTCTGGGGAAAAGATTAAGTATCGTCTAACAAAAAAAGAAATGAATAATGTACAAAAGTAGCTACTTCAAGTTTTATGAATAATATATTTATTGAAGCTATACCACAATGTAAAACTCCAAAACTGAGAACTAATGAGAATAGTTTCCTAGCACATACATTTATTACATTGTCCAACACATTTTAATGGGGCTGGTGAGAATCAATTAAAAAATACTTTGTGATAATAATAAAGTATCTTAGTTCAGAAAATCTAAAGACTACTCTTATAAACTGAAAAGCATAATCAATTCATTTTAGTTCAATATTTGCTAAACATCCACTTGAACTAAGAACTATGCTAGGAAATATGGCCACAAAAAGGTGTATGTCACAACCCTGACTCTTAAAAAACAGCCTATAAGAGCAGCCAAATAGGTGTATTCAGGATATATTTTTTAACTCCTTGGCCCGCATTTTTAAGAGATAGAGAATGGACTATGCTGTGGTAGACACCTATGCCAAAACATACAAATATTTTGAAACTCCAAGATGATTTGAGAATACATTTCCTATGTATTCTGACTTAAGGGTATCTTACAGATGAAATGCAAAGTGACAAGTGACTACTCCTCTGACCTGCCCTCAGGTACTATTCTTAAAACCTGACCCATTGTTTATGTTCATAAATTTCTTTGAAGGACTTCCTTAATATTTGCCTTTAGTTTGGGACTAGGTAGAGCATCTGTGAAGAAAGTATAATGTGGCAGACTGATTGAGATTAGGAAATCCAGGGAAAAATTCAAGGGAATTTTCTTTGTAAAATCTCAAATCAGTTGATGCCATGAACGAGTAAAACAGCGAACTACAGAGAGCATCATTATCAATCATTTTTCAGGTACAGGTATCTTACTTATTCCTATATTCATTCACTGGTGTGTTTGTTCAGTATTTTATTAGGGAGGATTAAAGATGGTGGCGTGAGAGGTGAGACAGAGGCTTCCTCCTAAAACCGCATATAACATGAAAATATAACTAATACGACTACACTTAAAAGAGCAACAGGAAAGGGGACTGCAACAAACTGCATACACCAGGAGACAAGAGCAAACCTCATGGAAAAGGGTAAGGTATTAAAGCTGTGGTCCTGTGGGATCCAAGCCCTTCCCCAACCCCAGCTCACCGGCAGGAGGAAGAGGAATGGGGCAACGAGGGGGTGGAGATCTGCTCTGGGAGGACAAACCTACATTTCATGGTGCTTGCATGATACTCTCGTAATTAGGGGCTTGGAAACCTAAGACAGGCAGTATTCCTGTAGATACTGATTCCAACTGCTCCTGGAAAGCAGGGATCCATATCCAGTTGCTCTGGGACAAAAGAAAGGCGGGCAGTCTGCGAGACTTCCTAACAAAGAAGCCCTTAGCAAGAGGGCTGCTAAAGGGGCAAGGATTGCCCAGAGCTTACTGCTCAGGAGAAAGGACAGTTAGGCAAAATTGTCTGGGAGCACTCTGCCCAGCAGGTTGGGAGCTTTCACGATCTCCAGGTGCTCCAGCTGCCTGGCTGACTACACAGCTCCAAGAAATCCTTCTGTGACAGACAGACTACTGCGCCTTTCTCCTGACCAGCTCCAGCGGGCTTGCAAACTGGGAAACCCTACCCTGACGTTAGGACAGCCACAGGGAAGATCTGCCTACAGCAACTAAACACTCAAGGAACAGAGGCTTATACCTGTGTGCTTGGCCCACTGGTTCAGGCAGTGGAGACAGGCATAGCAACCAGGAAACCAGAAACAGCTCTTTCCACCCCCGAGGCACCAATACCACGCCCCTGCAAACCCCGACATTGCTTTAGGGGTGGAGCAGCTAGAGAGAGTAGAGCTTCTGGGCACTAGAGGGCGCCATACACAAATATAAAATGCCAAAGGAACCCGGTCCAGAGTAAAATAATTAATACAACTCCTGAGAAAGATTTAAATGATATTGACCTCATAACACTCCCTGAAAGGGAGTACAAAATAAAAATCATTAACATGCTCATGGAGGTACAGAAAGATATTAAAGAACTCAGGAATGAATTACGGTCAGAGATCCAATCACTGAAGAGCACAATGGACAGTATTAAAAGCAGATTGGATATGGTGGAGGAGACGATAAATGAAATAGAAACTAGATAGGAGGAATACAAAGAAGCGGAGGCACACAGAGAAAAAAGGATCTCTAAGAATGAAAGAAGATTGAGAGACCTGTGTGACCAATTGAAATGGAACAATATTCTCATTATAGGGGTACCAGAAGAAGAAGAGAGAGAAAAGGGACAGAAAGTGTCTTTGAGGAGGTGGTTGCTGAAAACTTCCCCAGTCTGGGGAAGGAGATAGTCTCTCAGGCCATGGAAGTGTGCAGATCTCCCAACACAAGGGACACAAGGAAGACAACATCAAGACATATAGTAATTAAAATGGCAAAGATCAAGGATAAGGACAGATTAATAAAAGCAGCCAGAGAGAGAAATAAGATCACATACAAAGGAAAGCACATCAGGCTATCATCAGACTTCTCAGCAGAAACCTTACAGACCAGAAGGGAGTGGCATGATATATTTAATGCAATGAAGCAGAAGGCCCTTGAACCAAGATTACTTTATATGGCAAGATTATCATTTAAATTTGAAGAAGGGATTAAACAATTTCCAGATAAGCAAAAGCTGAGAGAATTTACCTCCCACAAACAACCTCTACAGTGCATTTTGGAGGGACTGCTATAGATGGAAGTGTTCCTACAGTTTAATAGCTGTCACCAGACGTAATAAAACCACAGTAAAGAAAGTAGAACAGCTAATTACTAAGAAAATGCAAAATTAACTATCCCTAAAGTCAATCAAGGGATAGACAAACAGTACAGAATATGATACCTAATATGTAAAGAATGGAGGAGGAAGAAAAAGGAGGAGAAAAAAAAAACACAAAATAGATTGTGTTTGTAATAGCATATTAAGTGAATTAAGTTAGACTCTTAGATAGTAAGGAAGTTAACCTTGAACATTTGGTAACCACGAACCTGAAGCCTGCAATGCCATTAAGTACACACCTATCGATAATCACCCTAAATGTAAATGGACTGAATGCACCAATCAAAAGACATAGAGTCACTGAATGGATAAAAAAACAAGACCCATCTATATGCTGCCTTCAAGAGACTCACTTTAAACCCAAAGACATACACAGACTAAAAGTGAAGGGATGGAAGAAGACATTTCATGCAACTAATAGGGAGAAAAAAGCAGGAGTTGTAGTACTTATATCAGACAAAATAGACTTCAAAACAAAGAAAGTCACAAGAGACAAAGAAGGGCATTACATAATGATAAAAGGGTTGATCCAACAAGAAGATATAACCATTATAAATATTTGTGCACCGAACACAGGAGCTCCTACCTATGTGAAACAAATACTAACAGAATTAAAGGGGGAAATAGAATGCAATGCATTCATTCTAGGAGACTTCAACACACCACTCACTCTGAAGGACATATCAACAAGCCAGAAAATAAGTAAGGAGACAGAGGCACTGAACAACACATTAGAACAGATGGACCTAACAGACATCTACAGAGCTCTACACCCCAAAGCAGCAGAATACACATTCTTCTCAAGTGCACATGGAACATTTTCAAGAATAGATCATATACTAGGCCACAAAAAGAGCCTCCGTAAATTCAAAAAGATTGAAATTGTACCAACCAGCTTCTCAGACCACAAAGGAATGAAACTAGAAATGAATTATGCAAAGAAAATGAAAAATCCCACAAACACATGGAGGCTTAATAACATGCTCCTAAATAATCAATGGATAAATGACCAAATTAAAACAGAGATCAAACAATATATGGAGAATGACAACAGTACTCAAGACAATTTGGTACTGGCACAAGAACAGACCCATAGACCAATGGAACAGACTAGAGAGCCCTGATATAAATCGAACCATATATGGTCAATTAACATATGATAAAAGAGCCATGGACATACAATGGGGAAATGACAGCCTCTTCAACAGCTGGTGTTGGCAAAACTGGACAGTTACATGTAAGAGAATGAAACTGGATTATTGTTTAATCCCATACACAAAAGTAAGCTCGAAATGGATCAAGGACCTGAATGTAAGTCATGAAAGCATAAACTCTTAGAAGATATCATAGGCAAAAATCTCTTGAATATAAGCATAAGCGACTTCTTCCTTAATGCATCTCCTGAAGCAAGGGAAACAAAAGCAAAAATGAACTCATGGGACTACATCAAACTAAAAAGTTTCTGTATGGAAAAGGACATCATCAACAGAACAAAAAGGCATCCTACAGTATGGGAGAATATATTTGTAAATGACATATCCAACAAGGGGTTAACATCCAAAATATATAGAAAACTTACATGCCTCTGCACCCAAAAAGCAAATAACCTGACTAAAAAATGGGCAGAGGGTATGAAGAGACAGTTCTCCAAAGAAGAAATTCAGATGGCCAACAGACACATGAAAAGATGCTCCACATCACTAATCATCAGGGAAATGCAAATTAAAACCACAATGAGATATCACCTCACACCAGTAAGGATGGCCAGCATCAAAAAGACTAAGAACAACAAATGCTGGCAAGGATGTGGAGAAAGGGGAACCCTCCTACACTGGTGGTGGGAATGTAAGCTAGTTCAACCATTGTGGAAAGCAATATGGAGGTTCCTCAAAAAACTAAAAATACAAATACCTTTGACCCGGGAATCCCACTCCTTGGAATTTACCCAAAGAATACAACTTCCCAGATTCAAAAAGACATACGCACCCCTATGTTTATTGCAGCACATTTTACAATAGCCAAGATATGGAAGTAACCTAAGTGTCCATCAGTAGATGAATGGATAAAGAAGGTGTGGTACATATACACAATGGAATACTATTCAGACATAAGAAGGAAACAAATCCTGCCATTTGCAACAACATGGATGGAGCTGGAGGATATTATGCTCAATGAAATAAGCCCGGCGGAGAAAGACAAGTGCCAAATTATTTCTCTCATTTGTGGAGTATAATAAAGCAAAACTGAAGGAACAAAATAGTAGCAGACTCAGAGACTCCAAGAACGGACTAGTGGTTACAAAAGGGGAGGGTGGGTGAAGAGGGTGGGAGGAGGGGATTGTGGGGTATTATGTTTAGTGTGTGGGGAACCACGGGGAAAACAGTGTAGCACAGAGGAGGCAAACAGTGAACATGTGGCATCTTACTACACTGATGGACAGTGACTGCATTGGGGTAGGAGTGGGGACTTAATAATATGGGTAAATGTAGTAACCACATTGTTTTTTCATGTGAAACCTTCATAAGAGTGTATATCAATAATACCTTAATAAAAAAATAAAAAATAAAATAAAAATATAAAACAAGCTGGGACCCCAGCAGGACAAAGGAACTCCGATATATATATTCTATTAGAATGTTCATTCAAGAAAAAAGTGATTTGAAATTATACTTTATCCTTAATGTTGGGAGTAAAAGGTAAGACTTAATCCATTACTGCCTTCCAGGAAAGGCAGTTATACAGATACATAAAATTATGATAAATAATGTAGCTTTAGAATAAGATATTTGGGAGAAATCAGAAGAAAATGAACAATTCCCCTTGGGAGTACAAAGGCCAAAAAGATTCTGAAACATGAAACACAGACTAAGATTGGGCAGATATGCAGACATGTATGTGGTTTGCAGGGTGTGTGGGTTTTGGATAAGTGGAAGTTTGTGACATTTCAGGTAGAGAACAGTTTGACCAAAGGATGATAGTTCAAAACAATATTTGGAGAAATTTTAGCATATAGTTGGAGTTAGGGTATAAGGTGTGGAGGTAAGAAATCAGTGAGATGATATGGATATCCTATGAGCAATGTGAAGGGCCTCTGACTTTATTCTAAGCAGACATAAGCCGTGGATAAAGCATTCTGATGATGCACACCCAACAAATACTCCACACAGAGCAATCACACTAACCTCATGTGAAATGAACTCAACATGATATAGAGTCAATTAAAGAGATATGACCTTATTTCCTTAGGAACTAATAGTCTAATAATGCAGCAGTGAAATGAAAATATCAGGAAGCATTTCTTTTTATGAGAAGACTCAACATAGCATTGTTTGCTTCAACCTCACTTAACTGTCTACACTTTAAATATTTTCCTTTTGAAGTACCTTGAATGAAAGAATAAAGTGAGATATAGATTTTTGTCTAAATCTTGGTAGCTACTTTTTTAAAAGGGTTTGCAAGCAAGGATAGATCAATATTTTTGAACTATAATAGCAATCAAAGTAAAGGTATTTTTCTTTCAAAAGAACCATAACTGCTTTCAGCCTAACAGCAACCATCAAAAACTTCTAAACATTTTTGCTCTGACTTTATCTAACAGATAGTGAAAGAACTTATAATTGTGTATAGGTATATCTATAAAGCAAGTAAGAAAAACCAACTGCTCTTATTATTATAAAAAAGACTACATTGAGAAAATCCAGAGTGCAACAAATGAGCAGAATATGACTTTGGTTTTAAAAATAACAATGTTGATACAATACTAGCCCTTTATGAGTTTTGTCCTGGGACTATCCACACAACCTCTTTCAATGGAAGAAACAGGTATTGAGCTCCCATATGTGCTGAGCTAGTCATCCGGTGGTTGGGGGGAAGTGATGTCCTAGATGGGTTGGAATAGGTGTTTGCTAAAGGAGATAAATATAACGTTTAATCAGGCATTTTGGAACATTGGAGATAGATATGAAAACAAAAAATAACTATAATACTAGGTCCTCAGAGCTGGTTTCTTCATATAATTAATTGTTTTTATCTATCTTTCAGGCTCTAGGAGCTTTGATTTCAGTAATTTCAGGAGAGGACCGTATGTGAATTGTGTATATCTTAATTTGAATTTGAATCATTATGTAACTTATTGTAAGTTATCTGCATTTTAAGTCTCCTCAACTAGTAAGATAAATGACTATGTAATTTTTGAAGAATATCAAGGTGTATTTGGGATATCCAGAAGTCTGCCCTTATCACAGGGAATACGTCTCAAGACCCCCAGTGGATGACTGAAACCATAAATATTATTGAACCATACATATCATTGTTCCTTTATATATACATATGATAAAATTTAATTTATAAATTAGACACAGTAAAAGATCTTTAAAAATCTACATGATTTATATACACTTGTAAATTGAACATGGTGTTTGACCCTCCATCATCTCACATCCACCTGGCTCCGTAAGTGGGTTTTAATTAGTCTAATTAGTCATAGTCCCATCCCATTGACAATATTTGTTTTAGGATTGGCCAGGCCTAAGGCAACATAGGGCATGGACTACAATGAGATATTTGCTGAGAGTTTTTGAAAAAGCTTTTTGCTTTATAAGAGGCATTGCATGTTTCTGCTTTCTATTCTGCCATTTGTTGCTCCAAGGATGAGAGACCCAAGGAGCAGATCTGAACTGTGGATTTGATATTCAAGGGGACAGGGATGCAGGACAGTGTGCAGAGGCCTAAGAAAAGAGATAGAAGAAACAGCAATTATTGAAAAACTTTGGTCCTTGAACCTTTGCTGGCCTATGGAAGAGATTCTGAGCTCAGAGAGAGAATAAAGTTATGGTTAGAAGGTAGAATTTGTGACTGGGTACAAGTCAGTGATGCTATAGGCTTCAGATGAAAAATGGAGAGAAAATTTGAGGAAGAGCCACTCACCTCTACCAACAGACACTCTCAGGGTTTAAACTCTGAGCTCAAGTTGAGCTAAAAAGGTAGTTTTGTCTGGAAGAGCAGGATTCTCAGTGAAAGATTATTTTGATGAAAAACAAATGGCAATAAAAATTCCTTGTCAAGTTGGTGGGGGAAAACCAATTATAGTTCAATCCCATAATTTAAGTGATCTTTTTAGGTAACTCAGTTACTTTTTATTAAACAAATTTATTTACAGTTTAAGTTGGTTGGTTCATGTAAATATTTCACATTCTCTAACATTCTCCTGCTCCTCAAAATGGTTATAAAATGGGCTGACCTTGTGTGACAATAGGGAGACTGACAGGGTTGCAAGCCCAGTAATTATCTGATGTCCCTGGATTTTTCTGTTGCAGCTGATGCAGAGTAGTAGCTGGCTTAAAATCTCATTTTAGCCTGATGAGTCTTCAGGTAAAATTATTCCATTCTGGACTTTTAAAGTAATTTGGGCATCCAAGGGATCTGGCCATTTTCTGTTAAGGTATTTATACTTTGCAGCTTTTTAATCTTGACCTCTGCTGTCCATCAGTTTTATAAGGAATTATGTATATATTCACTGGAGAAAGTAGGAGTTACTGTATTTCCATACATGTCCAGACTGTATGGAACTAAAAATAGGGCCTGAAGTTTCTCCCACGCCATATTCAATGGAAAGCTGGATTCATTTATGGCATGCAGACTTCCTCACCCAACTCAACACTAGGGACGCTGTCCTTAGCCTGTCCTTGGGCAATAACCTCACAGTCTTATTTCTTTCCATAATCCCTCAGGCTGTTGGTGGTGTTAGCTATAGGCTTTTTATTATCTTCTTCATATTCTTCTCCTCCTTTATTGCAGTGAGCCTGGTTGCCTAACTTGCACATGTAGAAAGGATGTTTCCTCTACACATTTATGGAGGAAATTCTATGGTGATAGGCTTCATAAGAAGTAAAGAACTGAGACAATTCATTTTTCTTTTTGACAAAGCCTGGCTTTCAAGACTGTCTTCTCAATTCAACTCAAAAGCACACTTGGTTAGTCAAAACAGCTGAACTATTTCCTTCTCTTTGCATTGCTACCTTAACAATTTTTGCTCAGTACCCTTGAGGCTATGGGTTTGTGACCTAGGGTGACAGTCATATATATAGTAATGTAAGAGAAAAGTATTCCACAACAAAACTTCATTTCATTTTACATATTTTAAATTCAGACTTTTTACTACTTCACCTTGAAAATTCCCATTCATCCTTCAAGACTTAACGAATGTGTCATTTCCTCAGGCAGCCTTTACCATACCCCCATTTTTAGCAAATCATTACTGTTTGCTCTAAATGCTAATAGCACAAATTGAAATGACCTATTTATAAGTACCTGTCCCCACTTTTCTGAAAGTATGTAGATCAATTAACTTTGTCTATTTCATCTTTACAGCCTATCACCTAACACAGTACATGGGACACAATAGGCAATTTTTAGAAAGTTCTTAAAGGTAAATGCAAATCTGTTTATAAGGTTAGCATTAGGGCTGTTTTCTATTTAGAAAAGCTTTACAACTGGATACCTCTCAATGGAGCAGAAAACATTTCTAAGTTTCCTCTAAATTTGATGAAAACATTATTCATATATAAAAATATACCAACCAAATATCAAATTTTAACCATAGTGATTACCTCAAATTTCATGTGAAGGAAAATAAGTTCATTAGGTACAATATAAAGAAGGATGATCCTAATAATATGTAAATTATGTATTTTATATAATAATATGCATATGCATAATACACCTTGGGGAAGTGAGATGGAAATATGATTAGAAGACGAGGTAAAAGTTACATATAAATAAATAAATAAATAAATAAATATATATATATATATATATACATTTTTTCTAGAAAGAGATTACAATTTAACATAGAAATGTCAGTAATATAATAATATAACAAGGCCTCAGAGAATGCAAAGAAAGAAATGAGAGTAGGTAAAAAGAGTAGAAGTGTGAAAAGAATTAAAGAAACAAAGAAAGCTACTCGAGAAGGGCCTGTTTCACCTAAGGAGGTGAGATAGGGATGGGGATCAGTACTGACCGTCCATTCCAGACTTCATAGGCCATGCCTTCCAGGACTAGGGAGTTAAAAGAACAAATGAACAAATAGCTTACTTTATCTAAAACTGTTTTGTAATTAGCATTCTAGATGTGGATTCGATGTAGTCAGTTAGGTGCGTTCACGTGAAATTTGAGAAGTGGGAGAGACACAGAAACCATTTTCCTCATCTTCTCTGTGCTTCTGTTCATAAAGGCAGGCATGGGCACTGGGTTTCTCTGAAATAAGTCAAAGTCTATTGTTCAGAGAGCAATTCAAAGGGTTTCTTAAAAGGAAGCTTTTGTGGAGCCAACATCAACGTCCTGATTTCCCACCCTCCTGACCGTGGCGGAGGCAGCACCCACTTGGCAGTTTACTTCTTATTCTTGTAGGCTCTCTTGTCCACTCAATCTAAAACCTGCTCTTTTGGCCACTCCAACGATTTCATTAAAAAAACAGATTATCACATTAAATCCCTTTCGGCTTAAATGGCTAGAGAGCTTTCTTTTGCTTTCAAATGAACCCTGATTTGATAACAGATTAGGGAAATGTGATAGTAAATTATTCCATATCAAAGTTGATTTGTTAGGATACTCTCCAAATAATGTTTCATAAGATATTAAAGTAATCTACAGTAAAAGCTAAGTATTACATAGTTCACCAATAATCTGATCATTTTAAAACTTTATATTTTAATGAGTTCCAGATCTATGTGGACCTCACATAAACACAATGAATTACATCCTTCCACAAATAAAGGACGTTCTGTACTGAGATGCAGGTAGTTTTCTGTGCAGTTCAGTCCCCACCCAGAATGTGGTTATTATTCAACAAGCATTCACTACAACTTTTTATGTGCCAAGCACAGAGATTCTTATCAAAAAAAAGAAAGAAAAAAATGTTATTTGAGGAGCTCACAGCCTAGATTTCAGATGAAATATTTAGAATATAGGTAATATTATAGTAGAAATTTATATTTTCTATTTATACATATTTATTCACATTTATATTATAATATATTCACATTTCATATTATATGGAAGTAAAGGGAGACTAATCTTCAAGGGAAGCTGAGATGACTTTACTATTATGATCACTTTAGCATGTATCCTCCGCCTTCACACTTTCATTGTCTATATTGTTACACTTTCTAGAAAGTCTAGAATTCATCTGTGATCCTACAGTGCTTTAACACTAGGACAGGTTTGGTTACAAAGTCATCAGTTAAATGTCAACAACACTAGGCTAGAATTACTTAGCTCAATGATACAATGCCTTACCTATTACAGGACGCTTGTTAGTTGATCTGCTAATTATCTGATATTCTGATATGTGAAAAACTGGACAAATCACCAGGAAAACCAGAATCAGTGTAGCTTCTTTGACTTTAGTAACAGCCACACTAAAAATACTAATGTGCCAAATGTGTGGTAGAATAAATCCTGTGAAGTTGGGCTGTGTAAGGAGAATAAATTAAGGAAGAAAAGACAAATATTTATCAGTGATAATAGCTTCACAAGTTCTGTCCTTGATCTAGCAAAACTACCTCATCTATGATTTTACTAATGCTTTGTTCCTTGATGCATTCTTGCTTTGTCAGCTTTTGGCACTATTTGATAATAAAGAAAAGAGACATCTAGTGAAGCCCTAGAACTATTGTTGTCCTAGTATTCCTGCCCTTTGACTGCCAGTTATTGGCCTTTCAAATACCATCAGTGTCTTTGAAGGGATGATATCACTGCATATACTGTGTAAGGTATGATGCACATGAAAAATATCTCAGGATTAGACAACAAATAAATCAAAATTACAAACTGACTAAGATCTTTTGCTTGACCAAATTTTAGTTAGGCTCCTGAACCTCCTTGTAGGCCTTTCTTTGCACCTCCTTGTAAAATCCAATTTTGGAAAGAACCCTAAGTCAGTTTAGCAAGAACCACCCCAACCCCCAAGGGTGAATATCTGATCACCCTTGAAATATCACAGGTTTCCTCATCTTCCATCATCCTTCAGGTGATATCTAATCACCCTGACCTGCCTTCCTGTTGGGATGGTTTAGCCAGAATCCCTCTTACCCTCGGCTTCCCCTTAGTGTTTTTCCATTCACTGACTCAGCTCTGCTCCTTGGCTGTAAATCTGACTAGCCCATGCTGTACTCAGAGTTCAATCTTGCCTCTCTTCTCTATGACAAAACTCCACTGTGGGCAGTTCCTACACCTATTGCCATAATCCCCTGTCTCCCATGAATAAAGTTTGTCTTACTGTTTCAGCAAGTGTCATGAATACATTTTAAACAAAATACAGGAATATGATTTGTTCAAAATGCAGGATCTTGATATATATATATAATACATATTATACATATATATTGAAATCTGACTTTACAACTTGCTAAGTGTATAAATCTGGAGGTTAACTTCAACTTTCTGGGACTATTTCATTATAGGAAATAAAGGAAACTGACTGGGTTGTGTTAAGAATACAAGTTGTTATTGGGATTAGCTATGGGAAAACTGATTTAACTCTGCAAAACGTCAGAATTATGAAAAACAACAAAAGCAAGGGGACTGTTCCAGAGTAAAAGAGAATAAAGAGACATAACAATCAAATGCAATCAGTGAAATTTAATTGGATCTTAAATAAAAAACAAAATTTATAAAAACCTTTTTGGTCCAAATGGGGACATGGAAAATGGAGGTGTAGTAGACGATATTATTAAAGAATCTATTTTCATGGTGTGATAATAATACTGGGGCCTATAGGGGGAGTTTCTTATTACAAGATACTTATGTATTTAGAGAGGAAACAGCATAATGTCTGTACCTTGCTTTCCAATAATTCAGCAAAATAAACAAACAAGAAATAAATTAATAAAGTCTGTTTTTATGTGTTTGTGTGTCTGTGTGGTGTTTGTGTGAAGAGAGAGAGAAGGAAAATGTATTGATATGGCAAAACCTTAAAAACTGATGAATCTAGGTAAACAGTATAAAGTGCCTCTTTTATCATTCTTTCAAATTTTCTCAGTTTTAAAAATTTCAAAATAAAAACAGAAAATAATGTATCTAAAATGTCTATTACTAAACTATAAAAATATTAGCATAATTGACAATAATAATAAAAACATCATGCATTATAATTTAAGTGAGGGTGTTAAAATGATTCATTTCTAACTGAAGATAAAAAATCTGTTGGCAAATTAAAAGCACAATGAGATATCACCTCACACCAGTTAGGATGGCCAACATCAAAAAGACTGGGAACAATAAATGCTGGTGAGGATGTGGAGAAAGGGAACCCTCCTATACTGCTGGTGGGAATGTAAACTAGTTCAACCATTGTGGAAAGCAGTATGGAGGTTCCTCAAAAAACTCAAAATAGAAATTCCATTTGACCCAGGAATTTCACTGGTAGGAATTTATCCTAAAAATGCAGGATCCCAGTTTCAAAAAGACATATGCACCCCATGTTTATCACAGTACTATTTACAATAGGCAAGAAATGGAAGCAACCTAAGTGTCCATAAGTAGATGAATGGATAAAGAAGATGTGGTACATATACACAATGGAATATTATTCAGCCATAAGAAGAAAACAAATCCTACCATTTGCAACAACATGGATGGAGCTAGAGGGTATTATGATCAGTGAAATTAGCCAGGTGGGGAAAGACAAGTACCAAGTGATTTCACTCATCTGTGGAGCATAAGAAAAAAGCAAAAACTGAAGGAAAAAAACAGCAGCAGACTCATAGAACCCAAGAATGGACTAACAGTTGCCAAAGGGAAAGGGACTCGCGGGTGTGGGTGCGAAGGGAGGAACAAGGGGAATAAGGGGCATGACGATTAGCATACATAACGTAAGGGGGTGCAGGGGAAGGCAGTGTAGCACAGAGAAGACAAGTATTGACTCTATAGAATCTTACTACACTGATGGACAATGACTCTAATGGGGTACGTGGTGGGGCTTGAGAATGGGGGGAATCTAGTAACCACAATGTTGCTCATGTGATTGTATAGTAATTGTACATTAATGATAGGAAAAAAAACACTATGCTTAGTGGAAGGATCCAACTAATAAAAGGTTATACTATATAAAAAAAAAAATCTGTTGGTTTTTTTTTTCTATTGTGGCTCCCTGAACACATAAAATATAATAGGCTAAAACAGAATCCCATGTTAGCAATTTAGAAATATTCAGATGTCATATTTTTGCAAGTAGCATGCAGGTCACATTAACAATTAGCTGATGGGTAACAAAAAGTAAACTGTTAATGCATCTATAAAATATAGAGTTAAATTATAAGTTCAAAACCCTGATAATCTAGAAATATAATAATCATTAAGCACATAGAACCATTTGCACAGCTTGGAGGAAATGACAGAGGAACAAAAGCAAACACTAATATCACAGATTTCTTAAAAAAATGACTACGCATTTTTCCATGAATTGTCTTGCCAATGGTGACAGAATATGTACTACTCCTAGTTCCTAAGAAAGAGACTGTTCTGTCACTGGGCCACCAATGAGTCAAAACTGTTCAGTACATTTCTCACAAGCATTTCTATCTATATTTGCCAGTTCTTATGGTGAGTATATTAGACTGGACATGTCACATCACACACTTATGAAGGCAGCAAATGGCTTAGTTGATATATTTCATTAAAGTGTAAGATAAATTCTAAATATCAAATGTCTACAACAATGAATTTACATTATTGTCAAGAAGTAGGACTGTTATTTTCCATGAGTATCATCAGGAACATTGTTTTCAGAGTTCAATTTTTGCTTTAGAGGTTTTTCACGCAATAATGAGGAAATGGAGGTGAGAAGCCCAGGCTTTGGCGTAAAGCCACCTGGGCTTAAATCTAACCTTTACTACTGCTGACTGTGTAACTTTGGACACATTACTTAAAATCACAAAGACTCAGTTTTGTCAACCCTACCAGAGGGAACATAATAATCACTATCTTATAGAATTATTGTGAAGATTAAATCAGATAATCAACACAACACGTTGCCTGGCACATACTAAGTACACCAATTCTGTTATTCAGTAAATATGAACTGAACACCCACTCCATGCAAGGTATTTCTCTTGGCACTTGGGGTATAGCAATCAACAAATGAGAACCTTCCAACTCTCCTCCACCCAAAAAAAATGGAAAAAAAAAAGAAAAGGAAATGAAAGATACCAGTTCTTGTAATGGACAGAGACAGACAATTAAATATAAACATGACATTTTATAGTCCATTAAAAAGTGATGTGTTAACCATTAAAAAATGGAAAATTGGGGAAACTGTGGAAAGGTGAATGGGTTACAATTTTTAATATAGTAGTTAAGGCAGGTCTTCCTGAAAAATGCCATTTGAGCCAAGACTTGAAAATAGATGAGGAGGCTAGCAAACACATATCAGTGGAAAGGTCCTAAGGAAGGTGTGTCTGGAGTGTTTGAAGAAGAGCAAGGAGGCCACAGTATGACTTAAGGTTTTAAAGGATGATTGTGGCTGTGTTGGGGGTGAGAGAAAAGGATAGAAGCAGAGAAATCAATTAGAAAGTTATTGCCATAATCTAGGCGATTGATGATGGTGGTTGACCATGGTGATAGCAATGAAAGTAGTGATAATTGACTGGATTGTGGATATATTTTCAAAGTGAAGCTAAGAGGATTGCTGGTAGATGAAATGAGGGGGAAGAGGAAATAGGTTAGTGATGTCTCCAATAATTTTGGTCTGAGCAAGTGGAAGGAGTAAAATTACATCAACTGAGATGAAGAAAACTGTGGGTAAAACAGTTTTGTAGGAAATCAATTCAGTTGGTATCTAACTGGGAATATCAAGAAAGTAGTTCTAAGTGTTTGGAGCTCCAGCAGGAGATCGTGATGTAAATGTGAGATCTGACATGTGGATATTGTTTAAAATATACAAGCAGGTGAAATCACTGAGGGGGTGACTTAGAGAAGAGGACAAAGGATCATTAACATTAACTGACTGGGCAAAGGAGGAGAAAACATTATGTAGGAGGAAAACCCAGAGTATAGTGTTGTGGAACACAAATGAATAAAAGTAAAGAGGAAAATTGGGAATTTAATGCTGAGCTAAATACTGCTGATTTGTCAAGTAAGATATGTACAGAGAATTGATAATTAGACTTAACCATGTGGAGGGTATTTTTTTTATCTTGACAGGAGAAGTTTTAATACTAAAGTGGTAGTAAAAGCCTATTTGAAAAATACAATTTAGAGACTATCAGTGATAAGCAAGAATGATCAACTTTGTTGAGAAATTTTGCAGCAGAGAAAAACAGCTATGGGGTAATAGCTGGCAGGGGAAGCAGGGGTTGAAATGCCTTTTTCTCTCTTTTTATGAAGGGAAAATAAATCCATATTTATATGATCATAGGAATGATTTTATAGAGATAGAAAATTTGTGCAGGAGAAAGAGGGGAGACTGTAGAGCATTGTTCTGAAGTATAAGCTCAAGGCAGAGATATTTAGTGTATTAGTGGCAGGACTGGCTTTAGATAGAAGCATTGTTATTTCATTTATAGCAACAGGAAGCACCATAAATAGGTGAAGATTCTGATATCTGTGTAGATCTTGTAGTAGATATTACATATAATTAATGTAATCTAAATTAACTCTAAAGAGAAATGTGTGAGTATTAAATTAGTTCCTTAACTCACCCCATAGTAGTTCAAAGGGAAAGTGATCAAATCAAAATGTGTGACATTTAAATCATTTTGCACAACATATTTATATAAATTAGTTTCTAAAACAACTAATATACATTTTTCCTTTTGTATATTTTAAAAGCAGAATTGACCAGCAGCTATTTTCTTTGCTTATGTAATATCAAGTTATAGTACCTCAAAATTTCACACCTAATTTAGAACAAAGACAAAAAATATCCAAAGCATTTCTTTCCAAATAACCATCATGTAAGTTATAAAGTTTGAGTTAATTTGGATTTCAATTCATAAAATGTTTATTTCTTATTAAGTTGTAAGTGGTGAAATGAGACTTAGGTATGAAGGGGGAAAAAATATGAAATTTCAATCTGTGTATGACTGTTATGAATATGCAGGCCACTAATTACTGTTGGGAGATATTAATAGTAATTGTATATTGTTTAGGTAGGCGAGGTCAATGATATTAGCTAGCATATTACCTCTTCTTCCCCCTAAGCTTAAGTATATTGACTATTTAGCCAATGAATGTTATTTGGGTCAACAATCAAGATGATTTCATGAGGAGAAGGACAACACTAGCAAAGCATGGAGGAGTACTATTTTTTGAATGTTTTTGTCCCCTACAAAATTAATATGTTGAACTTCAATTCCACAAAGTGATACCATTAGGAGGAGGGGCCTTTGGGAGGTGAGGAGGATGAAGTCCTCATGAATAGGATTAGTCTCATTATAAAAGACACCCAAGAGAGCTGCCATGTGAGGAAACTGAGAGGTCACCAGTCTACAACCTAGAAGGAGGGTCCTCACTAGATATTAAACCAACCAGTGCCTTGATCTTGGACTTTCTAGCCTCCAGAACTGTGAGAAATAAATTTCTGTCATTTATAAGCTCCCCTTCTATGGTGTTATAAGAGCCCAAACAGACCAAGACAGGGAGGGAGTTGAAGAAGGTGCACATATTAAAGAGAGGGTCACATATCTATAAACCTAATACTGAACATAGTGCCTGAGGTAATAGTATACTGAAAACAGTATTTGTTAATTAGATTCAGGTTGCATTTTGGAAAAAGGAGTATGGCTGATCCAACCAGAAGGATTTCAGTCTTTATTTTGAAATTATTCTTTATCCCATATTTTTATTTGCACAGTTAAGACAATAAAGTGATTGGAGATAATCCAAAGACTATGGCTCCCCAATTAAAGTAAAGCAAAAGATGCAGAGATAAGTGTGATTTGATGATTGATCTATTAAATTTAATGCTTCAATAATAACACTGGGGGCAACAAAATTATGGCACATCAAATGGATAAAGATAAGAACCAGTGAGGATGAAGTACAAGGAAAAATGTCTGTTTAAAGCTTATTGTATACCTTAGTTTAGGTGATGACCAAATAAAGAATTAAAACAAAATGACTATGCTACTTAAATTTGTTTAGCATCGTTCTTCAGGTATTTCTAAACCATCTGTGTGTGTGTGTGTGTGTGTGTGTGTGTGTGTGTGTGTGTGTGTGTGTCATATACTGTTAAATCTGTGGTTCCTTAATTCAAAATATATATTGAATCCAAGCTGAAACTATAAAAATGTATAATTACTTTGAATAATCATGTTATTCACAGTGAGTTTTTCGTATGCTGTGTTAATAAGGCCCTGTATGAATCCCCAGCAACAATTCATCAAAGAGAGAAATTGTGGACTCAATCTGATTTTCCACAAACAGAATATAATTAATTGGTTGTAGTGCTACAGATATGAGATTATGAGCAGACTAAGATAAACATAAAGGATCTCTTATTGAGTAATCATAATCTTCTGTAGCTTCTTTCCAACTCTGTTCATCATGTGAACAATATATTTTTCTGTTGAATTACACTAACAAAGGGGATGACTGAGCATTTAAACTCTAAGGACTATCTTTGGAAGGCATTACATACTGCTTCAAGATTCTTAATGAGGGACCTTGACAAGACAAAGTGGTTAGTGCTGTCGCCATCTCTTTTCCCAAACATGAGGCAGTTTTCTCTACAGCAAAGCTACCTCAAAACAGGCATCTCAACTTCCCGCCCACGAAGTGAAGATCACAGGATTAAAGATGGCGGCATGAGAGGTGAGACAGAGACTTCCAACTAAAACCACATATAATATGAAAATAGAGATACTACAACTACTCTTGAAAGAGCAACAGGAAAGAGGATGGCAACAAACTGCATACACCTGGAGACAAGAGCAGCCCTCACAGAAAAGGGTAACGTACTAAAGCTGTGGTCCTGTGGGATCCAAGTCCTTCCCCCACCCCAGCTGACCCTCAGGAAGAACAGGAATGGAGCAGGGAGGGAGTGGAGATGTGGGACTGCGGAATAGCTAACTCTGGAGATCTGCTCTGGGAGCACAAACCTACATGTCATGGCGCTTGCATGATACTCTCATAATTAGGGGGTTGGAAAGCTAAGACAGGCAGAATTCCTGGAGAGACTAAAATTGCAGCTGTTTGTGAAAGCAGGGATCCATACCCAACTGCTCAGGGACAAAAGAAAGGGGGGAAGTCTGAGAGACTTTCTACCAAGAAACCCTTAGCAAGAGGGCTGCTAAAGGGGCAAGGATTACACAGAGCTTACTACTCAGGAGAAAGGACAGGCAGACAAAATTGTCCAGGTGCACTGCCCAGCAGGTTGGGAGCTTTCACGATCTTCAGGTGCTCCAGCTCCCTGGCTGCCTACACAGCTCCAAGAACCCCTTCTGTGACAGGCAGACTAGTGCGCCTTTCTCCTGGCCAGCCCCACCGGGCTTGCAAACCAGGAAATCCTTCCCTGGTGTTAGGCCAGCCAGAGGGAAGATCTGTCTATAGCAACTACAAACGCAAAGCACAGAGGCTTATACCTGTGTGCTTGGCCCACTGGTTCAGGCAGTGGAGACACGCATAGCAGCCAGGAACCAGGAAACAGCTCTTTCCTCCCCAGAGGCACCAATACCACTCCCCTACAATCCCCACATTGCTTCAGGGGCTGAGCAGCTCCAGAGAGTAGAGCTCTGGGCACTAGCGGGCACCATACACAAATATGAAACGCCAAAGGAACCTGGTCCAGAGTAAAATTATGAATACAACTCCTGAGAAAGATTTAAATAATATGGACCTTATGACTCTCCCTGAAAGGGAGTTGAAAATAAAAATCATCAACATGCTCATGGAAGTACAGAAAGATATTCAAGAACTCAGGAATGAATTCCAGTCAGAGATCCAATCATTGAAGGACACAATGGACGGTATTAAAAGCAGATTGGATATGGTGGAGGAGACAATAAATGAAACAGAAACTAGAGAAGAGGAATACAAAGAAGCTGAGCCACTGAGAGAAAAAAGGGTCTCTAAGAATGAAAGAATATTGAGAGAACCGTGTGACCAACACAAACGGAACAATATTCGCATTATAAGGGGACCAGAAGAAGAGAGAGAAAAAGGGATAGAAAGTGTCTTTGAGGAGGTGACTGCTGAAAACTTCCCCAATCTGGGGAAGGAGATAGTCTCTCAGGATATGGACGTGAGCAAATCTCCCAACACAAGGGACCAAAGGAAGACAACAGCAAGACATATAGTAATTAAAATGGCAAAGATCAAGGATAAGGAGAGACTATTAAAAGCAGACAAAGAGAGAAATAAGATCACATACAAAGGAAAACCCATCAGACTATCATCAGACATCTCAGCAGAAACCTTACAAGCCAGAAGGGAGTGGCATGATGTATTTAATGCAATGAAGCAGAAGGGCCTTGAATGAAGATTACTTTATCCAGCAAGATTATCATTTAAGTTTGAAGGAGGGATTAAACAATTCCCAGATAAGCAAAAGCTGAGAGAATTTGTTTCCCCCAAACAATCTCTACAGTGTATTTTGGAGGGACTGCTATAGATGGAAGTTTTCCTAAGGTTTAATAGCTATCACCAGAGGTAGTAAAACCACAAAGAAGAAAATAGAACAGCCAATTACTAAGCAAATGCAAAATTAAATTAACTATCCCCAAAGTCAATCACGGGATAGACAAACAGTACAGAATATGATAACCTAATATATAAAGAATGGAGTAGAAAAAAAAGGAGGAAGGAAACAAACAAAAGAAGAACCTTTACATTTTATTTAATAGTATATTACGTGAGTTGTTAGACTTTCAGATAGTAGGGAAGTTAACCAGGAACCTTTGGTAACCAGGAATCTGAAGCCTGCAATGCCAATAAGTACATACCTATCCATAATCACCCTAAATGTAAATGGACTGAATGCACCACTCAAATGACATAGAGTCACTGAAAGGATAAAAAAACAAGACCCATCTATATGCTGCCTTCAAGAGACTCGCTTTAAACCCAAAGACATACACAGACTAAAAGGGAAGGGAGGGAAAAAGATATTTCATGCAAACAACAAGGAGAAAAAAGCAGGTGTTGCAGTACTTGCATAAGCCAAAAATAGACTTCAAAACGAAGAAAGTAGCAAGAGATAAAGAAGGACATTACATAATGATAAAGGGGTCAGTCCAACAAGAATATATAACCATTATAAATATATATGCACCCAACACAGGAGCACCAGCATACGTGAAACTAACAGAAGTAAAGGAGGAAATAGACAGCAATGCATTCATTTTAGGAGACTTCAACACACCACTCACTCCAAAGGACAGATCAACAATACAGAGAATAAGTAAAGACACAGAGGCACTGAACAACACACTAGAACAGATGGACCTAACAGACATCTACAGAACTCTGCACCCAAAAGCAACAGGATACACATTCTTCTCAAGTGCACATGGAACATTTTCCAGAATACACCACATACTAGGCCACAAAAAGAACCTCAGTAAATTCAAAAATACTGAAATCCTACCAGCCAACTTCTCAGATCACAAAGGTATAAAACTAGAAATAAATTTTAGAAAGAAATCAAAAAGGCTCACAAATACATGGAGACTTAACCACATTCTACTAATTAATCAATGGGTTAACGACCAAATCAAAACAGAAATCAAAGAATATATGGAGACTAATGACAACAACAACACAAAGCCACAACTTCTGTGGGACGCAGCAAAGGCAGTTAGTTCTAAGAGGAAAGTATATTGCAATCGAGGCCTATTTAAAGAAGGAAGAACATTTCCAAATGAATAGTCTAAAGACACAATTACTGAAATTGGAAAAAGAACAAGTGAGACCCAAAGTCACCAGAAGGAGGGACATAATAAAGATCAGAGAAGAAATAAATAAAATTGAGAAGAATAAAACAACAGAAAAAATCAATGAAACCAAGAGCTGGTTCTTTGAAAAAATAAACAAAATAGATAAACCCCTAGCCAGACTCATTAACAGAAAAAGAGAATGTACACACATAAACAGAATCAGAAATGAGAAAGGAAAAATCACAATGGACCCCACAGAAATACAAAGAATTATAAGAGAATATTATGAGAATCTATATGCTAACAAGCTAGAAAATATAGAAGAAATGGACGACTTCTTAGAAAAATAAAACCTTCCAAGACTGACCAAGCAAGAAACAGAAAAACTAAACAGAACAATCACCAGCAATGAAATTGAATCAGTAATCAAAAAACTACCCAAGAACAAAACCCCCGGACCAGATGGATTCACCTTGAATTCTACCAGACATATAGAGAAGAAATAACACCGATTCTCCTTAAAGTTATCCAAAAAATTGAAGAGGAGGGAATACTTCCAAACTCATTCTATGAAGCCTGCATCACTCTAATACCAAAACCGGGCAAAGACCTCACCAAAAAAGTAAACTACAGACCAATATCCCTGATGAACATAGATACAAAAATAGTCAACAAAATATTAGTAAAAAGAATTCAAAAATACATCAAGAGGATCATACACCATGATCAAGTGGGATTCATCCCAGGGATGCAATGATGGTACAACATTCGAAAATCCAACATCATCCACCACATCAATAAAATGAAGAACAAAAACCACATGATTATCTCCATAGATGCTGAAAAAGCATTTGACAAAATTCAGCATCCATTCATGATTAAAACTCTCAACAAAATGGGTATAGAGGGCAAGTACCTCAACAAAGTAAAGGCCATATATCACAAACCCACAGCCAACGTCATACTTAAGAGTGAAAAGCTGAAAGCTATTCCTCTGAGATTGGGAAATAGACAAGGATGCCCACTGTCCCCGCTTTTATTCAACATAGTTCTGGAGGTCCTAGCCACAGCAATCAGACAACACAAAGTAATAAAAGGTATACAGACTGGTAAGGAAGAAGTTAAATTGTCACTGTTTGCAGATGACATGACAGTGCATTTAAAACCCTAAAGAATCCACTCCAAAACTAATAGAACAAATAATTGAAAGCAAAGTTGCAGGATACAAAATCAATACACAGTAATCTGTTGAATTCCTATACACTAATGATGATTAACAGAAAGAGAAATCAGGAAAACAATTCCATTCACAATTACATCAAAAAGAATAAAACACCTAGGAATAAACCTAATGAAGGAACTGAAAGACCTATACTCTGAAAACTACAGGACGCTCTTGAGAGTAATCAAAGAAGACACCAATAAATAGAAATACATCCCATGCTCATGGGCAGGAAAAATTAATATGGTCAAAAAGCCATCCTGCCTAAAGCAACATACTGATTCAATGTAATCCCTATCAAAATACCCTTGGCATTCTTCCACAAACTACAGCAAATATTTCTAAAATTCACATGGAACCACAAAAGACCCTGAATAGCCAAAGCAATACTGAGAAGGAAGAATAAAGTGGGTGTGATTACACTCCCCAACTTCAAGCTCTACTACAAAGGCACAGTAATCAAGATAACTTTGTTTTGGCACAATAACAGGCCCATAGATCAATGGAACAGAATAGAGAGCACAGATATAAACCCAAGCATATATGATCAATTAGTATATGATAAAGGAGCCCTGAATATACAATAGGAAATGACAACCTCTTCAATAACTGATGTTGGCCAAACTTGGCAGCTACATGTGAAAGAATGGGAATATATTATTGTCTAACTCCATACGCAAAAGTAAACTCGAAATGAATCAAAGAACTGAATGTAAATCATGAAACCATAAAACTCTTAGAAGAAAACATAGGCAAAAATCTCTTGAATATAAACATGAGCAACTTTTTCCCGAACGAATCTCCTTGGGCAAGGGAAACAAAAGCAAAAATGATCAAATGGGACTACATCAAGCTCAAAACCTTCTATACAGAAAAGGACACCATCAGTAGAACAAAAAGGCATTGTACAGTATGGGAGAATATATTTGTAAATGACATATCCAACAAGGTGTTAACATCCAAAATATATAAAGAACTCACATGCCTCAACACCCAACAAGCAAATAACCCTATTAAAAAATGGGTGGAGGATATGAACAGAAAATTCTCCAAAGAAGAAATTCAGATGGCCAACAGACACATGAAAAGATGCTCCACATTGCTAATTATCACGGAAATGCAAATTAAAGCCACAATGAGATATAACCTCACACCAGTTAGGATGGTCAACATCGAAAAGACTAGGAACAATAAATGCTGCCAAGGATGTGGATAAAGGGGACCCCTCCTACACTGCTGGTGGGAATGTAAATTAGTTCAAGCATTGTGAAAAACAATATGGAGGTTCCTCATAAAACTAAAAAAATACCATTTGACCCAGGAATTCCACTCCTGGGAATTTATCCCCAAACAAGTTCTCAGATTCAAAAAGACATATGCACCCCTTTGTTTATTGCTACAATATCCAAGATATGGAAGCAACATACATGAATGGATAAAGAAGGGGTGGTATATATACACAATGGAATACTATTCAGCCATAAGAAGAAAACAAACCCTACCATTTGCAACAACATGGATAGAGCTAGAGGGTATTATGCTCAGTGAAATAAGCCAGGCAGAGAAAGATAAGTACCAAATGATTTCCCTCATTTGTGGAGTATAACAGTGAAGCAAAACTGAAGGAACAAACAGCAGCAGACTTACAGACTCTAAGAAAGGACTAGTGGTTACCAAAGTGGAGGGTGGAAGAAGGTGGGTGGGGAGGGAGGGAGAACCAGGTTGAGCAGTATTATGATTGGTACACATGGTGTGGGGTTGGTCACGGAGAAGACAGTGCAGCACAGAGAAGACAAGTAGTGACTCTGTGGCTTCTTACGACACTAATGGACAGTGATTGCAGTGGGGTGTAGGTGAGGACTTGATAATATGGGTGAATATAATAACAACAATGTCTTTCTTGTGAAACCTTTATAACAGTGTATATCAATGATACCTCAATAAAAAATAAATAAAAGAAAAAGAAAAAAGAAAACCAATGAGGCAAGAAACCCAAAGGACTGTAGGAACTGAGATTCCACTGCTAAAGGACATAGTCACAGAGTCACATGCCCTGGGACCCTAGTGAAAAAGAAGCAGGTTAAAAAGCACATATGTGTACAAAGAACAAGAGAGATTCATTGGCTAATCTCAGAGAGGCAGGGTTTGGCTGAAGCACTCTTCAGGAGCAGAGGTGTTTGCAGGTACAACTTTTGCAATCTCCCTCTAACTTTCTAGTATGCTTTCCCCACTCCTGCATTCTCCTGGCTGCTTTGCCACACCAAACCCAGCAGCAGACTTACTCTATCCCAGTGCTCCTCTGTGGCCCCACCAAAGCTCATGGGTATATGCAGTAAACACAGTAAACACGCATTGAACAACTGGCTCTAGCGGTTCAACAGCAGACTAGATAAGGAAGAAGAAAAGACCAGTGACTTAGAAGATAGAGCAGTGGAACTCACGCGAACAGAGCAGCAAAAAGAAAAACAAAAGAATTCAAAATAGGGAAGACAGCTTGAGGGACCTATATGACAACATCAGGTGAACCAACTTCACATAATAGGGGATTGAGAAGGAAAGAAGAAAGGGTCAGAAAACATATCTGAAGAAATAATGACAAAAACTTCCCTAAACTGGGGAAGGAAACAGACATTCAGGTCCAGGCCCAGAGAGTTCCAAATAAGATGAACTCAAAGAAATCCACATCAAGAAACATTACAATTAAAACGTCAAAAGTTAAAGATAAAGAGACAGTCTCAAATGCAGCAAGGAAAAATAACTGGTTACATAAAAGAGACCTCCATAAGCAAGGAACAGCAAGGGATGGAGGGGAACAAAACAACTATGCTCAGGAACTCAAACATTAAATCCAACTTATCTGACCTCTTAATCACTTAGTTCTTCCAAGGCTCAGAGAGGGAGAGGGAGAGAGAGAGAGAGAGAGAGAGAGAGAGAGAGAGAGAGAGAGAGAGAGAAATTAAAAAAATATATATGTCTTTGAATTAGACCAGTTAGGGTAGTATTACTTTTTTTTTTTTCATAGGATACCATATCGGTGTTTTCTGGTAACCTCATTTTAAAAGGATGGATTTACTCTAAAAGTGAAATAAATGCTTCAAGTTCTCCTAATGTACTATCAATGAATTTCAAATTTTCCTAATGAATTTCTACCATGACTACAACTACAGATGACAGCTAATGAAAAATGATCATCCACTGAGAAAAGTCATACTATAGTGATAACATCAAATAGCACAGGATATATGTCAGAAAGTTGTGCACTATTTTGAATTCTGTATCTGTATTAGTACATTTTATATACATATATATATATATGTATATATATATATATATATACATATATATATGTAGGAAATCTTGGTTTCCTACAACTGATGCTTCATATTCCAACAGCTTGGATTTATACATTAGATAGTACTATACCACCAAATATTTACAAACTGAGAATAATAACACAGAAGAACATTTTAGACAAATTCAGTTTTAAAAGATGTTTAGCACATCTTTGTAATTTTACCGGTTACAATCTTATTTTGTAATTCTTCTAAATATACATCTACAACCTGAATTACAGAACCTTTCTATAATATACTGCTTATTTATAGACCTGTAAGGCAATATGCCAATCCTTATTTCATTTGCCACAGCATATGCTATAGCTTGCTAAGCTTTCCTCACTAGAGATTTTTGTTTCAGAAAAATATACCTGTCCTACTTCTTCAGGCAAGAATTTGAAATAACATGATCAATGAGCATTTGTTCATTGAACTGAAGTTTATTATGAAGGTTATAAGTAGTTATATAATATACCACAAGTCAGATTATTGAAAGAAAATTGTCAATCTTGAAACCTATATATCAAGAGTAGGACTCCGTGCCATTCAAGGACTATGGGGTTACATCTTAAAACTTGTCTACAGGAGTTCCTGGAAGATGGCGGTGTAAGCAGGGAGATGGAAATCTCCTCCCAAAACCACACATATCTATGAAAATACAGCAAAAAAAAAACTATTCCTAAAAGAGAGACCAGAAGATAAAAGACAGCACACAGCCTGCATCTGCACCTGATAGGACTCGGCACCCTGCAACATGGTCTTAAAGACCCAGCTGACATACGGGGCACCTACCAGCAACCACTTCTATCGCCATGAAAAGACAGAGGAATATGGTACAGACCAAGCTCATCGAGACCCAGACAACACCAGAGAGGGAGGCTGAAGGGATGGAAATGCACAATCTTCCTGAAGAATAATTCAGAATAAAAGTCATAACCATGCTGATGGATTTACAGAGAAATATGCAAGAGCTGAGGGAGGAAGTAAGGGAAGTGAGGAAAGACAATGCAGAAATGAGAAAAGCCATCAACGGACTTAGCAGCAGACTGGATGAGATGCAAGAGACTGTTAATGGAATAGAAATCTGAGAACAGGAAGACAGAGAAGCTGAGGCAGAGAGAGATAAAAGGATCTCTATGAATGAAAGAATATTAAGAGAACTGTGTGACCAATCCAAACGGAACAATATTCGCATTATAGGAGTACCAGAGAAAGAAGAGAGAGAAAAAGGGATAGAAAGTGTCTTTGAAGAAATAATTGCTGAAAACTTCCCCATGCTAGGGAAGGAATAGTCTCGCAGCCCACGGAAGCCCACAGATCTCCTAACACAAGGACGCAAGGAAGACAACACAAAGACACATAATAATTAAAATGGCAAAGATCAAAGATAAGGACAGAGTATTAAAGGCAGCGAGAGAGAGAGAAAAAAGATCACCTACAAAGGAAAACCCATCAGACTATCATCAGACTTCTCAACAGAAACCCTACAGGCCAGAGGAGAATGGCATGATGTATTTAATGTAATGAAACAGAAGGGCCTCAAACCAAGAATATTGTATCCAGCACAATTATCATTTAAATATGATGGAAGGATTAAATAATTTCCAGAAAAGCAAAAGCTGAGAGAATTTGCCTCCCATAAACCATCTCTATAGGACATCTTAAAGGCACTGCTCTAGAGGGAAGCACTTGTACGGCTGAAAACAGGTCACCAGAGAAATAAAATCATAGCAAAGAAAGCAGACCATCCAAATACTAACTAAAGGCAAAGAATAAAACACCTAGTATAGAAAGAATGGAGGAGGAAGAATAAGAAGGGAGAGAAATAAAGAAACATCAGACTGTGTTTACAATAACTTAACAAGAAAGTTAAGTTAGATTGTCAGATAATAAAGAAGCAACCCTTGAACCTTTGGTAACCACAAATCTAAAGCCAGAGATGGCAATAAGGACATATCTATCGATAATCACCCTAAATGTAAATGGACTGAATGCACCAAGCAAAAGACACAGAGTAAAAGAATGGATCAAAAAGCAAGACCCATCTATATGCTGCCTACAAGAAACTCACCTCAAACGCAAAGATATCCCCAGACTAAAAGTGAAGATATGGAAAAAGATATTTCATGCAAACAACAAGGAGAAAAAAGCAGGTGTTACAGTACTTGTATCAGACAAAACAGACTTCAAAATGAAGAACGTAGGAAGAGATAAAGAAGGACATTACATAATGATAAAGGGGTCAATCCAACAAGAGGGTATAACCATTATAAATATATATGCACCCAACACAGCAGTGCCAGCATATGTGAAACAAATACTAACAGAATTAAGGAGGAAATAGACAGCAATGCATTCATTTTAGGTGACTTCAACACACCAATCACTCCAAAGGACAGATCAACCAGACAGAAAATAAGAAAAGACACAGAGGCACTGAACAACACACTAGAACAGATGGACCTAACAGACATCTACAGAACTCTACACTCAAAGCAACAGGATACACATTCTTCTCAAGTGCACATGGAACCTTTCCCAGAATAGACCACATACTAGGCCACAAAAAGAACCTCAGTAAAGTCAAAAATATTGAAATTCTAACAACCAATTTCTCAGATCACAAAGGTATAAAACTAGAAATAAATTTTAGAAAGAAAAAAGGCTCACAAATACATAGAGACTTAACAACATTCTCCTAATTAATCAATGGGTTAATGACCAAATCAAAACCGAAATCAAAGAATATATGGAGACTAATGAGAACAACAACACAAAGCCACAACTTCTGTGGGATGCAGCAAAAGCAGTTCTAAGAGGAAAGTATATTGCAATCGAGGCCTATTTAAAGGAAGAACATTCCTAAATGAATACTCTAAAGACACAATTACTGAAATTGGAAAAAGAAGAACAAGTGAGACCCAAAGTCACCAGAAGGAGGGACATAATAAAGATCAGAGAAGAAATAAATAAAATTGAGAAGAATAAAACAATAGAAAAAAATCAATGAAACCAAGATCTGGTTCTTTGAAAAAAAAAAAAGCAAAATAGATAAACCTCTAGGCAGACTTATTAAGAGAAAAAGGGAATCTACACACATAAATAGAATCAGAAATGAAAAAGGAAAAATAACGACAGACCCCACAGAAATACAAAGAATTGTAAGATAATTTTATGAGAATCTATATGCTAACAAGATGGAAAACCTAGAAGAAATGGACAACTTCTTAGAAAAATAAAACCTTCCAAAACCAACCAAGCAAGAAACAGAAAAACTTAACAGACCAATCAACAGCAACGAAATTGAATCTGTAATCAAAAAACTACCCAAGACCAAAAGCCCTGGGCCAGGTGGATTCACCTTGAATTCTACCAGACATATAGAGAAGAAATAACACCCATTCTCCTTAAAGTTTTCCAAAAAATTGAAGACGAGGGAATACTTCCAAACTCATTTTATGAACCCAGCATCACTCTAATACCAAAACCAGGCAAAGACTTCACCAAAAAAGAAAACTATAGACCAATATCCCTGATGAACATAGATGCAAAAATACTCAACAAAATATTAGCAAACCAAATTGAAAAATACATCAAGAGAATCATACACCATGATCATGTGGGATTCATCCCAGGGATGCAAGGATGGTACAACATTCGAAAACCCATCAACATCATCCACCACATCAACAAAAAGAACAAAAACCACATGATCATCTCCATAGATGCTGAAAAAGCATTTGACAAAATTCAGCATCCATTCCTGATTAAAACACTCAACAAAATGGGTATAGATGGCAAGTACCTCAACATCATAAAGGCCATATATGACAAACCGACAGCTAACATCATATTTAACAGTGAGAAGCTGAAAGCTTTTCATCTAAGATTGGGAACAAGACAGGGATGACCACTCTCTCCACTGTTATTCAACATAGTACCGGAGTTCCTAGCCACAGCAATCAGACCAGACAAAGAAATACAAGGCATCCAGACTGGTAAAGAAGAAGTCAAATTGTCACTATTTGCAGATGACATGATACTGTACATAAAACACCCTGAAGACTCCACTCCAAAACTTCTAGAACTAATATCTGAATTCAGCAAAGTTGCAGGATACAAAATTAACACACAGAAATCTGTTGCTTTCCTATACACTAACGATGAACTAACAGAAAGACAAATCAGAAAAACAATTCCATTCACAATTGCATCAAAAAGAATAAAATACCTAGGAATAAACCTAATGAAGGAAGTGAAAGACCTATACTCTGAAAACGATAAGACACTCCTAAGAGAAATTAAAGAAGACACTAATAAATGGAAATTCATCACATGCTCTTGGCTAGGTAGAATAAATATTGTCAAAATGGCTATACTACCTAAAGCAATCTATAGATTCAATGCAATCCCTATCAAACGACCAACAGCTTTCTTCAATGAACTAGAGCAAATCATTCTAAAATTCGTATGGAACCAACAAAGACCCCGAATAGCCAAAGCAATCCTGAGAAGGAGGAATAAACACAGGCCCTGACTTCAAGCTCTACTACAAAGCCACAGTAATCAAGACAATTTGGTATTGGCACAAAAACAGACCCACAGACCAGTGGAACAGAATAGAAAATCCAAGCATTAACCCAAACATATACAGTCAATTAATATTTGATAAAGGCACCTTGGATATACAATGGGGAGATGACAGCCTCTTCACCAGCTGGTGTTGGCAAAACTGGACTGCTACATGTAAGAGAATGAAACTGGACTACTGTCTAACCCCATACACAAAGCAAATTCAAAAGGATCAAAGACCTGAATGTAAGTCATGAAACCATAAAACTCTTAGAAAAAAATGTAGGCAAAAATTTCTTGGACATAAACATGAGCGACTTCTTTATGAACATATCTCCCCGAGCAAGGGAAACAAAGCAAAAATGAACAAGTGGGACTGTATCAAGCTGAAAAGCTTCTGTACAGCAACAGACACCATCAGTAGAACAAAAAGACATCCTACAGTATGGGAGAATATATTCATAAATGACGTATCTGATAAAGGGTTGACATCCAAACTATATAAAGAACTCACGCACCTCAACAAACATAAAGTAAATAATCCAATTAAGAAATGGGCACAGGACATGTATAGACACTTTTCTAAAGAAGAAACTCAGATGGCCAACAGGCACATGAAAAGATGCTCCACATCACTAATCATCAGAGAAATGCAGATTAAAATCACAGTGGGATATCACTTCGCCCCAGTGTGGATGGCCAACATCCAAAACACAAAAAAACAACAAATGTTGGCGAGGATGTGGATAAAAGGGAACCCTCCTACACTGCTGGTGGGAATGCAAATTGGTTCAACCATTGTGGAAAGCAGTATGGAGGTTCCTCAAAAAACTCAGAATAGAAATACCATTTGACCCAGGAATCCCACTCCTAGGAATTTAGCCTAAGAATGCAGCAGCCCAATTTGAAAAGGACAGATGCACCCCTATGTTTATCGCAGCACTATTTACAATAGCCAAGAAATGGAAGCAACCTAAGTGTCCATCAGTAGATGAATGGATAAAGAGGTGGTACATATACACAATGGAATATTATACAGCCATAAGAAGAAAACAAATCCTACCATTTGCAACAACATGGATGGAGGTAGAGAGTATTATGCTCAGTGAAATAAGCCAACCCAAAAAATACAAGTACCAAATGATTTCAGTCGTATGTGGAGTATAAGAACAAAGAAAAAACTGAAGGAACAAAACAGCAGCAGACTCACAGAACCCAAGAACGGACTAATAGTTACCAACCAGAAAGGGACTGGGGAGGATGGGTGGGAAGGGAGGGACAAGGGGGAAAAAGGGGCATTATGATTAGCAGATGTAATGTTTTCGGGGTATGGTGAAGGCTGAACAACTCAGAGAAGGCAAGTAGTGTTTCTATAGCATCTCACTATGCTGATGGACAGTGACTGTAATGGGGTTGGTGGGGGGGACCTTATGAAGGGGTAGTTAATCACCATAATATTGCACATGTAATTGTAGATCAATGATACCAAAATAAAGTATAAAGAAAATTAAAAATCACTGCGCATTTTAAAGGCAAAAAAAGAAAACTTGTCTACACCATGTCCATGAACTTACAGACATGAATTTACAAGACAAGCAGGAGAAATCTGGGATGTTGCCTGTCTATGTCAATGTCATTATAATTGTGACTCTTGGCCAGTTCATGGGAAGTCTAGATATACTGATTAATTTCAATGGCAATATTTTTGGAGAGTGATGACAACAGCAGAAACAATGGAAATATTGCTCATCTGTTATTAGGTGGCATTGACTTTTCAGCTATACTCTTGAGACCACACCTCTACAACCAAGATACATGAGGATTCATTATTCTCTTGCCATCATGATTAAGTATTAATGTTATATCAGCATAAACTAATTTAACACGGACACAGACCTAAAACCAGTTTTCTCCCTATTAACTAAGGTGGGAAGGAGGTGGGCAAGCTATATGCTGAAAGGGGATAGCATTCACTAATTTTAGTGGTTTTGTTCATTTTTTATTTCTGTACTTAGTTTAATTTGGGATGACATTAACCAAGAATAGACTTTGTCCCAATAGATGTATTTTAGAAGGCCTGCATGTCAAATGGTAATAATCCCTACAAATTATATTAATTCAGTCTTCACTTAAGACTGATGGTTGACCTTATAAAGTTTGGCCATCAAAAGAAATATTAAAATTTATTGGTGTAACCTCATATATGGCTAGTGAAAACTATTTAATTTTTATTTTACAATAGGTTAAATGTGTATTAAAAGAAAATGTAACTTATTCCAACTGTAAGTTGATCAAGGGTAGGATTTCTTCCAATATGTATATTTAATATATATATATATTTTAATGTTAGCCTCTTTTAGTTGAGAATGTTTTTGGTCTTTTGTATTTCATCATTCAGCTCTCTAGGAGTATAAATCCACCTCCTAATTACAGAGCATATTTGGAAGGTAGCCACAGTAAACAGTACTATGTCTTAATAAAATAATAATAGTTATTCTAATAACACATGACTATCCTTCCTGTTATTAAGCAGAAATGTAAAATAAAAAAATAGATATAACTGTACCACTACAGATTGATTAGGTCATCAGATTACTGCCTACCTTATTTCATAACTTAAAATTAGTTTTATATTTCCATTTGCGCTAAATAAATTAGAATTTGAATAAACATTTTCACATAAGTACTTTTTAGTTATTTTTTAAATGAACCTGAAATACAGTCTTTTATACAGAAATATTTATGTAATATCAATGAAGCTCCTAATTAGGAAACAGTATTTATAAATGCATACTGCACAATTAAAAATAAGGATAAAGCTCAGTTATGCAGAAATTGGCTGAACAATTTTAAGGTAAACTGGAGAAATAAATATTAAGGTAAGTGATTATAAATTATAAGGTAATTGGCATTAAAGTGATAAAAAACTAAGAATACATGTTTTTACTACTTTAGTAAACATGAGGTTATAAAAAGAACTTTTAGTCATATGATGATGATATTATGTCAATTTTATTAAGAGAGAGAGAAAGCAAGAGAGGGAGACAGGAAAGAGAAAGGGGGATAGACAGAGAGATAGAGAGAACACACCAGTGAGAGGCATAGTAGAAAAAGAACAATATTGACTTTAAATAGTAATAATGAATGCTAATCTCAATACAAAACTAACACTTTGACTTTGAGTGAAAACATTAGTGTCTGTGTTGAGATGTTTACAGGAAAAACGCAAATAGTAACATCTCAGATGGATGCTATGAGGCCTAGTAAATTTCTCGAGAGTGCTATGGATATAGGCGGTCTGGGCATTTAATCACTATTATTCCTCTAGGAGTTTTCTTTTGATATTGCCTGGGGAAGCTAGATGGAAGACCACCAAGTTACTGAACATTCAGAAGGAACTGGAAATACCTTGAACTGAACAGTAAAATAAATGAATTAAAAGCTAGACTATTGAGAGAAACCTTAAGCAGAGGAAAAGTTGACCACTTGGGGATGGCAGAGGGAATCAAATAAGTTAACATTATAATTTGCAGTTTGAACAAAAGAAAAAACAACGCATGTATGTGAATTAAAGGTCGTGAAAGAAAGACAGAAATATATTTTTAAAAGGAAGTAAGGGGCATAAAATTTTGGGGACAATAGGCAGATGGAGTGGGTATGGTTTAAGGGCATTGCTAAATACCAGTAAAATGGAAAAAAAATTAATTCAGAATGTTATAAAATTGGAGAGCTGTTATATCTCTTCAAAAAAAAAATTCTGCAGCAGAATTAAGATTGATATTCAGAAATCAAATGATACAGTGAGTTGACTCAAATAAATGATAGAATATTAGTTCTTCTAGCCAGGGCCTATTTCACAAGGTTGTCATGAGAATTTATTGATAATATTTCCATGTAAAACTCTCATAAGGATGTTTAGCAGATAGAACTACTCAAAACATTTTTAGGAATTATCATTATTCAAGTTATAATGAATGCACATGCTTAAGTTGAGCTGATTTCTTGCTATGTCATTTCTTTCTCTTTGATATTAAATATTTTATTCTGAAATTATTAACTATGAATGTCTGGTACTTTAAGAGAAATCACAATTCATGATTTGAATGACACTGAATTTTTGTAAGTCATTTTCAAACTTGGGACATATTTTACCAATATAATAAATTTTATATATAAATGTTGTTTGTTCCAGAGAAAGCAGGTAGCTATTTTAAAATATGAGCAAAAGAAAATCATCCATTCATTGGATATATATTGAACAAATACTTTATACAAGTCCTTACCAGGAATAAAGAAAAGAAGGTCTAAAGCTGTTTACCATCTCATGAAGAGAATTCAGACAGAAATATGTGAGTAAATTGCAACTGATAAATTCTATATAAGAATAAATGCCAAATGTCATGAAATGTCTGAGGACAGTTATATTTGCAATGACAATTCATATGAGAGAAAAAAAAGTGTTCAATGAAGTACTTCTTTGTATCATACTCATTCCTCTGTATTTTTTATAGCTTCACTGGAAAAAGGCAGCCTGGTAAAAGGTCCCGGTATTTATAAAAATGGAAGTATGCAGAAGTATTCATTGGACAGTCCAGTCCTTTCTTTGTTTCTTGCTTTGAAAATTCCTTGATGGTGGCAGAGAATATACATGAATTAAGCAAACAAAACATACAAACAAACAAAGGATTGTTCTGTGGAACAAAAGTATCCAAATGTGAGAGAAATATTTGAGTGAAAAAACAAAACAAATAATTTCTATCAAAACTTCCCAGTTTCTCTACCTGTCTGGCTTGTCCTATATACAGTTAACTATGGGCTGAGGCTTATTAGAAAATGGTTATTTAAAGACTGCTCAGAATTAAAACAAACATTGAAAATCCTAGAAAAGTTAGCAAAGTACAAAGTGAGTGGAACAGAAAATTAAGTATATGTTTGCACTTTCTTGCCCCCAAATAACCCAGCAAACAACCTGAGTACATTAAACCTTAATGGGAATTCCTAATCTTACTAATGATGAAAAAGATTTTGGATCAGAGATTCTCATAAAAGCATTAATTGAAAGTTTTCTGTATTCATATCTCAGTTACCCATTTACCTTAATTTTATTTGACAAATAATTATAATTTTATGTTCTACCACTGTATTGTAGACTGCATACAAAGATAACGACATATTTCCTGCTGACAAGCAATTTAGAATCCAGGTCAAGAGAGAGAACATGTAAACCAATACTTGCTAAAAAATGCTCACAACTTGAGGTCAGTGCTCTCCGGTCTGAGTCTATTGGGTCATTTTAGGAAAATACATGTTTCAGGCACAGCCACACTAATATTGATCACTGTCACATTCTCACTCACCTTATGAAGAAATTTGCCAAGAACAACATAACACTGTGTACTGTTTTTATTGATTTATTACCTATTTGTGACTCTTTGGACAGCAATTACTTGTGGTCTAAGATGTAGGAGTTTCACATAAATCCTCATCTGCACATCATCAAAATCTAAATTTTTATTTAGGTACCTCAAGAAGCAGATCAGGCAGGAAATAGACCATATCTTGATTCTGAATTTTCTGAAAAGAGACTGTGTCCCATCCTTTTCTGTTTAAATTATAATTTGGCAGCCTAACTCATGTTTGGATGCCTACCAGCTAGCACAATATTTGGCCTTTAAGTATATGATACATGTAAAATGAATGAATAAATGGTTTCATTTGTGCTTTCAGGTGATTTAAAAGCCTACTACCTTCTTGTCATTGAACTTCCCTTAAGCCCTCAACATTTTCCCCCATATTTCCACAAAGGCGTCTTACACTGCTAACAGAATTAGCTTTCTTCATAAATGTCTGTTGGAGCCTGGTAACTTTTAGTTAAAAACCCCTTCCCATGTTACCGAGGTTCACTCACACTCTGACATACCTGCCATTCCACACCACGGATTCCTGTCATTCTAGTCACACGAACCTGCTTGCAGCCTCCTAAACAGGATGTTCTCCTCTGTGCTTTCATGCCTTTAGGTTAAGTCTCTTCAGCCTGCAGTATCAATTTTCCATTTTTCTGCTTGGTAAATGCACTCATGATTCAGGATTCCACTGGCCCATGAACTCTGTGAAGTTTTCCCCAGAAGAATAACTCCTCTTTGCTGTTCTTCTCTTTGCTGTTCTAAAGAGTTTTCATCATCTTTGCAATATTGTAATTCCATGTATTGTATTCCATACAATACAGAAATATTGTATTTATCTCCTTTGAGGAATTTTAGTGCCTTCACATTTTAATTGTTTACTCTTTAAATTTTTTGGAAAGCACTCTGATATTATTAACATTTACCTCTTGTGCTCACTTTTAGAAAAGTAAAGGCAATCTACAGTGGGACCAAAATCTAAGGGAGCAATTTGAGACGTGTGGTAAGGCATAAATAATTAATTGGGTGAGGCACTGGGTGGCTTTCTGTACCCAGAACAATTTGCTTGAAGGGAAGGGATATGTAATTGTAGACAGAAGAAAACATTGTATATAAAAGAGTGCATTATTTCTGGGAACCTCTGAAAACTTGACAGAGTGCCAAATTTAGTAAGCGGTGGAGAAACATGAATTTAATTAACATCATTTAGGGCACACTTCCTCTGTGGGTGATGGGATTATCTAAACTTGAGCTTCATCTCTTTGATTTAAGCTTTAGTCTTTTGTTAAAAATGCTAAAACTTTTCACAGAAGTTACATTTTGATTACTTACTGGTGTTTAACACTTCAAGGTGATCAATAGCTAAAGGCAGATTTCCATGAAAGGTAAACGATAACGCTCCTTGTCAATGAGGTTTTATAAAAGAAAAAGTATTATGGCAAGTTACCCTAAGTCTCGGCTTGCCCTGGACAGTTCCAGTTTATGCCTATTGTATCAATGTCGGTATTAATAGCATCCCATAATATTCTTAGAAGTGTCCTGGTTTGAACAGTAAATTATAATGCCATCTTAATGAGAAAAAAGAAAAATGGGAGTGATGAGATACGTAATAAAGCTGTTGGATGTGCTAACACCAAATATAGACATCATAATGACTTACCCTGATTCTGTAGGAGTAATATCTCCAATTCTAAAGGAAGCTTTAACTGCATATTTCATTTATGCAGGTCCGGAATGTGGTACCAATGAAGAAGAAGCTTTTTTTGACCTTTGCAAGGAATGAATTTATGAATCCCTTACTGTAGCTTACATTTCCACCCATAAAGATCTTTATTGCAAATTAAAACACTTAGTGTCTGAAGTAGATTATTTATTAATGTAAATCATTCTCTAAACTCATCTCCTATTCGTAGAACTATGATTGCATCCTGATGATAGTTTGATTGATAGCTAGGTGAAAATAGCCTTGATCAGTAATGAACATGTTAGTGTATGGTGATGTAACCTGACCTTGGTTTACAGACTGTGCATCATTGTACCAGATAAAAGTGTGGATGGGGGGGTTAGTCCAGGATCCATAAGTGTGCTTATGTGTTAGCCCAGGATTTTTGGAGTAGGAAGCCAACTAGTACTTAAAATGATTAACCACTAATTTTATAAATTCAAAATGTGCATTTCAAAGATTGATTAAATAATCTTTTCAAAGTGGTAGAATATCAAAAAATGAGAGGCGCCTGAGAAAAGTGGGGAAACCATTGAATCTTTTTCTCAAATACGGCTCTCATTATGATCATGCTAAGCAAGTCAAATGTGAAATGAAGGATACTGTATTGCACTTAGTATTATTAAAAAAAAAAGTCCCAAAGAGCAAGTCAGCACTTGACTCATTCTTTGTGCATTTTAAGAATAATTGTACCACCACAATTAAAGCCAAAATTTTGCCTAAAATGGAATGCAGTAAATTAATTTTAATAATTTTTATTTATTTTCAGGTTAAAGCCTTGTATAATTGTTTTCATTCACTATATACTGCAGAATTTTGGACAGTTTTAAGAGGATTCAGTCTAGTGATTTTTTTGAATGAAAATTATCTTCAATTTGTATGAAGCCTTCTATAATTTCATAATATAGTTACTGAAGAGATGTTATTTGAATGACCACCTAGAAATAGTTCTAGATCACAAGTTTGCAATAGTTCAGGGAAAAATGTTATAAAAATCTGTATAAGTAAGCCCAAGTCAAATAAAACCAATATATATGCTGAAAAAGTTCAATGTAAGAGTAAAAGTTTAATTTAATTAAGAAGTTATATTTTTAAGCATGCATGACAAGGAAATAAGGAATTTGAATTGGAAAACTTTTTCTTCTTGAAATTCTATATTTATTTAAATAAATAGTTCTAATGTGATCCCTAGTATCTTATGTTTTCTCATTATTTCATATGTAATTTTCTCTGTAATTTTTATTCTTCCATAATGCTTCAATCTCTGTAGTGCTTGCCATGAAAACTGTATTTGAATTCAAATCTGCTTTTTCCTACATCTCATTATAGTCATTGATAAGTATCTGTCAACATGCTTATAAAGGTCATATAAACCTGGGAAATACTGCATTTGCCACTTTGTTGTTTAGTCCACAAGTCATATTTACTATTACTTCTTTAATTCCTACCTCTTGAAAGAATGAGATTGTTAAGGGAGAAGTTTTTTGATACAATGGGAAAAAATTTCAACTTTGCATTTCAAGACTAATTCCACTAAAATCTATGTGACCTCAAAAAAATCTCTTAACCTCTCTGAATAGCAATTTCTCACATGTAAAGTAGAAAGCCTGAAAGGGGTTATTGTATTCTAGATCTAATATTCTGTATACACCACTCAAGTTATACCACATTTGGAATCATCATCATTATAGAAGGGGAAAAAAGAAGAAAAGCCATAGACAGTACTAAATGTAATAAGATTATATGCATAGCTTTTTCACTCATAATATAAAAACATATTTGTTTTGGATATCTGAATCCTAAATGTTAACCATTTAATTTTTCAATGTGTTTTTGTGCTTTTTATTCCAATTTATAATCTCTCCTATAATATGGGTATCATACATATTATCACCAAACTCTCACATGATTACATATTGTAGGGAAATGGGAAACCACAAGAGCTTAATTAGAAGAAATGCAATCTGAATCTCATTCAGCACTCTTGCTAATGTTGATGTCAATGGCCACAGAGAACTTGGAGGAAATTTTCTTGGTAACAGAAAGTGTAGCAAGATTGGACATTTCCAAATTATATGCACAAAAATATTTGGAATTTAAGAAAAAAATTCTGGTCTTTGAATTTTTAGTACTTGCTTGTGATATATAATTATAATGAAATGATACATTTTTTATATATTTCTATTCCTTTCACTGTCAAACCTATCTTTCCCTATCCCACTGCCACTTCTAATAAGTAGTTTTCCTTACTAACTTTATCAATTTTTTGTTGATGAACTAATAACAATAAAAACATTTTTTATGATACAAGGCTTTAATCTTTTTTGCTTTGCTTTTTTTCACTTAAATAGCATGTCCTTTAAATCATTTATCTGTTCTCATAGATATTCCTTATTCTTTTTTTTATAGAACAGTTATTGAAGACTCAAAGATGAGTGAAACATAATTTCCTTAAAAAGTCTAGTGTGGATGATGAATACATAAACAAAATAGTGATATACAAAAAGTGACTTACTGATAATATGCATTCTGTTATTTAAATTAAAAAAAGAGTAATTCACAGTGGGACTTTCCCTAAGGATGTCTGGTTAAGATTCACAGAACAGGTGGTGTTTTAACTGGACAGGAAAATAGGGATTAATGAGGAAGAAAAATTTATGGAAGCACATGTAGACCAAAGGGTGAGCATATACAAAATGCCTAGACTGACTGTCCCTGAAGAACAGGATATATGCTGACTACTATATGCACAGTGGCTACTCAAATCTATTTGTTAAATTTAACTGAACAGAAGTAAGAATAGGTTACGGATGTGTACTTTTTTACTTTTTGCCACAGCAACATGGTGGACAGAATAACAATTTTTAGCCTGGATACATATATTTTGGACAATTTGAGACAAAGAGTGTAGTCTTTATTATTTTACAATGAAGATTTATGAGGAGGTAGTTAAAGCCACAATAAAAGATGGGTTTTCCCAGCAAGAAGTCAAAGTATAAAGGGACAGAGCTGTGGAGAACATCTTTCATGGGTAAGAAGGAAGATAAGCCAGCAAAAGGGATGAAGAGAGAATTCACAAAAGGCCAAAAATCCTGTCTCAGAAACCAAAGGTATGTTTCCAGTAGGGAATTATGGATGTTTTAAATTCTACATGGGCTTCAAGTTAGCTGAAAACTTAAAAAAAATAAATTGGTGTCATATCCAAGAAATCACTGCCGAGACCAAATTAATGAAGTATTCCCTTATGTGTTCTTCTGGGAGCTTTATAGTTTTATGTTTTATGTTTTGTTTTAATACATTTTCAGTTGATTTTTGTGTATAGTATAAGATAAACGTCCATTCTTATTGTGTTGCACGTGGATATCCAGTTTTCCCAACATCATTTGATAAAGCAACAATCCTTTTCCCCTCGTGTATTCTTGGCACACTTGGTGAAGATGACTTGATTAGGTAAGTGTTGCTTTATTTCTGGGATTTCTGTTATTACTCTATATATCTGTTTTATACCATTACCATAATATTTTAACAAGAACAAAATCAAAAATAGAAACGTAACACTACATCAAACTAAAACTCTTCCATTCTACAAAGGAAACAGTCAACAGAATGAAAAGCCAATCGATTGAATGGAAGAAATATTTACAAACCATATACTTAGTAAAGGGTTAATATCCAAAACATAAGGAACTCAAAAGCAAACACCAAATCACCTGACTATAAAATGTGCAAAGGATATTGATAGACATTTTCCAAGAAAGACATACAAATGGCCAACCAGGCATATGTAAAGATGCATGATAACAGAAGTCATCAGGGAAATGCAAATCAAGCCACACAGAGATTATCACCTCATACATGTTAGGATGATCATCATCAATAAGAGAAAAGGAAAGAACAAATGTTGGTGAAGTTGTGGAGAAATAACTCATGTACATTGCTGGTGGAAATGCAGGATGGTGCAACTATTATGTAAAACAGTATGGAGTATAATTCAAAAAGTTAAAAATAGAATTACTATAAAATTCAGCAATCTTAATTCTGAGTATTTATCCAAAAGAACTGTAATCAAGATCTTGAAGAGACATACATATTCCCATGGTTACTGCAGCATTATTCACAATAGCTGATATGTACTTAACCTAAATGTCCATTGATGGATAAAGAATATGTAGCATATATATTCAATGGAATATTACTCAGCCATAAAAAGTGAAGGAATTCCTACCATTTATGACAACATGGATGGACCTTGAGGGCATTATGCTAAATAACTGAAATCATCCAGTCACAGAAAGACAGAAACTGCATCATTCCACTTGAATGAAGCATCTAAAATAGTCAAGCTCATAGAAGCAGAAAGTAAAATGTCAGTTGCCAGGTGCTGGGAGGAGGGGGAAATGGGAAGTTGTTATTCAGCAGATTTAAAGTTTCAGTTATGCAAAATGAGTAAGTTGTAGAGATTTGCTATGCAATGTTGTACTTACAGTTAACAATACACTTATTTTTTTATTTGTTTACAATAAAAAAAGGCAAAAAAAGATTATTTGAGTAACTTAGGCAATTTAGGTAGAGGTATTAAAGGTTGTTAGCAAATTATAGTGGGTTGGGCAATGAATAGAAATGAAAATAAGCCAGTGAAAAAATTTAAAGATACATGTGAAATAGAAAACTGATGAAAGATAGTCCCAGAGGAAATGAAGAGAAATGGCATCAATAAACTTGACAAAAACAGGGATAATTTACTCAGAGAGAGGCAAATTAAAAAAAGGTCTTTACAATGACATATATTGCTGTGGCTGAGAGTTCCAGGTATGGGACAGACTGCATTACTTCATCCACTTCTACCCTGCCACACCCACCTGGCACAACACAAACACACACACAAAAGCTGATATAGAGCTAACTGAGAGGTACTCAGGCTTCCAGGAAAATTATTTTTTAAATTATAAAATGCCATATTATTAATACTTTGATATTGAAGCTACTTTTGCATAAGACTTATAACATAACCTTTCATAATAGTGTCTCTTGTTTCATTATCAGCAGAGACCAAAAATCTTTTGACAGGCTATTCTTGTTTTATTGAAGTACAGTTGATATAAAATATGATATTGGTCAACAACATAGTAATTCAACAGTTATATACATTATTAAATCCTCACCCCAACAAGTGTAATTACTGTCAACACAGAAAGATGTTACAGAATTACTACTATATTCTCTATGTTGTACTTTCACCCCATGACTAATTTATATTATGATTGAGATTTTGAGCCTCATTATCCACTTCACCTTGCCCACCTACCCCAACTCCTCCCCCATGGTAACCACCAGTCATTTTTCAGTGTCTATGAGTCTACTGCTGTTTTGCTCATTTTGTTTCGTTTTGTTTTTAGATTCCACAAATAAGTGAAATCATATGGTATTTGGCTTTCTCCACCTGGCTTATTTCATTTAGCATATTACACTCTAGGTCCATCCATGTTGTTGCAAATGACAGGATTTCTCTTTTTTATGGCTGAATATTATTCATTGTGTATATGTACCACATCTTCTTTATCCAGTCATTCACTGATGGACACTTTGGTTGCTTCTGTATCTTGGCTATTGTAAATAATGCATCAATAAACATAGAGGTGCATATATCTTTTTGAACAGGGACTTGTTTCCTTAAGTAAATTCCTAGAAATTGAGTTAACTGGGTTATACGGTATTTCTATTTTTAGTTTTTTTGAAGAACCTCCATACTGCTTTCCATAGTAGCTGGACCAATTTACATTCCCACCAACAGTGTAGGAGGGTTTTCATTTCTCCACATCCTTGCCAATACTTGTGATTTCTTGCCTTTCGGATAGTGGCCATTCTAACTGGAGTGAGGTGATATCTCATCGTTTGCATATCCCTGTTGATTAGTGATGTAAAGCATCTTTTCATATAGACCATCTGTATTTCTTCTTTGGAAAAATGTCTATTCAGGTTCTCTGCCTAAATACTTAGGGTATTTGGTTTTTTGGTGTTGATTCATGTGAGTTCTTTATATATTTTGGATGTTAACCCTTACTGGATAAATGAATCACAAATATATTCTCCCATACTGTATGTTGCCTTTTTGTTTTGTTAATGGTTTGCTCTGATGCACAGAAGCTTTTTAGTTTGATGTAGTCCCACTTCTTTATTTTTGCTTTGTTTTCCTTCCTAGGGAGATGTGTCCAGAAAAAAAATTGCTCATACTTAGACAGGCTATTCTTGATGCATATAGGATACACACAAAAGAGATCTGTTGAGGAAATCTATGCTTAAATTACAGACTAGAGTTTATTCCTTATACCAAGCAGAAAGCTGTAAGACTTGAATTCCTGTGAGAACATAGTCTGTACAATGTGTTGAAAGTACAGTTTGGATGTTGTACTTTAAGAAATAGTTTTTTATTTTCTTGCCTATCACCTAGTTGTGTTACACTTCAGCAATTTAACAGGTGAGAAAAGTTATTTCAGAATTGTATAAAAGATGGTTGTTTGGTTTTACTATGCCCAAGTTCACAGCATAGAAACACAACCCCTGTTCTAGTCTTGAGGACTAAAAAAATATATTCTATAGCTATACCTGATCATAAAGTGACATTAATAGCAACTGGTAATTTGTTAAAATTTCTCCTCCTTACACATAACTAATTCAATAACAAGAAAATGAAGAAGGCTAACTGCTTATTAAAACCACAGTTTTCCTGTAGAGAATGTGAACAGCCTGGACAGGTTAATGGATGTGGGATCTGTATAATCACACCAGGCCCTGCTCTCAGAAAAGCTTTACTTTTGGTTTAATGCTTTTTTGTTGCCATCTTGAAATTCTTAATTATTTTGAACAAGAGATCTGACATTTTCATTTTTCACTGAGCTTTGCAAATCATGTAGCTGGTGTTGGTGGACAAAGTCATACTTAGTATATATTCATACATGAGCATGTGTGTGCATGTACTTGTGTGTGAGTGGGTATGTGTTTATGTGTACATGTGATCGAAAGGGAGAATAAGAACATTGAAAATAATTGCAAACAGAATCTTAATAAATGAAGGAAGTTAAACTTATAATAGAAAATACTTATAATAGAAAATACTTTAAAATAATTTCTTCATATTATAAAGGATATGGCAAAGTCATTAAAACAAATTCTCACAGGAGAAAAAAACTAATAAACAATAATTTACAAAGGAGGAGAGACAAATATGAGGATCTTTCAATGACTAGTTTTAAGTAATAGAATACATCAGTATTAATAAAGAATCATTTTCATTTCTAAAAAAGGCTAGTCATTGAATCAATTTTCAATAAGGAAAAATGTAACAATGTCTCAGTCACTGGGATTAATATTTTTTGTGATTGTGTATATCTATAGAAAAACATCAAATAATACTTTTGGAAATATCAGAATGGATATTTTAATTTTCAATGAATAGTTAGCAAAATTTTAATGACATCTCTCCTCTATATAATTTTAAGTGAGTTTGATCCATTCTACTTAGTGAATGTAGCTAGAGTATATTTTTATAAGTAGTAATACCATAAATCAATAAATTTGGAACTGTTCCCATGGATTTATATTTAAGAGGTAAAAACTTTTAAGATGATTGTACTAACGTAAGAAATTGATGGATGCAGTTCAATTAATGATATAGGAACAATATTTTCATAGTATCTTACAGTTTATATGATGCTTTCATCCATATTAACTATCTCATTTAATTCTAACCAGCTTCTTTGTTCTTTCCACTTACAGAAGGGAAACTAAAGAATGTTTCAGAATTAGAAATTTATCAATGTCACCACACTTGTGTAAATTGTAGTGACAGAATGTTTTCTGTTATGCCATTTAAGTAAAACCGCATTGCATTATCATAGCTAAACTTATCCTTATACAGACTGTATTGTTGGCAAATTTAATATTCAAGTTCAAATTTATATTAGATTGGATAATAAATATTTTCTGTTAATCACAGTTCACGTCATACAGAAAGTATTCTGGAAGACTGTGCATCTATGATTGTTTACATTTTCTATATTCTAAGCAATAGGATAGGTATTTTTACATATATTTTCTGACAGCAGAAAGTAATTATAATTACTTATATTTTAGAAACCTTACAGAAATGTAGAAATGTACTACTTAAAATAAGATTATAATGCTTACATTTTTAGAGGAATTACAAGATTCAAGAGAACACAATTGAAGGATGTGCAGGCAGAGTGAAGAAAAGGAAAGGAATTGGACAATTTTTATATAGCACGTGTTTTCTTTTGGTTTTTAGAAAAGATAAAATTTTAGAGGCCTTTCATAATGTGAAACTTTGTTTAACACTTTAAATGTAAATTGGATTTTAAAAAATGTGTCTTTACAGGGGAAAAGTCATTACCATATGCTTTTTTCTTCAAAATGTTTACATCATATAAAGAAAATCACTGTGATAAACACTTGGTTTAATTTTGTATACCTCCTGGAATATGCCAAGTAAAACAACTGTCCTCCCCTTGTGCCAGGATATTTCATTAGTAAACAAGATAAGATAAATAGATATACAAGCAAGCAGATTTGATATAACTGCTAGGTAAAATCATTTCCTGAAGAGAATCTTAAATCCATGAAATGGTCTATTAGCCATGGTATTATATACAGCACACCAAACTTAATCTTTATAAAAAGATTGTAAACTACAAGGAAAGAGCTAAAAAATGAGTATTTAAAAAAATTATCTCAGATGTACTTTTAGAAATTTCAGCATGTAGAAAGAACATACTGCAACAATCTGTCCACATTCCAGGGAGCTCTGTTTGTTATGTTGAAGGATTATTGCTGAAGGAGTATCACTGACAGCCCAAACTGAATCTAAGAACTGTTAAAACAGAAGGAAGTTTAGGAATATCAATAGTCCTTAAAAATTATGGCTTTTACTCTATTCATAATTTCCACATCATTTCTGGATATAATAAATTAATGCATAGATATTCTAATAGTACAATTCAAGTTAAATCATATAAATTATTTCTCATTCTCAACTTATTTGAGCGAATAACATAAGAGGATAGTTTCTTGTTAGTAAAAATACAGTATCTTTCATGAATACACTTACAAATTTTAAAAACCTGTTTTAATTAAGTTATTGTAATTATTTATAAAAATAATGGCAGTAAATCATAATTTCAAATGCAGAATTAGAAAGGAGAAAAGAACTGTACTTACTACAGAAATTGTTTTCTATTACTCTTACTTATTTAGGTGGCTATTTATTTTTAATTACCAAAAAAAATGAAGAGATGACCTTGAGCATAATGATGAAATAAAACTTTACAGAACTGGATGATTTAGGGGGTGAGGAATAGCCAGCCAAATAAGAAAAAAGACAGATTTCCAAGTGTAGATAGTATCACAAACATTAGGATAGAGACAAAAGTGGGTAAGGTGGAGTGGAAAAAAGGTGTGCAGCCTGATCTGGCTGGAGAAAATGGTTCAAGAGGTCAAAGGAAGGAGCTTGGATTTATCCTGAGCACAGTATGAAGCTATTCAAGGTTTTTAACAGGAAAATGACCTGGCCACATCTCTCACTTAGAAATATACTTCTGTAGATGGTGTGTGTCCGGTGTCTGAAAGGGGATCCGCATAAGTAATTGGAGTGAAAGTGAGCATGCTGTCACAGAGGTAAGCCTGATCAGCTGCTGTAAACATCCCCAGACCAAACTGATGAACTGCAAATAGGTTTTATTTAGTAGTATGCTTGTGTTTCTACTTGTGGGTAAAATTGCAGTATTTCCAGAATCTCTGGACTGGCCTTAATGCATCTCCATACCAACAGGTGTTTCCAAGGGGTGGAGAGAAATAGTGCATCTCCATATCAATGGGTAAGTACATGGGCAAGTTGTTGGGGGGGGAGTATGCTCGCTTCTGCCACAGTTGGAGAGAGTGATGCAGGACAACAACTTGTAAGCAATAATGGGTTTTACACTTTTTTTCTCTCTTTGACTGATTTCAGTTTCAAAGGCATTTTGCCCTGGGATTTCCCCTCCCTGGAGTTATACATAATAATAAACCTTTCTTGAATATAAAATTGAATAGTTAATGACGTTTTTATAATACCAGCCTCTGTAGATGTCAGTTCTCAGTTTTCTTTTATGCATTTTGGAGTTATTTTTATTTTTGACAGTCTTCAAATATTGTCATACGCTATTGAAAAATTTGATAGTCCTTAGGAAATATGTTTATATAATTAATAAACAAAATGCCTGTAGATAATAGGTCACTTATGTATGTAACATAGGTCATAAAATGCCTTAATATGACTTCTAGGAACCTGTTGAGTTCCAAAATTATAAAAGCAAAAATTAGGAAGGAATTAGGAATTAGGAAATTATAGAAGAATTTAGCCATTTTTTTCCTTAACAATCATTTTGCTTTTCCCATGGAAAATAAACAAATGTGTGGTGCTATGGTCAATTGGCTCTCAGTGTTTATTCCCACAAAGTTCTAATTCACCTTTTCAGTATGGTAGAAACCAGAAAAGATAAAAACTGTATTTACCAGATTCCCCTGCAAGTCTGCAAGCTAATTAGATTATACCAATTAGATGTATCCTCAAGATATTTGGAACAAATAAAAGATCTACCTCCTGATGCTTTGGTCTGATTTTTTCTGCTGGCAAGTGAAGGTTGTGTAGATATTCCCCCTCAACCTCCCAGCATATTACAGTAATCGCTTTTCAGCTTCATGGGTGTTAGAAAAACAATTTCAAGCAAGTAGCTTTCCGGCCTTGACTTCCTGGTCACTCGATCTTGGCTCCAGCAGTGTGTCCTGCCCCTCGCAGTTTCAGAGAGGCCACTTAATTCCCTACCTCCTTCACTGCAGTAGATGCAGCAGCTGCCCATGTAGTACTATGGCATCATTCTTGGAGGACCACATCCAGGTTGTTCCTCCAACCTGTCTACAAATTAGGAAAGCACTTAATTCAGTGCATTAAAATCATTCCTCCTTATAATATGTAGAGTGGCTCTTTATTACACTGAAACTGATGTAATAAGTATCTCTTTTTTAATGGAAATTTTATTAATAATGTAGCAGAATAATCATACTGTCAGCACTCCCACTATTCTGCCTTCCTATGCCACTGCCAGAAAGAAACTTCCATACCTGCCTATCACCAAGTCCATCAACCTACTTGTGTCTGCCATATGTACACTTCCTCCCTCTTTTGCAATGTATGAATTGCACCTGCTTCTATCTGAGGTGAATCACTGGACATGTATATGGGATCACATTTTCTGTCATCTATTCAAGAACATCACTCTAGGAATTTGACCTCTCTCCTTTCAACAATCAGGTTGTTTCTTTTTTTTCCCTGATGGATTAGACATGTAGTGTGAAAGAAAAATAGAAGTCAACAACCCTTTTAGGGAATTTGACTGAGCCACAGGTGGAGTGAAGCAAGTTTGGAATGGAAAAATGATAGTTCAGTTTTGATCATGATAGTGAGACACACATTATATACTATTACATATATATAGCATTAATGTGGAAATGCTCAGTAGAGAGTTGGACATGTGAGTCTGGACTTTAGAGGAAAAATTTGAGCTCTGGAGGTATATAGTATTTAATAGTACCAGATACAGAGTACAGAAAAAAATCCAGGGCCTTCCATCACTTACAAGTTAGAAAGAAGAAGAGGTTTCAGTAAAGGAAAACTAAAAAGGAGTGTCAGTATGTTTGCAAGAAAGTTAGAACAGTTTCTAGAAAAAAATACAATTTAGAAATTAAAAAAAAAGTATTTCAAGGAAGAAAGAATGTTCATGTGTTAAATGCTGCTGAGAGGAAAAGCAAGACAAGTACCAAAAAAATGAGTTAGATTTGTTTACGTGATGATCAATGATGGCTTTGAAATAAGTGGTTTCATTGAAGTAGTGAGGGAGAAATCCTAACTGAACAGAAGAAGGGGATGTGGTGACATCAATCTTTTTTTCTGAGGAGTTCTACTGTGAGGGAACTGGAAAATAGTGCAAGATACTAATTTTTAAGACCCTGGAAGATAGAGAAGGAGTCAAAGAGGTGTCCAGGACCACGGAGGTGAGCAGACCTCAGAGGAAGTGGGTACGTGTCATATTCAGGATTCTTAACGTGAGCTCAAAAGGATTTTGCCTCAGCAAAGCTGTCTCTGCTCAAAGAATGACAGAAAGACCATAATTCTGCTACAAGGGACCATATTGGCTTATACAATAAATACTTTAATGGTGACTAAAACACGTGGCACAAATACAGACTGCCCTCTGCAAATATTCCATACTAAGAAAGCTTTCCACCTTCATACAACCCTGAAAAGGACTGTATGAAATGGAGAAGAGGAATCCCTAATAATGACAAACAGAACTTTCTGGCCATTCAGTAGGTGAAGATGCTGAGGCAGATGCAATCTTATATTTTTGAAAAATAATATAGCATCTTCGCATACAAGTTTGTGGTGTAAAATTTAGGCTGGGTACAATAAAATTCAGTTTCTTTGCATGCTTAGTAAATGTTGAGAACATTTAAAAAATATCTGCGTGAGTGCCATTACATTAGTGTGTCCAGGACATTCATATATTTTTGCCCAGTACAGAACAGAAAGTAAAGTTCTGCTTGAAAAAAAACACTTGAGTGGTTGTTATGGAAATGTAATAGGAAAATATGTGAAACAATACAAAGGAGGGACAATAGGCCCTGATTAATATGAAAGTAAGGGATAGCCCAAAGGTTTCTTAAAGGTTAATCTTTAACTGAATGGAGTAATAAAATAAATATCCAGATGAGAGTCAGTTGACATTGTACCATTAATCATCTATCAGACAAACCATTCTGCTCAGTTCTAAATTTCTATATGATGTCATGTGAATCTCATTTCAGGATCTCAAGTCTAACCTATTTGGAGGAGTAAATTCTTTAGCATAAAATTTCAACTCCCTTACCTATATCAGTAATTATTTTATAATGTGATATAAGGATGTAATTGTTTAATCTTCATTAGGAGGAGCTAGAGATAGTTAACACTAATATCTTGTATGATAACAAGAATGAATGCATTGTCATCAAATATTTTCTTCTCAAGGTCCTATAATTTGTATGCATATATGTTTTTAAATTTTCTTTTCATAAGTCAGCTTCCTAAAACTTCATCATGTGTTCTTCTACCTTCTAAAATCCTTGTTTTAGCAATTCAGCCTGCATTCCCAATTTATTAGCAAAGTTCATAATAAATGGATAAATCAACAAGTGAGTTTTGTACACCCTTTTTAGTATTATTTTCCATAATGCAAAAAAAGTAGTACTCTTTGAGAAGTCATGTTATTGACTACATATATATTTATATAATCAATAATACATAATAATAGAAGAAATAATACTACTGATATATTCATTTTCCCCAAGATTGGTGCTATGCAATTTATACGTATTGGCTCATTTTATTTTTACAACAAACCTATGAAACAGATTCTATATTTATCCCACTTTGAATGTGAAAAAATTAAGGTTTATATTAATCTTTCCCAAGGTCACACAGCTAGTAGAGAGGAATCAATAAGAATTAGAATGTGAGTTGGATGACTATGTAGGGCATCCTTGTAATCCCTACTACTGCCCTTGGTGGCATTGCCTCTGTTTTCTGTTCTGTAGTAACATTTTATAAATAGAAATTAGGAGGCAAAACATGTTCAATCTTTGCTAATAGTGAGTATTGCAATTAAAATAAAATATATTAGCTTCATAGGCAAACAGAAAAAGAACATTGTCCCTTTAGGGGGAAAATATTCCCAGCTGCTTACCATTTTAAGAAAAATAATTAAATATTCAATAGGTTGAGTCCTATTAAGTGAAATACTGAATATTCCCTGGCAATCTAAATTCAAAGTGTGGCCAGTGGCACTACGAACGGTTTTAAAAAATAAAATGTGCAGCCTGAGGAATCTCCATGGGCTTTTAATAATTCAGGAGAGACAAATACATATAACAGTGATGTTTTGGCCAACTGTAACGTCATTAGGTCATAATAATGAAGAATGAAGAACATAATTTTCCAGCTTGTGAATTTTTCTTCTGAAAAAATCCTATTCTCCTGGATAGACCTATATTTTAGGGTACTACATAACAATAAAAAAAGTAAAAATAAAAAACTTTAGGATCTGTAGTCAGATAGTATTGTGATCTATTAAATATATATATATATATATATATATATAAAACTTCTGCACGTGGGTATCCAACTTCTAACTGAAAGACAAGGAGAAACTAAATGGAGAAGCAAATTTCATGGGTATTAAGCTAATTTATTTACACTTGATTATGTAGAGAAGCACAATTCTGAAAATTCATTTCTCAATTAGGTCCAAGAACAGAGTCTTAGATGATTTTTATGATTTTATAAGATGAAATCTTGAAAGTTAATACTGGATATCCCAATTCAACTCCTCCTCTTTAAAGAAAAGGAAATAAAGACCCAGGATATTGTGTTTGTCCAAAAAATTATCCATTCAGTAAGGATTTATTAACTGCGTATTATAGGTCATATACTATTATATGTTAACAACACAAGAGAATTTCTAATGGATGACACCTGAATTAATGGCAGAACTGGGGCAGACTACAACTTCAGACTTTTTTTACTTACAAGAAACAGAAAAAAATCCCTTTGAAATTGTTGGTACTTTGCTTTGAAAAAAACTTACAATTTTAAAATTAGTCTTTAAAAAAATTACAAATTAACTGAACAGTGTAAGTTTTATTAATGAAATATACTGGATTTGATATTGAAACCAAATAGTACATTCTGGGAGGGCTTCTGGTGAGTCATGACTTTTATTTATTATGCAGTTGTTAGCAAAAGTTTTAAAATAAATTATTTTATTAATTATAATTTAAACAAAAAATACTAATTTCTCCAATTTTCAGATAAATATAACAGAGACATGCTTCATAAACAGCAATTAGAACAGAGTTAAATATATGTTGGAAATTATGAGTTGAAGTGAAGGGAGTATCAATTTCCACTGTCAATCTTCGTAAGATGAATAAATACTAGTTATATTACCACATCACCTAAACAGCAATTTAGATATAATGATGGATATAAAGGAGTGGTATAATATACACATCTTCTTTGATGTTGCTTTTGCAGGAATTTATTTCAAATAAAAAGAGGGAAAGAGAAAACAATTAACCTCAATCCAAAATCTGCACTAGAAACTCTAGTTCTATTCCCTTGGACAGGGTCCTGAAAATCTTTGGAAGAGATAGTAAAAATAACAATAATAACAAAAACACTTTAAAAGTTGGAATGAGTCTTTGAGACAAAAGGAATGCACTTAAACTAATTTTATTCAATAAATAAATATTATTGTGGAGCACCATTGCCTACCTGATACCAGGACAGTGATATGCCTCAGCTGCTGAAGCTGTGGGTTGGGATGGATAGATATTGAATATTTTTATATAAAGTTTCACACTCTCTTTAATTCAGACATGGGGACGGTGGGGTCTACTTGCAAGTCTTAAAATATCAGATCTTACCGGGGGTTTTCTTCCTACCAAAAGATTAAAATCTTTCTCTGATGGTCACAGAGGATTATCACAGAATGCCACACAAAGATTAGAGTACACTCAGGGCAGAGGCTCAGGCAATAAGCTACTGTACACAAGAAACAAAAGGAGTGAAAATATCCAGTAATAATTATCCATAAGCAATAAGCAAATATGTCAAATAAAATAAACTTCCTGACAATACAATTCATAAAGAAGATATTGAAGTTGAGCTTTGCACAAGCACATGAGCAGATGCATAGGAGGATGGTCTCTGTTACAAACAGAGTAAAATCCAATCGGAGACTAGTATGACACAAGACCAGTCTTGGATGACATCAAGAAAGGAATTAGTTGTTGAGTAAGTTTGTCAGCAATCATGATAAAAAGAATGATAAATATTTTTTGAGTATACAAGTTTTATATTTTTCAATTCTATAATTTCACTTAATATCACATAAGGGGTAAGACATTATTCTTGGTGCTGAGAACACAGCAATGATCAAAAAGACTTCAATCCTTGCCTTTATCATTCATATGATAGAAGAAAGATTATATATAAATAAAAAATGAAATAGGTAATTTATTGATGGGGTAAATTCCATGAAGTAAAGTAATGCCACAAACGAGAGTGCACAGGTGCTTTATTTATGATAGTAAAAATCTTAACAGTACAAATACAGGAAACATAACTATATATGCAGATTGAGATTAGAGTAAGTATAAATCCATAAAGTATGCAGGTGCCTGGAATGTTCTTGGGGCACCAAAAAGTCCAGTGTGGATGAACCAGAATGAGTAATGGGTAGAGTATTAGGAAATAAGGTCAGAGGGCCAATGGTAGTGTTCATATCATACTGTGCAAAATAATTCAACTTCCTCTATTGCAAAAATATCCCAAAATATGTTCTATTGATAGAAGGCAAACTAAAAGTAGTAGCCTGGCATAAAAATATTATTCTGATGTTTATTAAAAATGTTCTATGTTTCTGAAAGCATACATGGGTTTATGTCGATCCATAACCTATCTCCCCATTCTTTGTAAAACATCTAGTTCTTTGAATAAAAAATTACTGATAAGTGAGATACAGGGCCATGACTTAACCCTAATAATTTGTGTATATGATATTAAGATGTGAGGACTCAAGATGGTGGTGTGAGAGGTGACATGGAGAACTCCTCCCAAAACCACAAATAGTACAAAAATATAGTTAGTTAATACAACTAACCCAAAAACAGCAACAAGAAAGAATGCTGAACCAGACTGCATGCAGACCTCACAAACAGAGCAGACCTCACAAAACAGGGTAACGTACAAAAGCCTTAATCCGGTGGGACCCAAGGCCTACCCCCACCCTAGCTCACCAGCGGAGGAGGAGAAACAGAGTGGGGAAGGAGTGGAAGATTGGGACTGCTGAATGCCTGGCCCTGCAGATCTGCTTTGTGAGCAGAAGCCTATAATGTCTGGTGCTCAAGACTTTAGGGAGCTCGGATAGACGGAGTGCTTGGGAGACTGACATTCTGGCCGTTTGTGGAGGGGGGATCCGTATCTGGCCACTCTGTGTCAGAGGAGGGGCGGGAGGTCTGAGAGGCTTCCTAGCAGATAGAGGCCGGCTGAAGGGGCAGGGATTGCATGGAGATAGCTGCATGGGAGAAGGGAGAGCTGGACAAGGTGTCTGGGCATGCTCTACCCAACTGGTTGGGAACTTTGAGGAGCTTCAGGTGCTCCATTCCCCTGGCTGCCTACTCAGCGCTGAGGCCCCCAACTGTGACACGCAGCCTGCTGCACCTCCCTCCTAGCCTTCCAGCACCAGTTCACAAACTGGCAGTCATTATGCTGGAGTCATGTGAGCCAGAGGGAGGCCCCACTTACAGCAGTTAGAGATGAAAAGCACAGACGCTTACACCTGTCTGCTTGGCCCACTGGCTCTGACACTGGAGGCAGGCACCACAGATGGGAATAAAAAAATAGACCTTTACTACCCCAGGCACCAGCTCTGCTCCCCTATGTACCCCAACCTCACTCTAGAGGCTCAGCAGCTCAGGAGATTAGTTTCTGTGCACTAGTGGGCACCACACAGAAATATGAAATGTCAAAAGAACATGGTTCTGACCAAAATCTCACAAACTCTAGAAAAAGGGCCAAATGAAACTGAACTCACCAATCTTCCTGAAAGAGAGTTCAAAATAAAAATTATAAACAGGTTTATGGGGGAATAGAAAAATATTCAAGAACTCAGGGACAAATTTAAGTCAGAGATTCAATCATTAAGAAATACTATATCTGAAATGAAACATACAATAGAGGGATTTAAAAACAGATCAGATGTAGTAGAAGAGACAGTAAATGGAATAGAAATTAGCGAAGAGGAATCCAAAGAAGCTGAGGCACAGAGAGAAAAAAGGATCTCTAAGAATGAAAGAATATTGAGAAAACTGTGTGACAAATCCAAGTGGAACAATATTTGCATTATAGGGGTACCAGAAGAAGAAGAGAGAGAAAAAGGGATAGAAAGTGTCACTGAGGAGGTAATTGCTGAAAACCTCCCCAATCTGGGGAAGGAGATAATCTCTCAAGCCACGGAGGTACACAGATCTCCCAACACAAGGGACCCAAGGAAGACCATATCAAGACATATAATAATTAAAATGGCAAAGATCAAGTATAAAGACAGACTTTTAAAAGCAGCTAGAGAGAGACAAAACATCACATACAAAGGAAAACCCATCAGGCTATCATTACACTTCTCAGCTGAAACGGTACAGGCCAAAAGGGAGTGGCATGATATATTTAATGTATTGAAGCAGAAGGGCCTTGAACCAAGAATACTCTACCCGGTAAGGTTATCATTTAAATTTGAAGGAGGGATTAAACAATTTTCAGATAAGTAAAAGCTGAGAGAATTTACCTCCCACAGACCACCTCTACAGTGTGTTTTGGAGGGAATCCTATAGATGGAAGTATTCTTAAGGCTAAATAGATGTCGCCCAAGAGATAGAAAAGAGTACAGAATATGATTCATAACATACAAAGAATGGGGGAGGAAAAAAAATCCTTTAGGTTGTGCTTGTAACAATATACGAAGTTAAATTAGACTGTTAGATAGTAAGGGAATTGCCCTTAAACCTTTGGTAACCAAGAATGTAAAGCCTGCAAGGCAATAAGTACACACCTATCCATCATCACCCTAAATGTAAATGGTCTGAATGCACCAATCAAAAGACATAGAGTTACTGAATGGATAAAAAAACAAGACCCATCTTTATGCTGCCTACAAGAGACTCACTTCAAACCCAAAGACATACACAGACTGAAAGTAAAGGGATGGAAAAAGATATTTCATGCAACTAATAGTGAGAAAAAGGCAGGAATTGCAGTACTTGTATCAGACAAAATAGATTTCAAAACAAAGAAAGTCACGAGAGGCAAAGAAGAACATTACATAATGATGGAATGGTCAGTCCAATAAGAGGATATAACTATTATAAATATCTATGCACCCAACACAGGATCACCAACATATGTGAAACAAATATTAACAGTATTAAAGGGAGAAATAGAATGCAATACATTCATTTTAGGAGACATAAACACAACACTCACTCTGAAGGACAGATCAACCAGACAGAAAAGAAGTAAATAGACAGAGACACTGAACAACATAATAGAACACAGGGACCTAACGGACATCTACAGAACACTCCATCCAAAAGCAACAGGATACACATTCTCCTCAAGTGCATGTGGAACATTTTCAAGAATAGATCATATACTAGGCCACAAAAAGAACCTCAGTAAATTCAAAAAGATTGAAATTGTACAAACCAGCTTCTCAGATTACAAAGGTATGAAACTCGAAATAAATTACACAAAGAAAACGAAAAAGCCCATAAACACACGGAGGCTTAATAACATGCTCCTAAATAATCAATGGATCAATGACCAAATAAAAACAGAGATCAAGCAATATATAGACACAAATGACAACAATAATTCAACACCACAATATCTGTGGGATGCAGTGAAGGCTGTGCTAAGACAGTAATATATTGTAATACAGGCCTACCTCAGGAAAGAAGAACTATCACAAATGAACAGTCTAAACTCATGATTAATGAAACTAGGAAAGGAAAAACAAATGAAGGTCAAGGTCAGTAGATGGAGGGACATAATAAAGATTAAAGCAGAAATAAATAAAATTGAGAAGAAAAAAATAATAGAAAGAATCAATGAAAGCAGGAGCTGGTTCTTCGAGAAAATAAACAAAATAGATAAACCCTTAGCCAGGCTTATCAAGAAAAAAAAGAGACTCTACACACTTAAACAGAATCAGAAATAAGAAAGGGAAAATCACTACAGACAGCACAGAAATGCAAAGAATTTTGAGAGAATACTATGAAAAATTATATGCTAACAAACTGGATAACCTAGAAGAAATGGACAACTTTCTAGAAAAACACAACCTTCCAAGGCTCACCATGGAAGAAACAGAAAATCTGAATAGACCAATTACCAGCAAATAAATTGAATAGTTAATCACAAAACTATCTAAGAAGAAAATGCCTGTAGCAGATGATTTCACTGCTGAATTTTATCAAACATTTAGTGAACACCTAATACCCATCCTCCCGGAAGTTTTCCAAAAAGTAGAAGAGGAGAGAATACTCTCAATCACATTCTAGGAGACCAACATCACTCTAATACAAAAACCAGGCAAGGACACCACAAAAAAAGAAAACTACAGACCAATATCCCTGATGAACATAGATGCAAAAATACTCAACAGAATATTAGCAAACCGAATTCAAAAATACATCAAGAAGATCATCCATTATGATCAAGTGGGGTTTATCCCAGGATGCAAGGATGGTACAACATTTGAAAATCCATCAACATCATCTACCACAACAACAAAAAGAACAAAAACCGCATGATCATATCCATAGATGCTGAAAAGCATTCGACAAAATTCAACATCCATTCGGTGATAAAAACTCACAACAAAATGGGTATACAGGGCAAGTACCTCAACATAATAAAGGCCATATATGACAAACCCACAGCAAACATTATACTTAATAGCGAGAAGCTGAAAGCTTTTCCTTTATGACTGGGAACAAGACAAGGATGCCCAGTCTCTACTCTTTCATACAACATAGTTCTGGAGGTCCTAGCCATGGCAATCCAACAACACAAAGAAATAAAAGGCATCCAGATTGACAAGGAAGAAGTCAAACTGTCTCTGTTTGCAGGTGACATCATATTGTACATAAAAAACCCTAAAGAATCCACTCCAAAACTACTAGATCTAATATCTGAATTCAGTAAAGCGGCAGGATACAAAATTAACAGACAGAAATCTGTTGTATTCCTATACATTAATGGTGAACTAGCAGAAAGAGAAATTAGGAAAACAATTCCATTCACAATCACATCAAAAAGAATAAAATATCTAGGAATAAACCTAAACAAGGAAGTGAAAGACCTATACCCTAAAAACTACAGGACACCCTTAAGAGAAATTAAAGAGGACACTAATAAATGGGAACACATCCCGTGCTCATGGATAGGAAGAATTAATATTGTCAAAATGGCCACTCTGTCTAAAGCAATCTACAGATTCAGTGCAATCCCTATCAAAATACCTACAGCATTCTTCAATGAACTGGAGCAAATAGTTCTAAAATTCATATAGAATGAAAAAAGACCCAATAGCCAAAGCAATCCTGAGAAGGAGGAATACAGAAAGGGAAATAATGCTCCCTGACATCAAGCTCTGCTACAAAGTCACAGTAATCAAGACAATTTGGTACTGGCAGAAGAACAGACCCATAGAACAGTTGAACAGAACAGAGAGCCCAGATATAAACCCAAGCATAAATGGTCAATTAATGTACGATAAAGGAGCCATAGATATACAATGGAGAAATTACAGCCTCTTCAACAGCTGGTGTTTGCAAAACTGGACAGCTACATGAATTCTCTTACATGAATGAAACTGGATTATTGTCTAACCCCATAAACAAATGTAAACTCAAAATGGATCAAAGACCTGAATATAAGTCATGAAACCATAAAACTCTTAGAAAAAAACATAGGCAAAAATCTCTTGGACATAAACATGAGCAACTTCATGAACATATCTCCCCAGGCAAGGAAAATGAAAGTGAAAATGAACAATAGGACTATATCAACTAAAAAGCTTCTGTACAGCACAGGACACCATCAGTAGAACAAAAAGACATCCTACAGTATGGGAGAGTTTATTCATAAATGACATATCCGATAAGGGGTTGACATCCCAAATATATCAAGAGCTCATGCACCTCAATAAAAAAAAAGCAAAGAAGCCAATTAAAAAATGGGCAGAGGAGATGAACAGACACTTCTCCAAAGAATAAATCAGGTGGCCAACAGGCAGATGAAAAGATGCTCCACATCGCTAATCATTAGAGAAATGCAAATTAAAACCGCAATGAGATATCACCTCACAACAGCTGGGATGGCCAACATCCAAAAGACAAACAACAGCAAATGTTGCGGAGGATGTGGCGAAAGGGGAACCCTCCTGCACTGCTGAAGGGAATGTAAATTAGTTCAACCATTGTGGAAAGCAGTATGGAGGTTCCTCATACAGCTAAAAATAGAAATGCCATTTGACCCAGGAATTCCACTCAAATGAATTTACCCTAAGAGTACAGTTGCCCAGTTTGAAAAAGACATATGCACCCCTATGTTTATCGCAGCACTATTTGCAATAGCCAAGAAATGGAAGCAACCTAATTGTCCATCAGTAGATGAATGGATAAAGAAGATGTGGTACATATACACAGTGGAATATTATCCAGCCATAAGAAGAAAACAAATCCTACCATTTGCAACAAAATGGTTGGAGCTAGAAGGTATTATACTCAGTGAAGTAAGCCGGGAGGAGAAAGACAAGTATCAAATGATTTCACTCATCTGTGGAGTATAAGAACAAAGAAAAAACTGAAGGAACAAAACAGCAGCAGACTCACAGAACCCAAGAATGGACTAACAGTTACCAAAGGAAAAGGGACTGGGAAGGATGGGTGGGAAGGGAGGAATAAAGGGGGGAAGGGGCATTACAATTAGCACACATAATATAGCGGGGGGGGCGGAACACAGGAAAGGCAGTAACTACAGAGAAGACAAGTAATGATTCTATAGCATCTAACTACAGTGATGGACAGTGACTGTAATAGGGTATGTGGGGGGACTTGATAATAGGGTAGTCTAGTAACCATAATGTTGTTCAAGTGATTGTACATTAATGATACCTATATATATATATATATATATAAAGATGCTCACATGTCATTTTAATTTTCTTTTATGCTTGAAAATATTCTTATGATTCTATTTTTAAAGTTTTAAATATCTATTCAGAATACTATATTCTTCCAAACTGAGTAGTTTATTTATTTTTTCACCCAAAAGGAAATCTTGGATCAAACCAGAAACACTGTTATCTATGGGGAGTAATGATGTGTATCTATATTCTTCTAGATGACTCTTTACGTCCTCTTCTCTTACCTGCCTTACAAAGTCACAAACCAGTAACCTAATTTACTACTTCACTGAGAAATGGAAATCAGTCAGAAAAACACTTTCAGATTCTCATCATTCTACTTGCCCACATACCAGATCCTATCTAAAGCCACTCTTTCCCATATGTTTTCTCCTAATGAAGTACACCATTCCAGCTATTCTCCTTTCTCTCTCCTACATCACTATTTTTTTCACTCTCTCTGTTCATATCCATCATGGTTTAGAAATGCTTTTGTTTTTCAAGGTATAAAGTATTTCTCTTGCTTTTGTTTCCTCTGCCAGCTACCACTCCATTTCTCTATCCTATTTTTAGCAAATATTCTGAAATGAATGATGAATAATCCATGTTCCCAATTTGTTACCTCCAATTCTCTTTTAAAACCACTCTAATCATAATCAGCCTCTACCACAATAACTTCACGGAAAACGCTGCTGTTTTAAACATCTTTCATCGTATATAATTCAACGATAAATTCTTAGTCCTTTTTTTAATTGAAGTATAGTTGACATACAATATCCTATTAGTTTCAGATGTACGTTACAGTGATTTGATAATTTTATACATTGCAAAATGTCCCCATGACAAGTCTAGCTATCACCTATCACCATACAAAGTTATTACATTATTGACTATATCCTCTATGCTGTATATTCATCCCCATGACTTATTTACTTCATAACTGTAAGTTGGTACCTCTTAATTCCCTTTGCCTATTTTTCCAGTCCCTAACCCCTTATAACTCTGGTAAACAGTGTCTTTCCTGTGTCTATGAATGTTTGTTTTGTTTCTTACATTCCACAAATAAGTGGAATCGTACAGTATTTGTCTGTGTCTGACTTTTTTCACTTAGCATAATACTGTCTAGCCCATCCTTGTTGCCACAAATGGTGAGATTTTATTCTCTTTTTATAGCTAAGTAATATCCCACTGTGTGTATATATACACCACATCTTTATCTTTGTCGCCTCTGCTGATGGACGCTCAGGTTGTTACCATATATTGACCACTGTAAACAATGCTGTAGTGAATAGTAGGTGCATATATTTCTTCAGATTGGTGTTTTCATTTTGTTTGGATACTCAGAAGTGGAATTGCTGGACCATCTGGTAGTTTAATTATTTGGGAACAGTTATACTGTCTTCCACAGTGACTGTGCCAGTGTCTTAGTCCTTTTCATATTGCCCTACAGAGCGATATAATTCTGTTGATTATCCGTTCTCTTTTTGATATACTTTAATCAATGCCTTCCAAAGTACTATTCTCTTCTGGTGTTTTTCCTACTCTCGGGTCTCTCCTTCTAAGTCTCCTTTATGACCTTAACATCACAGTGCCCAGTCTCAGCCCTTGATCTTTTTTTTCATGTGCTATCTACACTCACTCCCTTGATATTTTCATTAATCTTATACTCCAAATATTATCCATAGCCCCAAATTTATACTTTTATCCCAAATTCTTCTCCTAATTTCAGACTCAGGTATCCAATTACTTAATATCTTGACAATGAAAAAAAGTGTAGCTGATTGAAAAACTAGATGTGTATCAGAGATAAATCATGGGGAAACAACATCATCATATTTCAAAATGGGAAGTCATTTGATTCTATCAAAATTTATTGATAGGACCATTAAATTCAGGCCATAAATACACATTCTAAAGTTACGAAGTTAACAATAGAAAAGGAAAAGAATAAAAAACATTAGGAGGAACAAGAGGACAATATGAGATTCTAATTTTTTTCAGAGAATCCATATATCTTGTCTAAAAATATAGGTAAACTTTTATTATCTGGAGTTGTTGAGGTAATGACCCCAATATGACTGAAAATGAAAATAATCTTTCCTTCAAAAAAGAAAAGATAAAAATCTTATTTTTATCCTAAGATTATTTTTTACCCAAAGTTCTTCAGTTCTAAGTTTAAAAGTAAATATTCAATATAGTATATAATAACTTAAAAAAACTTAAAATATTGGTGCACTTACTTCTGTTAGAAAATGGAATGGCCAGGGCAGATGAAGACTAATGTTAGGTATATTAATCCCATAGTTTTCATTGCTGGTATCAAAAGATACTGCCAAACTTTGAGAAATTTATAAGCAGAGGTGTAGGTGTGGTGCAGAGTTATGATGGTAAAAGTATTATTAAAAAAAATGTTAAGGGATAAGACCTGTTGGCTTTGGGCAAAGGGTTAACAATGAATAGGGAGAACATTTTCTTCTGTTTAATATATTTTTATAGTACATGTATTGCTTTTACAATTAAAACAATTCATTTTTATAAAGAAAGGATAAATAAAAATTGAATAACACATTTTATAGGAGGAATATGGTTCCCCTATTTCTGGAAAGGAAGAACATAATTGTATGCCCGGACCCTGGTTGGTACTTAGGCAGTGCTGTTAAATTGAGTTAAGTTGGGAAGGAAAAGTCCTCATTGTAAATGTGTGGAAAAAATGGTAAGCAGAAACAGCTCAAGAGCATCTATACAGCAGGAATTCTTCCTGAATGCCTAACATGTTTGAAATGATTTTATAAAAGGCCTGTCAGTGGAAAGAACATCAAGGAAGTGTCAGAGAAGATCTATACAGAACGGGGACAGAGCTGTTAAATGGCTGTTAGGAGTTACCATAGGAAATGTCTGTACAAGATCTCTACCTTGTCAGCTTTATGTAGTACCAGTGAAGAGTTTGTTCACTAAATACATGAGGAGTTTTAAGGATACCGAGCCTTAGAATTCCATTCCTTTTCTCAACTTTCTTTGTACTTACAAGTCATGCAGTCTTTAACTGACTGTATGCTTATGTCTTTGTGGTCTTTACAAAGAAAATAAGAATGAATGTAAGTTGCCAAAATTTATCTTGAAATATTAAAGGAATTTTAGGAAGAAGAATGGGTCTTGTGGCTTGAAAAGGGCTGAATAGGAGAAAAGTTGGATGGATAATGCAAGGTGCACACACAGAAGTACAGCAAACCTGACAGAAAGCTGTTGGAAAGTGAGCCAGAGCAATTGGAAGTATATGTACTACTATTTGAGAGATCACATGAACAATGAGGATTCTTTGTTCATGCAGGTTAGGCACACTACTAAGAGGTTGGGGGACTTGATTCAAAAAGAAGAAAATGCTGAACAGAGCTACACTGGGCAGGATGTAATCAACTCTAGTCTCTCCTTCTCAAGGTGGGAGCTATTATATTAGCGGAGATAAAAGTCATGTTAGATCTCCTTTCAAAATATACAAAAACTTATGATTTTTATCCAAAAGATGGTGAGAAGCTGATAATTTAAGGACATGAAGTATGTTGAGAAGAGAAGCTTTCGTTTTTCTCAGAGCAGGAAGTTCAAGTATTTTTTTAGGACTAAATATAGTAATTACCACTGTATCAGAGAGAGTTCTAACAGTAAAACAGAAACTTGCTTATCATTTGGACAAGAAGGATGAACACAGGAAATTAAAAGTTCACAATACCAGAGAAGAGCTGGTATAGTTATGGTCAGGTAGAGAAGTGTCTTCTAGCATTTAGGAAATCAGAAAGCACAAGACTCACGGGGAATTGCTGCTGATAGTCGGCAGTATGTGACTTCAAAGTAGGCAATTTGCAGGGAAGGCTATGAAACCTCTGGCAAAACCATGTATCTGCCATTTGATGAAGTCCCTGAGCCCATACGACCTGTTGAACAGCAGCTTTTGTTTCTCTTTTGCTTTAAAAGTATCCCATGGGTACTTCCCTTTGCAGAAATCAATACCTGAACAGGGAAGTCTGCTTTGTACACATGAGTACATGTTTACCCTCTCATACAAAGGTGCAATACACATTCTCAGTGATTACTGTTAGTTCCCACCACCTACCTCAGTTACAGTGCCTCTAGACATCCTACAACTTATAGACTATATACATGGCAAGGCTAATCACCACTAGCATGCCTTATATTAAATAATAGAGGAAGAAGAGAGGAAAGAACACAAATTGGTGTATATATATATATATATACCAATATATGAAAACATGTCCACAGCAAAGCAAGGAAGAAAATATCAATAGCTATTTCATTCTTTTTTTCTGTAAAGATGGTCATAAATCCAACTTTGGTGTCTATAATTTGTTTCTTCGCCAACCATTTCACATATTTTGCCATCAGCCACCACTTCAGCTGAGGTGCTTTGACCCAAACCTTCATTCCTGAAGTGTCTGAGCTATTTATGAAACTGTTGGTATTAACATGCCGCAATTTTCTATTAATTTATTTCTTCACAGTAAAGTATTCAATGGCAGCCTGCAGAGTCTACTGGCTTCTGTACCTACTCCATCTTGATCCCAGTGTATACCAGCAACTATTTCCCATAATCACAATAAATCACTACAGCCAATACAGTAACTCACTTATTTGCCCATTGATGGAGGGGCTTGAGCAAATCAGCATGGCCAGGGGTCAAACATCCTCAAGAAAAAAGGAATTGTTGCATCCCCAGGAGGAATCTTTGCTCTCTTAGAAAACAAAACTTCTAAATTACCAGAGCCCAAAGCTTTGGAGATTAGAAACAAATATTTGTGGGTGATTTATCAGGTGTAATAGTGATGGGTGTCACTTCCACTTTCAACCTGTGGTTTCCAGAACTGTGTGTTCTGCCTGTGTGAACAGAGGGGTACAATGCATTGGCCACTTTCTCTAAATATACACTCAATGCGTATTTTAGAACAGCCCTTCAAACCTGCAAGGCCTAGCTCCCAACAGGTGACTGGACCAGCTGCAGAACTTTCTCTTTCTCTGGCACCCAAATAAAAACAACGGCAACTATTTTCAGTTGTTCCTAATGTTGCAAAGATTAAATTGTTACCCAAAGGATTAAATCTAGAACAGCAAAATTTCATTAGTGAAATTGTGAGGCAAGGACACATTTCTCTCTTAAGTGACCGGAGGAAAACCCTTTCACATAAATCTGTTTTAATTCTTCATGGAAGAACACCAGAAATAGGAAGTCTAAGAAAAATTCCCAGGAATATAATTTATTTTACCATCTGCTTTTATTAGAAAACAATCACGTAATAACATCATTTCCTTTGCATCATGTTCTAAGTTGTACACTGGAATGCAAAATGCAGTTTTTTTTTTCTTGGAAATGTGGAAAGGGTGTCTTGAGTTTCTTATTCTACTTTTGATTTCACATTTTGGAGGAACCTTATGCTTTGACCCACACCCCCATATATTTGTCAACTTTTAAAATGTAGCAATATGTTAGTACATTACACAATGGATAATAACACATCACTCAGTTCTATGAAAGTTACTGATTAGTGTCTCAATATTGTTATGCTTATGTTTTTCCATTAAAGTTTAGGAAAAGATGTTTTATGTGAAGAGTTTATTATAGAAGGAGAATGACTTGTTACTTTCAGTGCCTATGATTCTAGTTGCTTATCTATTTATCTTGTGTATATATTTGTCTACCTAAGGCAAATTAATTATAAAGGCCCAAATATACAACCAAAGGAATTAATCAAAATAACCATTGGCTCTTATTTTCAGAAGGAGGGCAAAATCAATGATGTAAACAACTGTGAGATAAAGGAAGCTTTGTCTATTATATTAAATATATAGATAAGCACAGATGTCACATGTCTCAGATGACTGATCTGGAAGAAGCTCTATGTACTACAGAAGGGACAGTGATCATCACAATTAGTTATAACATGTCTTACAAAACCTCTGTACTAAGATCAGAACTCAAGTTGTAGACTGATAAAGGAATCCCCAATGGCAAATCCACAAAATTTACATTACATTGAATTATATAGAACTAATCTTACCAATCCTACTTGGTCCCTTCCACATGATTAGATCTTGTTGATAATGTTTAGAGTTACTAGTGAATAACAATTGTTTATGTGATAGAAAATAATACTGAAATATCATAGCCATTCTGTATTTAATATATAGACTGCCTCATGCTACTCAATTTGTAAACTACAAGTTGATTTTATTTTCAAACTATTACTGTAAAATTTGTTATTTGCTCAGTCTCTTAAAGACATTTCCATTATCCACTGTGATTTTCTTAGCCAGAATACAATTCTGACTGAAAGAAATCCTATTTTTGAGCAAAAATTGTATCTTGGTAGTAATAATTACCATGTTCAGAATAACAGCTATTATTTGTTTAGTGTTATATGTGTTGGGAACTTTTCTAAGTATTTAAAATATGCTCCTTCCAAAAGCACTATGAGGTACTATTATTAAACACACATTACACATAAGCAAACTAAGGCAAGTTAATTAACTTGTGAAGGTTACACTACAAATACCTATTGGAATCCAAACCCAAACCAGGCCATCTGATTCCAGTACTAAACCCTTAACTACTGCACTCACTGCTTTCCCACAAATACCTTCCACCCTCCTCACCCCTCCAAAAGACACTATTCTATCATCAGCTTTGTTACAAATTTTGAGAATATGACATGAACACAAATAAACAATATAACATGCAGATTCTAGGTCAGAATTTTCAGGAATAAAACTTTTTATTAAAGAGCTAGATGAAAGCATAAATCTTTTAATCTGCAAGAGCAGCTGGTGGTGGGGTTGGAATTGCTCTCTCTCTTCTAAAGGATAGACCACAATTATCTCAAGCAAACAGCTGATTTCACATATTTGTTCAAAAACAGTGCACACTGATTGTTTTGTGGCCAAATAACGTATTGTACAAATAAAGGAATTTTTCTCTTTATATTTCTTCTTGAACTTCAATGAGTTGTAAAACCAATTTGTAATTTAAGGTGTTTTTACATTTTTTGTAGTCTTATTTCATCTAGAATCTCAAACATTCATCTCCAATTTAAGCAGGAATAGCCAGATCAGTGTTGCCCTTTTGGGAGGATGGCTCAGAAGACCCCTAGAGTTTCAATTTCAGATGATCTGGTTTGATTTAAAAGTCTTACAAGGCCACAATAAAGATTAAAGCAGAAATAAATAAATTTGAGAAGAATAAAACAATAGAAAGAATCAATGAAAGAAGGAGCTGGTTCTTTGAGAAAATAAACAAAACAGATAAATTCCTAGCCAGATTTATCAAGAAAAAAGAGTCTACACACATAAACAGAATCAGAAATGAGAAAGGAAAAATCACTACAGACACCACAGAAATAAAAGAATTATGAGAGAATACTATGAAAAATTATATGCTAACAAACTGGATTAACTAGAAGAAATGGACAACTTTCTAGAAAAATACAACCTTCCAAGGCTCACCCAGGAAAAAACAGAAAATCTGAATAGATGAATTACCAGCAAATAAATTGAATTGGTAATCAAAACACTACAAACTACCTAAGAACAAAACGCCTGGAGGAGATGGTTTCACTGCTGAATTTTATAAAACATTTAGTGAAGACCTAATACCCATCCTCCCTAAAGTTTTCCAAAAAATAGAAGAGGAGGGAATACTCTCAAACTCATTCTACGAGGCCAACATCACTCTAATACCAAAACTAGGCAAAGATACCACAAGAAAAGAAAATTACAGACCAATATCCCTGAAGAACATAGATGCAAAAATATTCAACAAAATATTAGCAAAACGAATTCAAAAATATATCAAAAAGATCATCCATCATGATCAAGTGGGATTCATCCCAGGGATGCAAGCATGGTACAATATTCGAAAAATCCATCAACATCATCCATCACATCAACAAAAAGAAGGACAAAAACCACATGATCATCTCCATAGATGCTGAAAAAGCATTTGACAAAATTCAGCATCCATTCATGATAAAAGCTCTCAACAAAATGGGTATACAGGACAAGTCCCTCAACATAATAAAGGCCATATATAACAAACTCACAGCCAACATTATACTTAACAGCAAGAAGCTGAAAGCTTTTCCTTTATGATTGGGAACAAGACAAGGATGCCCACTCTCCTCACTTTTATTCAACATAGTTCTAGAGGTCCTAGCTACAGCAATCAGATGACACAAAAAAATAAAAGGAATCCAGATTGGTAAGGAAGAATTCAAACTGCCCCTGTTTGCAGATGACATGATTTTGTACATGAAAAACCCTAAAGAATCCACTCCAAACTACTAGATCTAATATCTGAATTCAGCAAAGTTGCGGGATAAGATACAAAATTAATACACAGAAATCTGTTGCATTCCTATACACAAACGACACAATAGCAGAAAGAGAAATAAGGAAAACAATTCCATTCACAATTACATCAAAAAGAATAAAATACCTAGGAATAAACCTAACCAAGGAAGTGAAAGACTTATACTCTGAAAATTACAAGACACTCATGAGAGAAATTAAAGAAGAAACCAATACATGGAAACAAATCCCGTGCTCATGGATAGGAAGAATTAATATTGTCAAAATTGCCATCCTGTCTAAAGCAATCTACAGATTCAATGCAATCCCTATCAAAATACCATCAGCATTCTTCAATGAACTAGAGTAACTAGTTCTAAAATTCATATGGAACCACAAAAGATCCCGAATAGCCAAAGCAATCATGAGAGGGAAAAATAAAGCAGGGAGAATTACGCTCCCTGACTTCAAGCTCTACTACAAAGCCACAGTAATCAAGACAATTTGGTACTGGCCCACAGACAGACCCATAGATCAATGGAACAGACTAGAGAGCCAAGATATAAACCCAAGATCCATGGTCAATTAATATATGATAAAGGAGCCATGGATATACAGTGGGGAAATGACAGCCTCTTCAACAGCTGGTGTTGGCAAAACTAGACAGCTACATGTAAGAGAATGAAACTGGATTATTGCCTAACACCATACACAAAAGCAAACTCAAAATGCATCAAAGACCTGAATGTAAATCATGAAACCATAAAACTTTTAGAAAAAAAAATAGCAAAAATATCTTGGACATATACACGAGCAACTTCTTCATGAACATATCTCCCTGGACAAAGGAAACAAAAGCAAAATGAATAAGTGGGACTATATCAAACTAAATAGCTTCTGTACAGCAAAGGACACCATCAGTAGAACAAAAAGATATCCTACAGTATGGGAGAATATATTCATAAATGACATATCTGATAAGGGTTGATATTCAAATTATATAAAGAGCTCACATACCTCAACAAACAAAAGCAAAGAAGCCAATTAAAAAATGGGCAGAGGATATGAACAGACACTTCTCCAAAGAAGAAATTCAGATGGCCAACAGGCACATGAGAAGATGCTCCACATCGCTAATCATCAGAGAAATGCAAATTAAAACCACAATGAGATATCACTTCACACCAGTTAGGATGGCCAACATCCAAAAGACAAACGACAACAAATGTTGCCAAGGATGCTGAGAAAGGGGAACCCTCCTGCACTGCTGAAGGGAATGTAAATTAGTTCAACGATTGTGGAAAGCAGTACGGAGGTTTCTCAAAAAACTCAAAATAGAAATACCATTTGACCCAGGAATTCCACTCAAATGAATTTACCCTAAGAATGCAGGAGCTCAGTTTGAAAAAGACATATGCTCCCCTATGTTTATCACAGCACTATTTACAATAGCCAAGAAATGGAAGCAACCTAAGTGTCCATCAGTAGATGAATGGATAAAGAAGAGGTGATATATATACACAATGGAATATTATACAGCCATAAGAAGAAGACAAATCCTACCATTTGTAACAACATGGATGGAGCTAGAGGGTATTATGCTCAGTGAAATAAGCCTGGCGGAGAAAGACAAGTATCAAATGATTTCTCTCATCTGTGGAGTATAAGAACAAAGAAAAAACTGAAGGAACAAAACAGCATCAGACGTATAGAACCAAAGAATGGACTAACAATTACCAAAGGGAAAGGAACTGGGGAAGATGGGTGGGAAGGGATAATGGGGAAAAAAGGGGTATTACAATTAGCACACATGATATACTGGTGGGGGGGATACGGGGAGGGCAGTGTAACACAGAGAAGACAAGTGGTGATTTTGTGGCATCTTGCTGCACTGATGGACAGTGACTGTGGTGGGATGTGTGGTGGGGACTTGATGGTGGAAGGAGTCTAGTAACTATAGTGTTGCTCATGTAATTTTACTTAAAAAAAAAAGTCTTACAAGGCATTGCCAACAGTATCTGTTACTGTAAAAATATTTTCTTTTTAAGGCCACAGTACAGGACAGTATTCTCCTTTGTGAAGGTGAGATTATTCAAACTTGTCACCACAGTTGTGCCCTCTGCGAATGGACTTTGCTAGTCAGGAATGTCCATAAGGAAAAAGTATAGGACTGATCAAAAGGTCACCCATATTGCTTTTTAAAGAAGCAGGTGAAATTTCTGTTTCAAATTACCATGGAACACCTTTAAATTACCTTGTCAAGTTTTCTAATGTATTTACTAACATGTATTCAACTCAAGATTTGCTTATTCGTGGGACCATGCTGTAGTTTTATTTATTTCTCATTAAAGATGCTGCTAAATAGAAATGCCTTGGTCACCCACAGAAAAGGAGACCACCAATGGAATTTTTAAATGAACTGACACATCTAGATTGATATGCATGGCAAGTAATTAATTTTGGTATTATACAATGGTGTAAAACTTATAAATATATTTTTATAAACTTGTGAAATATTTTCATATTGCTTAGTAATTCAGTCTTTTCATCTGTCTTTTTTTTTTTTTTTTTGTCTGACTTGGGAATCTACCACATTTTGGCTTCAATGTAGACTGCTGAAATCTATACCAGAGGTAAAACCTGGAAATATTGTTCATGATGAAATGTACCTCTTTTTTTTGCTCATACCCAAGTATAAATCAAGACCTTGATATTTGCCAAAATGCTGGCTCTTGTAATTTTGTTTCAAAGCAATTTAGAAAGTTTTCAAACATACTTACACAGAGGATCTTTTTATTTTCTGTTTATTTCACATTCCTTACAGTCATAATATATAAATATTTTTTATTATACAATTCTATTGGTGAAACAATTTTAAGCATGTCCCCATGTTTATTTACTTGTATTTTGTACACAGGTGTTGCTGTACCAGTGCATCATGTTCCGTGTTCATACAGCATGTGGAAGTTATAATACATGAGACTGGCTCTACTGCCAGTGCAACTCTCCTTGACTGTGGAAAAATACTGAAGATAAACAGTTTATGTCACAAAGTTAACTATATTTCAGTCATAATTATTCACCTTTTATATTATCTATTAAGCTCTGTTAACTAACTCCAACCTTCTGGTTTACTTCCTATTAGCAGTAGAGGTCATTTGATACAGCTGTTTTGCATAAACTACCACCAGATGGCATTCTTGTGTCTCTGACCATGTACACTTATTTCTGAACTAAGAACTACTTTATTAAATGAAGTTCTTATTAACAAAAAGTTGTTTGAATCACCTTTTAGTTATGAAAAAGTCAGCAGGCATATCACTCTGCTTAAAGATACTTGAGTTCTAGTTCTTTTATGTACTTTGGGCAGATTCTTTAACTTCTCAAAGTATTTGGATTATGATTTATAAAGAAAGGATATTGGACTAGTTCAATTCAAACGCGTTATTTTCAAACAGCTGTTCTGTCTGTGGAACTATGCCAAATACGATGAGGGTTTATAGAGGTGAATTGTCAATGCCTTTAACCTGCAGTTAGGAAATAAATATTCAGTAGATCTCTCTACCTGACTTTCATTTAATTAAATTAACAGATTCATCGTTGTCTTCCACTTTCTTTGTAAACACAGTTAAAGTAAGTAGTAGGCAAATTATAAAGGATCCAATATGGTATATAAAGAAGTTTATGCTTTATTGTATACTGTATGAACTTAATTTCCTAAATTGATTTGATATGATCTAATACAAACAAATGTATTGAAGTTTTCTGTTATTTGTTGGTTGTATTTTGACTAGTTTGTGTTAATAAAGCAGGGAATTAATTATAGGATCAAATCTATGCTTTATAGAGATAAATATGTAATGAAGAAGGTATATACTATAGATACATCAGTTAGAATAGTACAGTGACTCAAGTAAAAAAATTATAAATGTCTGGAAAAAAGGATATATTCCTCTTTCTGAGAGAAAGGATGATTTCAACACAATGTTGAAAAAAAGAATGGATGGGAAGTAGAGTTGAAGATGATCCTATATTTCTAGGTTAGGTAATAGAGTACATGGTGGTCATTATCAGAGAGAAAAAAATATCTGTATAAAATTAATGTTTTAGTGAAATGTAAATAATTTGCTTTAGACATGGTGAACTTAAAAATTTGTGAAACAACCTGTTGAAAATATTAACAGTTTGCTATGGAGCTGAGGAGAGGGGTGAGGGATGTAGACTATAGAGAAAAAGTCCTATTGAATATGTCCAGCAAAATTAGCAGTAAACTTTTTCCCTTTTTTATCACCACCTATATATTTCATTAATACCACAAAATTATTTGAAATTTAATAGCATAAATAATGTGTCATCACAACTCTTCAGATCCAGATGCTAAAATAATGCATCCTGAATGTAAAACTAGGATCTTTACTTCTATTTTTGTCCAAAGAAACTACATTATATGCTAAATATTTTGTTAGAAGAAAATGGAAATATTTGCTATTATAATCAATTTTACATTATCTATTGAGCTTTACTTTCAAATGAACAGAAATATAGTTTTGGTATAGGATAATCCTGTTTCATGTGGGAATTACATTACTTTCAAAGTGTTGTAATATTCATTGGACTCTGAATACGATTATAAAATAAGATGCTTCTCTGATTTTCCAAGTAACAAATGAAATTCTTGTGCTTTTTTTCCTTGCTTGCAGCCCTACATTTTAGAAAATTCCAATTAAGCCTTTTCCTTCTAATTCATAAGAAGCTGAAAGTATTAAATTTCCTAAAGGCTTTAACTTTTTCTATATTCAGAATGAATTTACTAGTGTTCCAACAAACATCTTACTTTCCTACACGGTTTTAAAAATGAATCACTTTCAACAAAAGTATTGAAAGCCACATTATAGCAAGTTCTATGAACTAAAAAAAGCTATTTTAATGGGAAATGAACAACAAATGGCAATTTTAATGAGAAGAATGTCTTTCAGGAACACATCCAAGGTTTCCAGTTATATTTGTTTGCTAGGGAAGATTTAATGGATTTGTTGAGTGAATGTGGAGAAAAAAACATTTCAATTTATAAGCAAAATTTTTAAATTTCCTGTTCATGACTGTATATAAAATCAATATACAGTTCTTTGAGGGTTTATTAAAAATATAAAAATTAGAATAAAGCAAAGTATTACAAAAAGTAAGTTTCTGTTGTAAGAAAAGTTTTTCCAAAAATTCATGAGCTTATACTTTGAAAGTAACTGAGACTAATTTTACTTTTTTTTTTTAACCTGATGACCCCTTTCATCCATTTCTCTTACCCTTCACCCTACACATAAGGAAACCACCAATCTGCAATCTATTGTCTATATCTAAGAATGTGTTTTTATTTGTTTTCTGTTTGTTTTTGTTTTCATTTAAATATACCAAATACATGAGAGATCATACGGTATTCACTTTTGTCTGACATCGGCTTATCAAAATGTCCTCAAGGTCCATCCATGTTATTACAAATGGCAAGATTTCATTCTTATTTTAGGGTTTAATAATTTTCCACTGTTTGTATATGCCACAATTTCTTTATCTACTCATACCCTGATGATTACTTAGGTTGTTTCCATATCTTGGCTATGGTAAATAATGCAGTGAATATAGGAGTGCATATCTTTTCTAGTTATTGCTTTCATTTTCTTTGATACATACCCAGAAGTCGAATTTCTGGTTCATATGGTAGTTCTATTTTTAAGTTTTTGAGTAAAGTCCATACTTTATTCCATAGTGGCTGCACCTATTTACATTCCTACCAACACTTGTTATTTCTTTTCTTTTTGATAATAGGCACTCTGACAAGTTTGAGCTGATATTGTCACAGTAGGTAGATAGGCAGACATGAGCAGGGAAAGGGGGGAGGATACCTCAGTGGGACACTCGCTTACATTCTAGATATTCCATGCAAGCTATTTTCATGGGATGTGGAGTAAGCACATAGATAACAGACTAGTCAAAACCGGCTGGTTCCAACAGGAAGGAGAAATTACCTCAAACCTTCCCCCCAAACCATAACATACTAAAAATCATGCCTCTCTGCCATTAACGTGGTAAAAATCACATCTCCCATGCCATGACAGTTTTGATGGGAAACAAATATAGTTAAAAATTTCTATGCCAAATGTGAGGCTGGAGCAAGCCCTAACCCTGAAAAAAACTACACCTGTTCCCTTTGAAGCCTAATCTGACTTAGTGAATATTCATCTCCCTTTATGGAAATAAGGTTCCCTAGAGTTTCCTCAGCACAACTCCCTTTGTGCCTGCACCTCAGCTCTAAGATGTATACTCTTGTCTTTCTCTGAACTCTTAGTCTCCAAATAAACACTTAATGCCCAACTCCTTTTTTGTGTCCATCTTGAGTTCTTTCTCACGAGATCCAACGACCCATCTCTGGTAACAGTATCTAATTGTGGTTTTGATTCACATTTTCCTAATAATTAATGATGCTGGGCATCTTTTCCTGTGCCTGTTGGTCATCTGAAAGTCTTTTTTGGAAAAATGTCCTTTCAGCTCTTCTGCCTATTTTTAAATTGATTTTTATTATTTTTTTGCTATTTAATTGTATGAGTTTTTTTTTATAATTTGGACATTAGCCCCTATCAGATATATGATTTGCAAATATTTTCTCCTCTGCCATAGATTGCCTTTTCATTGTGTTGATTGTTTCCTTTGCCATGCAGAAGCTTCGATGTATAATGTAGTCTCAATTATTTTGGCTTTTTGTTATTTTTGCTTTTACTGTTAGATTAATAAAATCATCCCAATACTTAGGTCAAGGAACTTACTGCCTGTGTTTTCTTCTAGGTGTTTTATGGTTTCAGGTCTTATGTTCAATTCTTCAATCCATTTTTAGTTACCTGAGCCTAATAGTTGAACCAAATTTCACCTTTCCCTTGAATACAATGAGGATATTTCAAATATTTCTTTAAAATTCTAATTTACCATATTGTATGTATTTGTTCTTTGGACAGATAAAATCTGATAGATACATCAGCACTGGACCCTTCTGCCTTCTGAATCTACACTACAATATTCTATACATCTGGTATATGTAAATGGTAGTTGTCTGAAGTATAAAATGAATTGAAGATGGTACTTTGTTATATACTCTTGCACACTGGTGATCTTTCTTGAAAACATGAATTGTTAAGATATGTAACAAAGGCAAATAAAAGAATAGCAAAAGACTAGTGGGAAAAATTGTGTGGAATATAGCCAAATCAATTATTTTTAATTATTGGGGAGGGTATGTACTGCTAATTTTTTAACATATTTTAATATTTTTTGTGTTCAAAGCAATCAATTTAAAAATATTTGCTTTTATGTTAGTAGGTTTGAAAATTAATCACTTTTACAAAAGAGGTTAGCAAACAAATTTGTGCACAAAAATGAAAAAACAATGAACTACTGTAATCCAGCGTGAAGAAGGTGACTAGAGTTCCTGGCTCTCTGCATGAGCATCAGGATGCAACTTCCCGACCAAATTTCTAGTCCATGTGTCCATTCTGTCCTGGCTATTCATTCTTTTTCATATATTCATTTATTCTTCATTTAAGAAGCATATTCAAAGGCATTGGGAAACCTTTGCTGGCTTATGCAGCTCCTTTCTTTGTATTAGACCTTAACTCTATTGTCCTTTATTTCTATTCAAACAGATGTCCTGGATATATTTTTTCAGATGCTTACTGAATATCAGGAATTATTGCAAATTTTATCTTGCAATAATTTTCTAAACAAGTTAACAATTTTCAGGTGGAAGCTAGTGAAGAGTCTGGTGTTTCAATTGTCTATAAGACGGAGTGATTTTGGCCACTGACTCTTCCCTGAAGTATTTTATTTACTTCATGCCTGTGAGCTAGTCCATCTCATACTGCTCTTATTTCCTTTGGCCTTCCCTTTACTGGGTTTCCTATGATAGAAAATATTTCTATAGGACCAGTGATCATACTGGAGAACAGTACTTATCTCTTTCTATCCTTCACCAGGGAGAGAGGAGTCAGGGACACAAATTCACTAGTGAGGGAAAAAAATAATACACACACTAAATGTAATATAGGAAATTTTTACCTACCAGACTTTAATCCATGTTCCTCCACACTGGGAAGATCAATGGCAATTAAACTGACCAGAAGAAGAGTACCCTTGCAATTTTTTTTTGATTAGTTGCAATTGTAAAGTCAGATAACACAACAGAGTAGATCAGAGGCCTCTCTGTAAAACAAACCCTGGCTGAGAAATCAATTTCTCGTTTATGTTCTATGTGTTTTTTCTTTTTATATCTTCTAGGGACTTGAATATCAAAAATTATATTGCATGCTTTGATAATGAAAAATAATACATATAATATAAAATACCAATTATATATATATCTCAGCGACTCATACCTGAGAAAATTTACTAATGAGAGCTCTTCTGCCAATTTTTAAAAATCAGCATCTCTACTAGTGATGTAACTATCAGCCATACACAATAAATGGTGAAAGAAAAACCCTGAGAAAGCATTTTCTGCTGTTCTTCATGGCCACAGGGATAGAAAGTGATTTCCTTTGATAGTTGGCCACTTTGCTACGGCCAGGGGACAGTTTAATGCAAAAGGACAAGCAGCACCAGAGAGACAAAACTTATGCTCTAACTTAGGAGATCGCTCTTTCTAATAGCACAGCAAACTACAGTCATTAAGAACTCTGGAATTAGAACTGGGGGGTTTAAATCCCAGCTCAACCACTTACTAGATTTACGACCTTGAGCGAGAGAGTGAACCTTTAAAACAACTGCAAAATGTAAATAATGCCTTGGCTTGCAAGCCTTTTGTAAAGACTAAGGGAGGTCAGGAATAATAGGCAATTAATTAGGGCCTAGCTGAAAGAAATGTACCATAAATGGTATAGTGATTTTTGATAATTAGCTTGCTATGGAAAACTTTGGGATTCCTGACATTAATATAAAGTGTGCAGGGAAAAATATGGAGCAGAGATGACGGAGCTGTTCATGAACAAAGAATAGAAGAAAGCACAGAGGCAAACTGAGCTTATAAGAAAGCACAGCAAAAGAGAGTAATGCCTTAGAAATGACACTATAATAATTTGACATTGAGCTACTTGCAGAGGGAGAGTGGTTAGTTTTAACAACAGAGCTGCATAAAAGCAGTGTGAAACAATATAAAATAGAGCAGTGAATCAAATGAAATAGAATTGAGATATGGGATGATACATCAATCTAGTTGGGTCAAAAACTGACCAACAATTCCTCAGAAAAGAATAGACTGGTGGTTAAGGAGATGGACACTCAAATTACATGGCTCGGGTCCAAATCCTGACTTGGCTACTAACTAGTTTTGTGTACTATACAAGTCACTTTGCCTCTTGTGCCTCAGTTTCTTCATCTATAAAACCTAATTAGTAACAATATCTATCTCATTAGGATTGTATGAGTTTAAAATAGAGATAATATAAGTAAAATACCAGATTCACTACTAATTACATTAAAGGTATGGTTATAATTATTATTATTATTTATTTTAAATAATGCCCAGTTGCACAGACATTTGAACACTTGCATATATTTACCCATTTATGTATTTACTCATAATTTTACCAATAATATCAATTTAAATGATTCTCATAAAATGATCTTTCTGTTTAATATCATTGAATTAAGTTATTTATTTATAAGGCCTTTTTCTTCTGCTAGACTAGTAACGAGTGGAGGTCACTGAGCAAGGCTTTTTGATCTCTGAATCCTTAATAAAGTAGTTCCCAGCCTGGCTGTACATTAGAATCCCCTGGGGAAACTTAAGAATGCTAATCTCTGGACCCATTTTAGATGAATAAAATCAGACTCTCTGGAGAAAGGGCTGAATTATTAAAAGTGCTTCAGGTGATATTAATGTTCAGAAATAAATGAGAGAACCTAGTGTTTCACAAAGCAATTTCACATGTAGTTTATATAGGTCTTTCTTTCAACCAAAACTTAAATGATTTACAAAGAAACCTATGTATCATTCTATATCTATCTGGAAAGTTTGACACCCAGAAGGCATTAATAAGTGCCTTTGATAAATGTACCAGTCAGAATCCTGGTAGGCAACAAATGGCACACTGAACCTGGGGGTGGGCAGTTTGAAAAAGCTAACAATGAGCTACGTTGGGGCTAGAAACAGCAGTAAGCTGCTATCATTTTCTGTACTTGTCCCTTTTCTCTATTGCTTCAACAATGGTCTCCTTTCCACTATTTTGGTGCTACTCAAAATAAAACCTACAAAATGTTTCTTACTAATATGCTACCAAATAAGAACTTTTTCCACAATGTAAATCAACCATGTCTTTATACATGAGTTTTGTTTTTATCCCCCATAGTGACTTTGCCAATAAAAAAATGGTGCATTGATTTACATTCTGGCACAAATCCATCTATTGGATGACTCCTCACACATACTTTATGGCCAGTACTTTGAGTGGCACTATGCTATATTATTTACATCAGCATAAGAATTTGCTGAGTATCTCCCAGGTAAAAACAATACTCAAAAATCTCATTTTGTCTCACAGTTCCCTCCACCTATTACACTTTTACAGAATTGTCTTTATTGAGTGCCTCTAATTCCTGTTTTTCCAACCAATCCTAAAGCTATTCCGTCATGATCTGTGAAGGTCACGCATCCTACAAATCAGCAGAAAATTTTCAGTCTTCATCTTTCTTGATTTCTCAGCAGCATCTGACACAATAGATCATTTGTGGTAACCTCTATTCTAAATTGTTGATTCATATACCCAATTACCTACTCTATATGGCTACTTGGATATCAGCAGGCATTTCAAACTTACATATAAAACTGAATTTTTGTTTTTTGTCCTTGACCCTCTGGTCTTCTCAATCTTACCACTTCTCACAATTACACTTTTGCTCCAATCTGCAAGGAGTTCTCACCTGGACTTTTGTAATAAACCCTGTTTCGGTGTTTGCCTTCTCAAGGTGTTTCTCAACATATATAAGGATAATAGTTATTGTTAAAAAATACACAACACACAATCACTCTTCTGCTCAAAATCCTCCAATGACTTCCTAATTCTGAGTATAATTCAAATCCCATTAAAAAATATAATCTAAACAAGACTCCCTCTACTTTGCCACTGTGACCTCATATCCTACTGTCCCTTTCAGACACTCCTAGTGTCGCAAAGGTCAGTTTGCTGTTCTTTGGAAACATTTTGATATTAGCCACTTTTCAGAGAAGATTAAACGACAACTACACTTCAGTTTTTTCATTATTAATTAAAAGCATAGTGACAAATTTTAAATCTCATGAATATTGTGGAAATATCAGAAAATTTGGATATCATATTTGTGAGCTTTCATTCTGCATTCCATGTCTGTAATATTCACTAGACATAACTAGCCAATATTGCTATGAGTATCACCTCAGAAGTTATAATTTTAGATCAAATTTCATTTAATCAGATATTTTGGTTGTCTTTTAATTAATTCTCATTTGCCTTTTCCAGAGTAAATAACTATTTTTTCTTTTGGCTAGAATCAGACTTATAAAAGAATTACATAGCAGGAGGTTCCGGGAAGATGGTGGCGTGGGCAGGGCGGCAGAAATCTCCTCCCAAAACCATATAAATCTATGAAAATACAGCAAATAAAACTACTCCTAAAAGAGAGACCAGAATTTACAGGACAGCGCACAGCCTGCATCTGCACATGAGAGGACATGGCACCTCACGAGGTGGGTAAGATACGGGGCTGTGACCCGGCAGAACCCGAGTACTCCCCAACACCAGCGCACCAGCGGGAGGAGAGGATTCAGAGCTGGGAGGGAGTGGAACTACACCCCGCGAAATAACCAGCCCCGGTGATCTGCTCCAGGAGTGGGGACACACATCGCGTGGTGCATCGGATATTGGAGAGGAAGAAGGTGCAGGTTTTGACCTGGGAACGCGCCTGGGTGCATGCAGCCAGTGCCCTGGGACAAGAGAAAAACGCGCTCTGTCTTTAGAGTTCTTGGAGAGGCAGGGGGCCCAGCAAGGGAACACGATCACCCCGGCACGCTCAGTCCAGCGGGCTGGGAGTCCTGAGGAATTTGGGAACCGGTAGCTGGCGACTGGGAAAAGGTAGCCACACTGAAACCTTACACAGCGAACAACAGCCTCCCATTCGTTCCAGCCCGGGCAGAGCTACAAAGACCGGCGCGGCCGCAGCTGCAGAATAGTGGAGCAACAGTGCCACCAAGAGCATCCTTACAGAATCCATTCCCAGTGGGCGTTTTTTTCCCCCTTTTTTTTCTTTTCTTTCTTTCTTTTTTTTCTCTTTTCTTTCACTTCCTTCTTTTTTGGGGGGGGTTTTTTTTTCTTTTTAAAGTCTTAAAGAGCCCAGCTGACATACGTGGCACTTACCAGTGACCACTTCTATCACCATGAAAAGACAGAGGAATATGGTACAAAGATCACCCAGGCACAGACAACACCAGAGAGGGAACATGAAGGGATGGAAATGCACAATCTTCCTGAAAAAGAATTCAGAATAAAAGTCATAAACATGCTGATGTATCTATAGAGAAATATGCAAGAGCTGAGGGAGGAAGTGAGGGAAGTGAGGAAAGACAAGGCAGAAATCAGACAAGCCATCCAACGGGCTTAGCAGAAGACTGGACGAGATGCAAGACACTGTTAATGGAATAGAAATCAAAGAACAGGAAAACAGAGAAGCTGAGGCAGAGAGAGATAAAAGGATCTCTATGAATGAAAGAATATTAAGAGAACTGTGTGACCAATCCAAATGGAACAATATTCGCATTATACGAGTATGAGAGGAGAAGAGAGAGAAAAAGGGATAGAAAGTGTCTCTGAAGAAATAATTGCTGAAAACTTCCCCATGCTGTGGAAGGAAATAGTCTCACAGTCCACGAAAGCCCACAGATCTCCTAACACAAGGGACCCAAGGAAGACAACACCAAGACACATAATAATTAAAATGGCAAAGATCAAAATAAGGACAGAGTATTAAAGGCAGCTAGATAAAGAATAAAGACTACGTACAAAGGAAAACCCACTAGACTATGATCAGACTTCTCAACAGAAACCTTACAGGCCAGAAGAGAAAGGCATGATATATTTAATGTAATGAAACAGAAGGGCCTCAAACCAAGAATACTGTATCCAGCACGATTATCATTTAAATATTACGGAGGGATTAAACAATTTCCACACAAACAGAAGCTGAGAGAGTTTGCCTCCCATAAACCACCTCTACAGGACATCTTAAAGGAATTGCTCTAGAGGGAAGCACCTCTAAGGTTAAAAAGATGTCACTAGAGAAAATAAAATCATAGCAAAGAAAGCAGACCATCCAAATACTAACTAAAGGCAAAGAATAAAACAACTAGTATGTGAAGAAAGGAGGAGGAAGAATAAGAAGGAAGAGAAATAAAGAAACATCAGACTGTGCTTACAAAAACTTAACAAGAAAGCTAAGTTAGATTGTTAGATAGTAAAGAAGCAACCCTTGAACATTTGGTAACCACGAATCCAAAGCCAGCAATGGCAATAAATACATACCTATCGATAATCACCCTAAATGTAAATGGACTAAATGCACCAGTGAAAAGACACAGAGTAACAGAATGGTTAAAAAGCAAGACCCATCTATATGCTGCCTACAAGAAACTCACCTCAAATCCAAAGATATACAGAGACTAAAAGTGAAGGGATGGAAAAAGATATTTCATGCAAACAACAAGGAGAAAAAAGCAGGTGTTGCAGTACTTGTATTAGACAAAATAGACTTCAAAACAAAGAAAGTAACAAGAGATAAAAAAGGACATTACATAATGATAAAGGGGTCAATCCAACAAGAGGGTATAACCATTATAAATATATACGCACTCAACACGGGAGCACCAGCATATGTAAAACAAGTACTAACAGAATTAAAGGAGGAAAGAGACAGTAATGCATCCATTTTAGGTGACTTCAACACACCACTCACTCCAAAGGACAGATCAAGCAGAGAGAAAATAAGTAAAGACCCAGAGGCACTGAACAACACACTAGAACAGATGGACCTAACAGACATTCACAGAACTCTACACCCAAAAGCAACAGGATACACATTCTTTTCAAGTGCACAAGGAACATTTTCCAGAATAGACCACATACTAGGCCATGAAAAGAACCTCCGTAAAGTCAAAAATATTGAAATTCTACCAACCAACTTCTCAGATCATAAAGGTATAAAACTAGAAATAAATTTTAGAAAGAAAACATAAAAGCTTACAAATACATGGAGACTTAACAACATTCTCCTAATTAATCAATGGGTTAATGACCAAATAAAAACAGAAATCAAAGAATATATGGAGACTAATGACAACAACAACACAAAGCCACAATTTCTGTGGGACGCAGCAAAGGCAGTTCTAAGAGGAAAGTATATTGCAATCCAGGCCTATTTAAAGAAGGAAGAACATTCACAAATGAATAGTCTAAAGACACAATTACTGAAATTGGAAAAAGAAGAACAAATGAAGCCCAAGTCACCAGAAGGAGGGACATAATAAAGATCAGAGAAGAAATCAATAAAATTGAGAAGAATAAAACAATAGAAAAAATCAATAAAACCAAGAGCTGGTTCTTTGAAAAAATAAACAAAATAGATAAACCCCTAGCCAGACTTATTAAGAGAAAAAGAGAATCTACAACATAAACAGAATCAGAAATGAGAAAGGAAAAATAATGACAGACCCCACAGAAAAACAAAGAATTATAAGAGAATATTATGAGATTCTATAAGCTAACAAGCTGGAAAATACAGAAGAAATGGACAACATCTTAGAAAAATACAACCTTCCAAAACTGACCAAACAAGAAACAGAAAAACTAAACACACCAATCACCAGCAACAAAATTGAAGCGGTAATCAAAAAACTACCAAAGAACAAAACCCCCGGACCTGAATGGATTCACCTCTGAATTCTACCAGATATATAGAGAAGAAATAACACCCATTCTCCTTAAAGTTGTCCAAAAAATAGAAGAGGAGGGAATATTTCCAAACTCATTCTATGAAGCCAGCATCACTCTAATACCAAAACCTGGCAAAGACCTCACCAAAAAAGAAAATTACAGACCAATAACCCTGATGAACGTAGATGCAAAAATACTCAACAAAATATTAGCAAACCATTTTCAAAAATACATCAAGAGGATCATACACCATGATCAAGTGGGATTCATCTCAGGGATGCAAGGATGGTACAACATTCGAAAATCCATCAACATCATCCACCACATCAACAAAAAGAAGAACAAAAACCACATGATCATCTCCATAGATGCTGAAAAAGCATTTGACAAAATTCAGCATCCATTCATAATTAAAACTCTCAACAAAATGGTTATGGAGGGCAATTACCTCAACATCATAAAGGCCATATATGACAAACCCACAGCTAACATCATACTTCACAGCCAGAAGCTGAAAGCTTTTCATCTAAGATCAGGAACAAGACGGGGATGTGCACTCTCTCCACTGTTATTCAACATAGTACTGGAGGTCCTAGCCATGGCAATCAGACAAAACAAAGAAATACAAGGCATCCAGATTGGTAAAGAAGAAGACAAATTGTTACTATTTGCAGATGACATGAAATTGTACATAAAAAAACCCTAAAGACTCTACTCCAAAACCTCTAAAACTAATATATGAATTCAGCAAAGGTGCAGGATACAAAATTAACACACAGATATCTGTTGCTTTCCTATATACTAACGATGAACTAACAGAAAGAGAAATCAGAAAAACAATTCTATTCACAATTGCATCAAAAAGAATAAAATACCTAGGAATAACCTAACGAAGGAAGTGAAAGGCCTATACTCTGAAAACTACAAAACACTCCTAAGAGAATTTAAAGAGGACACTAACAAATGGAAATTCATCCCATGCTCTTCGCCAGGTAGAATCAATATTTTCAAAATGGCTATACTACCTAAAGCAATCTACAGATTCAACGCAATCCTTATCAAAATACCAACAGCTTTCTTCAATAAAATGGAACAAATAATTCTAAAATTCATATGGAACCACAAAAGACCCTGAATAGCCAACGCAATCCTGAGAAGGAATAAAACAGGGGGAATTACGCTCCCTGACTTCAAGCTCTACTCCAAGGCCACAGTAATCAAGACAATTTGGTATTGGCACAAAAACAGACCCACAGACCAGTGGAACAGAATAGAAAATCCAAACATTAGCCCAAACATATACAGTCAACTAATATTTGATAAAGGATCCTTGGACATACAATGGGGAGATGACAGCCTCTTCAACAGCTGATGCTGGAAAAACTGGACAGCTACATGTAAGAGAATGAAACTGGACTACTGTCTAACCCCATACACAAAAGTAAACTCAAAATTGATCAAAGACCTAAGTGTATGTCATGAAACCATAAAACTCTTAGAAAAAAAACATAGGCCAAAATTTCTTAGATATAAACATGAGCAACTTCTTTATGAACATATCTCCCCGAGCAAGGGAAACAAAATCAAAAATGAACAAGTGGGACTATATCTAGCTGAAAAGCTTCTGTACAGCAAAGGACACCATCAGTAGAACAAAAAGATATCCTACAGTACGGAAGAATATATTCATATATGGTGTATCTGATAAGGGGTTGACATCCAAAATATATAAAGAACTCACGCACCTCAACAAACATAAAGTAAATCATCCAATTAAGAAATAGGCAGAGGATATGAATAGACACTTCTCCAAAGAAGAAATTCAGATGGCCAACAGGCACATGAAAAGATGCTCCACATCACTAATCATCAGAGAAATGCAGATTAAAACCACAATGAGATATCACCTCACACCAGTGAAGACGGCCCACATCCAAAACACAAACAGCAACAAATGTTGGCGAGGCTGTGGATAAAAGGGAACCCTCCTACACTGCTGGTGGGAATGCAAATTAGTTCAACCATTGTGGAAAGCAGTATGGAGGTTCCTCAAAAAACTCAAAATAGAAATACCATTTGACCCAGGAATTCCACTCCTAGGAATTTAGCCTAAGAATGCAGCAGCCCAATTTGAAAAGGACAGATGCACCCCTATGTTTATTGCAACACTATTTACAAAGCCAAGAAATGGAAGCAACCTAAGTGTCCATCAGTAGATGAATGGATAAAGAAGATGTGGTATATATATACACAATGGAATATTATACAGCCATAAGAAGAAGACAAATCTTAACATTTGCAACAACGTGGATCAAGCTAGAGAGTATTATGCTCAGTGAAATAAGCCAAGCTGAAAAAGACAAGTACCAAATGATTTCACCCATATGTGGAGTATAAGAATGAAGAAAAAAACCTGAAAGAACAAAACAGCAGCAGACTCACAGAACCCAAGAACTGACTAATAGTTACCAAACGGAAAGGGACTGGGGAGGATGGGTGGGAAGGGAGGGTCAAGGGGGAAAAAGGGGCATTACGATTAGCAGACGTAATGTTGGGGGGGCACGGGGAGGGCTGTGCAACTCAGAGAAGACAAGTAGTGACTCTGTAGCATTTCATTACGCTGAACAATAGTGACTGTAATGGGGTTGGTGGGGTGGACCTGATGAAGGGGGTAGTTTAATCACCATAATATTGCACATGTAATTGTAGATTAATGATACCAAAATAAACTATTAAAAAAAAAAGAATTACATGGCATTGTCTCACAATTATGGAAAAAGCATTTAACTAAAGTTATAAAGTGTTTATATATATATATGTGTGGGTGTGTATATATAGACCCACATATATTTGCATACATATACTTTTGTTTTTGTTTACATCTACTTGGTATTTCTCAACCTTCCACAGATAATCATCTATCATGTGACTAAAAGATATGTGACACTGATAACCTACAAATCAAAGCATAATATTTTAAACCTATTATTCTCATGTACAACTGAAACTATAATGAATCAAAATTAAGTTAGATTTCTATCAAAAGAAAGTTCTACATAAAGATAAGTAAAGTAGACACTTTTATTAATACAAGGTAGCACAGCATCACAGTTGTAGTTTTCAAATTATTACAAAAACTATTGAAGTGTAAAGCAATCTGCCTTCCAATTCCCTCACATATTTAGGTAAATCAAAAAAACTGAAAAACCTCCTCAGCTCTTTCAAGTAAATCACATTTCAGGTACATTAGGTATTGTCTTCCTCCGTCACTGTAAAATTTACTGAAAACATTCAACTGATCAGTTCTAAAATATCTGCATTATTTTATTTCTCATTATAATCTTGATCAGCATTTTAAGAATCATACTGTAAGTCAGAGTGATCAGTTTGCATTTAGTTTTTAGAAGAAAGATATTATTGGGAAAAGACTGGAACTAAGAGTAGAGCAACCCAAAATTCAATCATATCCCCCATGAAACAGCCATTTGATTCTGACTGATTTACTTATTTTGTCTGGCCTTCTGTTTTGTCATCTATAAACCAGGGTTTTCAACCTTATAACTATAAGCTTGTGCCACTCTAAATGTCAAGGTCTTGTGTTTATATCCGGAGAAAGATGGGGGTTGCCTGATTCTGAATTTCTCCCACAATTCTCCTAGAACTATGTAAATAACCCAGGATGAAAATAAGGCTATGCAAAAAATTATCATTCAATAAAAACTAGCAAATAAAGACCTATGTCTTTAGAATACTACAGACTACTTAGATATAAATAGAGAAAAAAAAAACCTTACATAATCTAACTGCATGACTAAATACAGAGTGTAGGTGGGGAATGTTAAAGATGTCTGAGAAAAGGAGAGTAAACAGCATACAGGATATACACAAAGCACAGGCAAAATTATCCACAGAAAGAGAGAGTCAAACATTAAGTGGCAAAATACTAAACACAGTACTGGGACTTGGTAGCTCACAGCACACATCAAATGGAAGGGTTTAAAATATGTGAGACACAAGTAGCAGCTTCAGAGTGAATTGATTATGAAAAAGACACACATGGGGGATTCAAGAGTAATAGAATATGAAGTGAGTTAAGTTAGACTGTTAGATAGTAATGGAATACCCTAGAACCTTTGGTAACCACAAATCTAACACCTGTAATGGCAGTAAGTACATACCTATCGATAATCACCCTAAATGTAAATTGTCTGAATGCACCAATCAAAAGACATAGAGTTACTGAATGGATAAAAAAACAAGACCCATCTATATGCTGCCTACAAGAGACTCACTTCAAACCCAAAGACATACACAGAATGAAGTAAAGGGATAGAAAAAGATATTTCATGCAACTAATAGAAAAAAGCAGGAGTTGCAGTACTTGTATCAGACAAAATAGACTTAAAAACAAAGTCACAAGAGACAAAGAAGGACATTATATAATGGTAAAAGCGTCAGTCCAAAAGGAGGATATAACTATTATACATATCTATGCACCCAACACAGGATTACCTACATATGTGAAACAAATACTAACAGAATTAAAGAGGGAAATAGAATGCAATGCATTCATTTTGGGGGACTTCAACACAGCACTAACTCCAAAGGACAGATCAACAAGACAGAAAATAAATAGAAACAGAGGCACTGAACAACATATTAGAACAGATGGACCTAACGAACATCTACAGAACAGTCCATCCAAAAGCAACAGGATACACATTCTTCTCTAGTGCACATGGAACATTTTCAAGAATAGATCATATACTAGGCAACAAAAAGAACCTCAGTAAATTAAAAAAGATGGAAACGGTACCAACTAGCTTCTCAGGTCACAAAGGCATGAAACTAGAAATAAATTACACAAAGAAAATGAAAAAGCCCACAAACACATGGAGGCTTAACAACATGCTCCTTAATAATCAATGGATCAATGACCAAATAAAAACAGAGGTCAAGCAATATAAGGAGACAAGTGACAACAATAATTCAACACCACAAAATCTGTGGGATGCAGCGAAGGCCATGCTAAGAGGGAAATATATTGTAATACAGGCCTACCTCAGGAAAAAAGAACAATCTCAAATGAACAGTATAAACTCACAATTAATGAAACTAGAAAAGGAAGAATAAGTGAGGCCCAAAGTCAGTAGAAGGAGGGACATAATAAAGATTAAAGCAGAAATAAATAAAATTGAGAAGAGTAAAACAATAAAATCAATGAAAGCAGGAGCTGGTTCTTCGAGAAAATAAACAAAATAGATAAACCCTTAGCCAGACTTATCAAGAAAAAAAGAGACTCTACACACTTAAACAGAATCATAAATGAGAAAGGAAAAGTCACTATGGACACCATAGAAATACAAAGAATTATGAGAGAATAGTATGAAAAATTATATCGTAACAAACTGGATAACCAAGAATAAATGGACAACTTTCTAGAAAAATACAACCTTCCAAGACTCACCCAGGAGAAACAGAAAATCTGAATAGACCAATTACCAGCAAATAAATTGAACTGGTAATCAAAAAACTACCTAAGAACAAAACACCTGGAGCAGATGGTTTCAAACATTTAGTGAAGACCTAATACCCATCCTCATTAAAGTTTTCCAAAAAGTAGAGAAGAGGAAGGAATACTCACAAATTCATTCTATGAGGCCAACATCAGTCAAATAGCAAAACCAGGTAAAGACACCACAAAAAAAAAAAATTACAAACCAATATCCCTGATGAACATAGATGCAAAAATATTCAACAGAATATTAGCAAACTGAATTAAAAAATACATCAAAAAGATCATCCATCATGATCAAGTGGGATTCATCCCAGGGATGCAAGGATGGTACAATATTCGAAAATCCATCAACATCATCAACTACATCAAAAAAAGGACAAAAACCACAAGATAATCTCCATAGATGCAGAAAAAGCATTTGACAAAATTCAAGATCCATTCATGATAAAAACTCTCAACAAAATGGGTATAGAGGGCAAGTACCTCAAAATAATAAAGGCCATATATGACCAACTCACAGCCAACATTATACTGAACAGTGAGAAGCTGAAAGCTTTTCCTTTAAGATCGGGAACAAGACAAGGATGCTGACTCTACCCTCTTTTATTCAACATAGTTGTGGAGGTCCTAGCCATGGCAATCAGACAACACAAAGAAATAAAAGGCATCCAGATTGGCAAGGAAGAAGTCAAACTGTACCTGTTTGTAGATGACATGATGTTGTATATAAAAAACACTAAAGAATCCAATCCAAAACTACAAGATCTAATATTGAATTCAGCAAAGTTGCAGGATACAAAATTAATACACAGAAATCTGTTGCATTCTATACATTAACGGTGAACTAGCAGAAAAAGTATTCAGGAAAACAATTCCCATTCACAATCACATCAAATATAATAAAATACCTAGGAATAAAGCTAACCCAGGAAGTGAAAGACCTATAACCTGAAAACTACAAGACACTCTGAAGAGAAATTAAAGAGGACACTAATAAATGGAAATTCAACCCATGCTCTTGGCTAGGAAGAATTAGTATTGTCAGAATGGCCATCCTGTCTAAAGCAATCTAGAGATCAATGCAATCCCTATCAAAATACCAACAGCTTTCTTCAATTAACTATAGCAAATAGTTCTAAAATTCATATGGAATGACAAAAGACCCCGAATTGCCAAAGCAATCCTGAAAGGAAGAATAAGGCAGGGGGAATTACCCTCCCTGACTTCAAGCTCTACTACAAAGCCACAGTAGTCAAGACAATTTGGTACTGGTACAATAACAGACACATAAACCAGTGGAACAGAACAGAGAGCTCAGATATAAACCCAAGCATATATGGTCAATTAATATACAATAAAGGAGCCATGGATATAGAATGGGGAAATGACAGCCTCTTCAACAGCTGGTGTTGGCAAAACTGGACAGCTACATGTAAGAGAATGAAACTGGATTACTGTCTAAGCCCATTCACAAAAGGAAACTCAAAATGCATCAAAGACATGAATGTAAGTCATGAAACCATAAGACTCTCAGAAAAAAACATAGGCATAAATCTCTTGGACATAAACATGAGCAACTTCTTCATGAACATATCTCCCTGAGCAAGGGAAACAAAAGCAAAAATGAACAAGTGGGACTATATCAAACTAAAAAGCTTCTGTACAGCAGAGGACACCTTCAGTAGAACAAAAAGACATCCTACAGTATGGGAGAATATATTCATAAATGACATGTCCGATAAGGTGTTGACATCTAAAATATATAAAGAGCTCACACGCCTCAAAAAACAGAAAGCAAATAAGCCAATTAAAAAAAGGGCAGAGGAACTGAACACACACTTCTCCAAAGAAGAAATTCAGATGGCCAACAGGCACATGAAAAGATGCTCCATATTGCTAATCATTAGAGAAATGCAAATTAAAACCACAATGAGATATCACCTCACTCTGGTTAGGATGGCCAACATCCAAAACAAACAACAACAAATGTTGGCAAGGATGTGGAGAAAAGGGAACCCTCCTACACTGCTGGTGGGAATGCAAATTAGTTCAACCATTGTGGAAAGCAGTATGGAGGTTCCTCAAAAAACTCAAAATAGAAATACCATTTGACCCAGGAATCCCACTCCTAGGAATTTACCCTAAGGATGCTGCAGCTCAGTTTGAAAAAGACATATGCACCCCTATGTTTATCGCAGCACTATTTACAATAGCCAAGAAATGGAAGCAACCTAAGTGTCCATCAGTAGATGAATGAATAAAGAAGATGTGGTATATATGCACAATGGAATATTATTCAGCCATAAGAAGAAAACAAATCCTACCATTTGCAACAACATGGATGAAGCTAGAGGGTATTATGCTCAGTGAAATAAGCAGACAGTGAAAGACAGATATCAAATGATTTCTCTCGTCTGTGGAGTATAAGAACAAAGAAAAAACTGAAGGAACAAAACAGCAGCAGTCTCACAGAACCCAAGAATTGACTAACAGCTAACAAAGGGAAAGGACCTGGAATGGTGGGGGGGAAGGGAGGGATAAGGGGGAAAAAGGGGCATTACGATTAGCACACATAATGTAGCAGTGGGGAGACACGGGAAAGACAGTATTTACAGAGAAGACAAGTAAGTTATTCTGTAGAATCTTTCTATGCTGATGGACAGTGACTGTAATGGGTTACATGGGTGGGACTTGATAAAAGGGGGTCTAATAACCATAATGTTGTTCAAGTTAATTGTACATTAATGATACCAAAATTACAAAAAGACAAAAAATAGAAAAGAAGAAAAGAAACAGACACATGTAAAGTGAAATAGTAGTATTCATTGCAAATGAGGCAATAAAGGAAAATCATGAAAAAAAAGGAAAAAAAAAGGAATCTCTAAGAAACAAGAAAAAAAACCGGACACGTCAACCCTACTTTTACCCTCAACAAAACCAACCATAAAATGAACTGTAAAGAAGAGAACCGTAGAAGTCATTCTCAAATAGTAATGCTGTCCATGAAATGAACAGAAATAGGAAAAAGCCAACCATTTCTATACATAGCTACTGTGAAAAATCAGAGTGGCAACACATTTCTGATAATAAAGATTTTCCACTGAAAACACCACGGAGTTGAATAAAATGGTAATAAAACACCCATAACTAAATTAAAGACACTCAAACAAGCAAGTAGTGGTATAAAAAACCTCTTGAATCAGAAATATAAGTAGTAGGGCTATAAATGCACCTGTTTATAAAAGATTATAATGAAACAAAAGACTTAATTCAATAAAGAGATAACACAAAATGATAATAAAATCATACTAAATAAATTACAAAGCACTCAAGGGAGAAAGATTCTAATGAAAAATTTTAGAAAGGACAACGAATAAACAGGAAAAAAACAGAAAAAAATGGGATAAAGAAGTAAAATGCATTAGAGAGTGAGTTGATGAAATGGAAGACAAATAAATAACAAATTAATTTAGTGTCCCTGAAAAAGAAAATCAAAACAATGGAATGGAACTAATCTTACATAATTTAAGAAAAATTCCAAAGATAAAAAAAGCCTTAAGTCTACACTTGAAAGAACATAGTGGTGCCAGAGAAAGCTGACCTAGTATAATGCCTCTGAGACAAATTCTAATGAATCTTTTAAGTAAAGAAAAATAAAAAAATGTCCTTCAGGCCCTCCAGACAATAAACAGAAATAACTCACAAAGGCACCAGCTATAGACTGGTATGAGTTTTCCAAAACAACGTGCAAACTATGGCAACAGTGAAAAAGTATCTTCAAGTAACTTATGGAATAGAATGTATTCACAGGATATTCAATTAAGCTGTTCTTTGAGTAAAAAATTTACAGAAAATCAGTATTAAATATGAAGAGCTGATGGAATATTGTGCACATGTCCTTCTAAAGAATGTCCTAGGGGAGGAGCTTTCTCTAAACAAAAGATCACTGGGCATTTTTTTGTAAAATTTGTGAGAAATTTCTATTTTAATTTTAGAACTGAGATTAAAATGAGGGTACGGTCATAAATAGAATAATAATATATCATTATATTTCCTGCCAAAGTGGAGAGAATGCAACAGCAACAAGAAGGAAACGAAGGTTAGACTTTGAGATTTCAGGAAAGCAAGACAGTCTTGCTGTACCTTTGGACCTAAGATGTTATGAGGCTACAGAACGTATATCCATCTTCATGCCCTCCACACCCCCTTGTCCTGTAAATGTTCTAACTATAGCTTGTTTCTTAATTCAAAGAAAATTGAAACCATCAGGTATGAAATCCATACTTTCTTGATTCATTCCTCCACTCCATACCTATAAATTTATGTATGTTCAAACCCATTATTACACACATACATCTTATATCTGACAGCATGTCTATTCTTGCTCATGACTGCTTTCCATCTATGCCTGTTTACCTATGTCTTAGAATTTTCTCAGGGACACTTTAGTGCATTCTTGAGTTTCCACTTCTAATTACCACCAAATCTACCAAAACCATCAGATTTGTAGTCCGCCTCTGAGCTATGGAGCTTATTCTACAACATACTAACATGCAATATAATCAGTATATTTTAGCTAACAGTAATACTTGCTCCTCAAATCTTCCCACTACAGTCTCCCACTATACAACCAGGTTCCCAAATAAAGAGCACTAATTGCTGTCTTGAGTTCTAGCTCCAATTTGATGTCTTACAGTGAAATTATATGCAACAAGCTTACATTTTGTTTACTTTTACATTTGATTTTCCTTCCTCATTCTGTATTTCATTAATACCACAGCTGTTCACCCAATTACTCATGCAGAAAGCTGGGCATTATCTTTGATTATCCCCTCTACTTCAACACTATCTGCTTGGACTCTAAGGCTAGCAGTTTTGTCTTTTGAAGATCTCCAGATTCTATTGTCTTCTTATAACCTCAACTGCCACCATCTTGGGTTTGGACTTACCTCTTTTCTGGATGATTAAAATCCACTTAATTCACTTTTCCCCTTTGATTCTTCTACACAGTTGCTAGAATCACCTTATGCAAATTTAAATTACAGAATACTGCCAACTACTTACATTCCTTCTTCATATACTCCCTATGGCTTAAATTTCAGCTGCTAGTCTCATCTGCTGGTGCTCCTTCCTTCTTACCCTTATGCTTCAGAAATAATAATTACTTGTAGTTCATCCCTTTGAGCCAGGCTTTTCAGGATTCTGTAACTTTGCTCAGGCTCTTTTCTCTGTCTAGTATGTCCACTCCTTACATCTCCATCTTTGCTGACCTATTATTACTGTTAGAGTTGGTAGATAGCCAGACATAAGCAGGGAGAGGGCAGGGACTTCACTGTGATGCTTGCTTACATTCCATGCATTCTGAAGCTGGTCCCTTGGGATGGCAAGTGCAGGTATAGATAGATAACAGACTAGCCAAAACTTGCTGGTTCCAGCATGGAGGAGGAGTGGACCCTGATTTCACCTAGAAATATATTATACACTCATTAACATAGTAAAGTTCCCACCCCTCTGTCATAATATAGTAAAAGTCATGCCTCCCAGCACCATGAAAGTTTCAGGGAAACCAAATATAGTCAGAAACACCCCTCCTCTGGAAATGAAGGTGCAGTAAGCCAGCCAAACTCCTGGAAGACTCCAATTGTCCCTTTGAAACCTAACCCCCCTTAGTGAATATTCATAACTTTTTTTGATATTATTAATATACAATTACATGAGCAACATTTTGGTTACTAGACTCCCCCTATTATCAAGTCCCCACCACAAACCCCCATTGCAGTCACTGTCCATCAGGGTAGAAGGATGTTATAGAATCCCTAGTTGTCTTCTCTGTGTTATACTGCCTTCCCCGTATCCTCCTACCCCATCCCCACCCCCACTACATTATGTGTGCTAATTGTAACAGCCCTTTTTCCCCCTTATCCCTCCTGTCCCACCCATCTTCCCCAGTCTCTTTCCCTTTGGTAACTGTTAGTCCATTCTTGGGTTCTGTGAAGCTGCCACTGTTTTCTTCCTTCAGTTTTTTCTTTGTTCTTATACTCCACATATGAGTGAAATCATTTGATACTTGTCTTTCTTTGCCTGGCTTATTTCACTGAGCATAATGCTCTCTAGCTACATCCATGTTGCTGCAAATGGTAGAATTTGTTTTCTTCTTATGGCTGAATAATATTCCATTGTGTATATATACCACATCTTCTTTATCGATTCATCTACTGATGGACACTTAGGTTTCTTCCATTTCTTGGCTATTGTTAAATAGTGCTGTGATAAACATAGGGGTGCATATATCTTTTTCAAACTGGGCTGCTGCATTCTTAGGGTAAATTTGTTTGAGTGTAATTCCTGGGTCAAATGGCATTTCTACTTTGAGTTTTTTGAGGAACCTCCACACTGCTTTCCACCATGGTTGAACTAATTTACATTCCCAGCAGCAGTGTAGGAGGGTTCCCCTTTCTGTGCATCCTTGCCAACATTTGTTGATGTTTGTCTTTTCAATGGTGGCCATCCTAACTGGTGATATCTCATTGTGGTTTTAATTTGCATTTCTCTGATGACTAGTGATGTGTAGCATCTTTTCATGTGCCTGTTGGCCATCTGAATTTCTTCTTTGGAGAAGTGCCTGTTTAGCTCCTCTGCTCATTTTTTAATTGGCTTATTTGCTTTTTGTTTGTTGAGGTGTGTCAGCTCTTTATATAATTTGGATGTCAACCCCTTATCAGATACGTCATTTATGAATATATTCTCCCATACTGTAGGATATCTTTTTGTTCTACTGATGGTATCCCTTGCTGTACAGAAGCTTTTTAGTTTGATACAGCCCTCTTTGTTCATTTTTGCTTTTGTTTCCCTTGCCTGGGGAGACATGTTCATGAAGAAGTTGCTCATGTTTATGTCCAAGAGATTTTTGCCTATGTTTTTTTTCTAAGAGTTTTATGGTTTCATGACTTACATTCAGGTCTTTCATCCATTTTGAATTTAATTTTTGGTATGGGCTTAGACAGTAATCCAGTTTCATTCTCTTACATGTATCTGTCCAGTTTTGCCAACACCAGCTGTTGAAGAGGCTGTCATTTCCCCACCGTATATTCATGGCTCCTTTATCATATATTAATTGACCATATATTCTTGGGTTTGTATCTGGGCTCTCTATTCTGTTCCACTGGTGTATGGGTCTGTTCTTGTGCCAGTAATATTCATGACTTTTTATATGAAAATGGTTCCCTATTGTATCCTCAGCATGAACCCCTCTGGGTTGCCTGCAACCCAACTCTCAGACATGTACTCTTGCCTTTCTCTGAACTTTATTTCTTTATTCTTTGTTAACTTTATTTATTCTCCAAATAGACTCTAATTATTCAACAGCTTTCTTGAGTCCATTCTTGAATTTTTTCACAGTGAGACCAAGGACCTGTCTCTGGTAACATTACCTCCTATGCTCTGCTCTGATATATTGACCCGTGTCAAATTAACTAATCTCTCCTTTGTGCTACTATTGTAATTAGGACATGCTTCTATTATTACATTCATGATAATTCATTTTTATTTGTTTTTGTGTATGTCCACCTCTTGTCTGACAAGTCAGGGGTTGCCTTAAAAGAAGAGCTCATGTTTGCATCACTACTCTGAGTGAAGATCCATAAACTAGAGGTATTTAATAAATGCTTACTAAGTGAATATGTAAATGAAGATTATGAATTACCATGTAAAATATTACAGAATTAAGCATTTATCATTTTGAATTCCTTACTTTTTACTTCTATTCTTTAAGAATAATTTCTAAATTAGTTTTTCAGACTAAATTGAAAGGATTGTTTTTATATTTAAATCTTGTTACATATTTTTGTGAGTAAATTACAATTAAATATTCACATGGACTTCTTCATTGTAAAACTGGGAAGCAAGCAAAATACATGCAATATTATTTGATTGGGCCTCAATGTCACACAATTATTTAAATGTGGCACTTGACAAATTATGTATGTGAAGATTAAGTGAGAAAACATATTTATAAATTCTAGCATGATATCTGGTGTATAACAGGTGTGCAACCAATATTAGTTACTGTCCCTGATTTGGCAGTTCCAATTATCCACATATTGAGAATAAATTTTAGGGTGAGCTTATGTTTTAGAGAATAATAGAGCCTGATTTCCATTTTCCAATTAGCTTTTTATTTAAACTATAGGCGACCTAACATCAGCACCATCTGTGTATACACAATGACCATACCCTTGTTATTTACATTGTCAAAGGCAGTACACTGTATACAAAATAGAAGCCAACCCAATGTGATGATTTTGTTATTATTACATTTGATCACTTGTTGATTCATATTAAGTTTTTTATTCTCTATAAATTTCCCCACCAAAAAAAAGCCAAATCATTTTCTTAGGAAAATAAATCATCAACCTATTAACACAGTCTTCAAATTGGCTAAGATTCAGGAGAATTTAAGCTGTTCAGAAAGACATATTTTGTTTTCATTCACTTTTGGTATTTTTCTGTCCAAATCCCATCATCTAGGCTATGTCAGATTTACAAAACTCACTGTAGAAGACATATTTTGTAGGGTGTCTTACAATCCCCTAGTTTGATGGGCCTTAGTCTCCTATCTGTAGATGTAAAGGTGATAGGAAAATTGTCTTTAAGGCACATTGTAAGTAGAGGATTTGAGGTAGTATGAGCTTGACCAAAAATCCCATTACATATTATTAAATGTTAATGAACTTTAAAATTTTTTAAATGTGAATTTTTAATTCACATCTAAAATTTTAAATTTTAAAATTCATTTTAAGTTTGAATTTTAAAAATTCATATTTTAAAATTAGTGAATTTTAAAAATTATGCTTCAGGTCTAAATCAATTAATATTATTTTGTTTCATTACATTTTCCTCAGAAGTCTTTGTCAATTAGTTCTGTATCATGACTGTTAGAAATATATCTTTGGGTAAGGATTTTTAGTTGACTCACCGGTATAAAGACTGATAATGAGAAGGTAAATTAATTTACTTCAAATCGCATCCTACACTTTTATTGACCTTCCAACCTATTCTGCTAAAGGACCCTAAACATAGCTGTGGCTTTGGAGCTGACGATTTATCATGTGAGCAGCCTTTGCACATTTATTGGTGTTTTATTGTTCCACTTTCATTTTCTTATTTTAAGCTCAAAGAACCAGATTTTCAAAAGCTTATCCATCTTTCCTAACCAAAATTTGGAGATGCTGTGCCCCAAAATAAAAGATATGCAAATATCATCATGATATAACATCTTTTTAAATACGTGTAAAAGTTCAGAAAATTTTCCTAGCTTTATAGTTTCCTTCCTTAAGTAGAAGGAAGATGAAATTTCCCTTCCTATATAATTTCACAGCACAGAGACTATGAACTGGAAAAAAAAGTGCCTAATGTAAATAGATACTGGCTGCCAGTATAAATTTCTATTATATCCTCTATTTTTGCAGTGTAGGGTTGTTTGAATTTTTATATTTGTATGAATTATTTCATCCTATTTAGGACGTCTTTTTAATGTATCTAATAGCTGAATATACAGATTGGTGCTTACTACATACTAGCTGTTGATACTAGTTTTGAACCATAATAATTTCCAGAATGTATAGACCACATGATTATTTCAAAAAGTACAAATCAAGATATTTATTAAAGGATCATTTACTTCAAGTATCTATTGTTCTTCAAAATAACATAAGAAAATAGATTTTCTTCTGTTTGAGGAACTGCTTTGAATATGTCTCAGTTTGGTGACCACTGTATTTGGCTTCACAACTGAATTAAAAGAGAGAATTTGCCATCACTTTATCGCTACCAGGGATATATCAAGCAGACAATGATTATGATATTGATTGGTTTTTGCAAGTCAATTTGATTCAAAGTTTTTTCCTCAAAAATATGTTATGAAAGCTACAATCAATATGTAGGGACAGTTGAGGGTAGTATCCATAATATGCTGCTTACTAATACCCTTAGAAAGTTCCTAGTTTTCTTTCCTTCTTTCGTTTTCCTTTGCCGGGAAAGCAGCCATGGAAATTGGTTAGAAGACTAAATCAGGAAATTATATGAAATGGATCAGTGGGAGCAACCACCTGAAGTTTTCAAATACTTTTACTAATACAAAACACCATCATTTTACACATATTTCTAGATGTCTTTGGAATTAATGTTGGGCTCTACTTTTTAATTTTTTTAAATTAATAAACTTAATTTTTTTAGGGAAATTTTTGGTTCACAGCAAAACTGAGCAGAAGTACAGTGTTCCCTTAAATTACCTGCCAGTGCACACACACACAAATCACCCTCATCACTGACATCCTGCCTCACAGTGGTACATGTGTTACAATCGATGACATATCATTGCCCAAGGTCTATAGATTATATTATGGTTCACTTTTGGTGTTACACAGTCTGTAAGTTTTGACAGGTGTATAATGGTGTCCACTAGTGCACTATCACACAGAATAGATTCACTGCCCTAAAATTCCTATGTGTTCTGCAAATTCATTCCTTCCTCTCCCTTTACTCCTGATAGCCACTGATCCTCTTCCTGTCTCCATAGTTTTGCCTTCCCCCCAAAAAAAGTCACATAATTAGAATCATACAGTATGTAGCCTTTGTAGATTGGCTTCTTTTACTTAATATACATATTTAAGATTTCTTCTTGTCATGGCTTGGTGGCTCATTTCTTTTTAGCATTGAATACTATTTATTTGTCTGGATGTACCATAGTTTATTTATCCATTCATCCACTGAAGAACACACTGGGGTTGCTACAAGTTTTAGTGATTATGAATAAAGCTACTATAAATATACATGTACAATATTTGCATAGCTATGAGTTTCCAATTTATTTGAGTAAATGCCAAGGAGGGTGATTGCTGGATTATATACTAAGAATATGTTTACCTTTGTAAGAAACTGTCAGCTGTGGCTTACCGTATTGCATTTCTACCAGCAATGAATGAGAGTTGCTGTTGCTCCACATCCACACCAGCTTTTGGTGTTGTCAGCGTTTTGGATTTTGGTCGTTCTAATAGGTGTGTGGTAGTATCTCATTTTAATTTGCAATTTTATTATGTCATATGACATGAAACATCTTTTTATATGCTTATTCGCCATCTGTATATTTTCTCTGGTAAGGTCCATGTCTTTTATCCATTTTGTTAATTGAGTTGTTCATTTTCTTATTGTTGAATTTTAAGAATTCTTTGTATATTTTGAATAACATTCCTTTATGAGAAGTGTCTTTTGCAAATGTTTCCCTAACACTCTACAGCTTACCTTCTCATCTTTACATTGTCTTTTGCATAGCATAAGTTTTTAATTTTAAATAAGTTCATCTTTTGCTTCCTTCATGGATTGTGACTGATTTATCTAAAAAGTCACCATCACACTTAGTCATCTAGGTTTTCTCCTAATATTATCTTCTAGGAGTTGTAGTTTTACATTATACACTGAGGTCTATGATACATTTTGAGTTAGTTTTTGTGAAGGATATAAGGTCTGTGTCTTGACTCACTTTTTTGCATTTGCCTGTCCAGTTGTTCCAGTGCTACTTGTTGAAAAGACTCTCTGCCCCATTGTATTTCCTGTCCTCTTCAACACAGATCAGCTGGTTATATTTATGTGGTTATGTTCCTGGGCTCTTTATTCTTTTCCATTGATCTAGTTTATCTTTTCACCAGTATCATTCTGTCTTGACTATTGTACCTTTATAGTAACGCTTGAAGTAGGGTGGTGTCAGTGCTTTCACATTGTTCTTCTCCAATATTGAGTTGGCTATTCTGGACTTTTGTTTCTTCATATTAACTTTTTAATAGTTTGTTGGTATCTACAAAATAAATTGTTGGCATTTTGATTGAGGTTGCACTGAATCTAGAGAATGAGTTCAAAAGAACTGATATATTGACAATATTGAGTCTTTTGTTTCATGAACATGGAATATTCCTCTATTTAGTTCTTCTTTGATATCTTTTCATTACAGTTTTATAATTTTTCTTATATTGACATTGTATATATCTTGTTAGACTTATACTAGTATTTAATTTTGGGGGTTACTGATGTAAATGCTAATGTGTATTTAATTTCAAATCCTACTTATTTATTCCTAGTTGGGTTATATTTTAACCATACAATTCTTCCACATTTGATTTATTTGAAGACAAACTAAGTAAACATAAGTTTCACTTCCCAAGATATGATAGAAATGTTTTTGAATAATCCACATATTGTAAAAAAAATTAAAACTATATAATGTAGAATTTTATGTAGCTACATACTAGATATGATTTTTATGTGAAGATAATAATTAAAATGTAAGACTTGTTGAGACTTTAAATACTTTTTCTCATTAATTTTCACAACATTCCAGTAAGGGAAAAACTATTATTCTTCTAATTTTATAGATGAGAAAACTGAGACATCCAAATTTAAGACATTTGCCTAAACTCCCCAGTGAGCAAACAACAGAACTGAATACAATGCTGTGTTTAACTCAAGGCCTATGCTCTTAACCTGAATGATACCATCTTTCTATTAAATGTAGGAAATACATTTGCCAAAATATTTCTATTTTATCTTTCAATAGAATGCTTCATTAAAGTTTTTATAGATGTCCCAGTCCCTCTTACGTTACTGTTGAAACTCTACTTGAAATAAAGGTACTGTGGAAGTTAAACATTTAAATTCTATAAAAATGCATGATGTTTACAATGAGAAAGGATCTACACAATAACATTGAAATATATTTCCTTGCCAAAACATATTCTGCAGATTTTGGCTACCATTAACACTTCTCTCTATATATTTTCTTGCTGTATCTCTATCTGCCATTAAGGTGATTTTATTCCAAACCAGTTTGTCTTTTCTTAGGGGCAGAAGAAATTTATATTATTTCTTCTATTCCCCATAGACGTGTGAGAATAAATGATTGCTTAAACTACTGAGTTTGGGGGTGTATAGCATTACCATTGTCTCCACCAAATAATAAAATAATACCTTTAGAAAACAATTCATTTTATATAAATATATGTACCTCCTTGCACATAGATTGGCCCTATTACAAAATTCTAAATTAAAACTATTAAGACTTTGCTGTTATGATAAACAAACATAACATTGGAATTTTATTTAATCAAATATTATAATTATCAAATATTATAAATAATTATTTTATATATAAAATCTTATATATATATATATATCAAGACTATATAGGACATATATATATTAATATATAGAACTTATATAAATAAAGCATTGATTTCAGTGTTAGCTCAACAAGTGCCTTTCATTAATATGAGTCTTAGTGCTACAGCAAACTAGATTATTTTCAAATATCCACTCTCGAAAATATATATATGTATATATATCCACTATCTTCTCCCATTCTTCTTTTTTTTTTTTCACAGAATTTACTTTTCTGGGCTTGCTGATGGGACTTGATTTGGTCAATGGATTTTAAAAGGCAAGATGCAAAGAGTTTTTTTAAATGTCTGTGTGGTTGAAGTTTTTATCCTACACACTTTTTCCACTGATGATAAAAGACCATATTTGGTCTAGCCCACTGGTCCCAGTAGAATGAATGATGCATGGAGCCAAATTTCGATTATATCAGCACACCTTCAGCCTATACCCAAACTTGTGAAAATAAATGATTGTTTAAACTACCAAATTTAGTGGTGGTTACCATTACTATTGTCTCCACCAAATGATACAATATACATTTAGGAAACAATTCAGTTATATAAATATGTACTTCTTTGAACACAGGTTGGCTCTATTCCAAAATTCTGAATTAAACTACCAAGATTTTGTTCTCAGCTAAGATAAGCAAAATAACATGAAGATTTTATTTAATCAAATGAAGAAAAACGTTGCTCTCTTCCACGATTATCAAGTTCTGAAAAAAGTAAATACATATCACATCTCACCTTCTGCTTATAAAAGGGATATTTTAGTCTCCATTATTTCTTGTACTTGCATTGAAATTTCACTGTGATTTAGAATATCTTCCTCAATTAAGGTGGATGTAATGAATATATTTAAAATCAAATGATTACTGGCATTGAGGGAAAAACACATTATTTTCATCAGAAATTGTGATGATTACACATAATTGGAAAAAACTCTTGTAGAAGCACAAAAATGTCTTTGTCAATCAGATAACTATATATATCTTGGATCCATAGAGAAATGTAAGTCTGAAGCAATGTAACACAGTACAAAGTGACCCTGTCAGGAACAATAGCTCATGGTTCTTCTTTGGGCTTGGGTACTACCTACGTTGATTGTGCTAAAATCAATTAATCTTTCCGGGCCTCAATTTGCTTATCACAGAGGAAATTAGTATACTTGATTCAATTACCTCAAAAGTCTCTTGCAACTCCAATGTTCTATGATTCTATGATTTTAATAAATACTAAGTAAATAGTGTTTGTTTGTACCCCAAAATTGGGAAGCTGCCTAACTGGGAGGTGTGCAGTGATCTTTTGCTTCCCTGGGGAAAATGGACATCTTCCATCAACACAGATTTAAATGTGGCTTCTACACCAAAGCATGACCTGGTCTTTCCAATCTCTCCAGCCCCTTTTAGGACTACTCCCTGGCTCCCTCTCTCTTCATTCTTGCCATACATCCTGGGATTCCATCAACTCCTCATACAGAATTTGTCATCTGCATATGCTGGTCATGCTGACCAGCATTCAGCCACAGTAACTCCTATTAGCCTCAGGTCTCAGTCCAAGTTCACCTCCTGAAGAAAGCTCTCCTTGAAGTCAGCATTAGGTATCTTGTTATTGTCTTTCAAAAGCACATTCTGTGTTTCATTCTCAGTACTTACCACATTTACAGTTATTTAAGTGTCAGTCTTTGCCCTACTAGACTAAAATCAGTGACTAAAAGTCTCATATTTTTGCTATGTACTCTGTCCTCTCCACAATGCGTGGTACAGAGTTGAAACTCAATGAATATTTTAAAATTGACATTACTTTTAATATTCTACTGCCACTCATTCTCATTCTGGAGGTGTAGAAAAAAAGAGCTTAGATTCACAGCAGATTGGGATAAACAAAGTCAAATTGGATATTTTGGGAGCAGTCGTGTTCTGAAGGAACTTGATGTATTGAATATCAAATAACACAAAATTAAAAAACCCTCTAATAAATAGCAAGAACAAGAAGGATAAATCTTATTGTAATATAAGAGTTTGCATGAGTCATGCTTAAAAGCCCTCTTTATTTTGAGAGGCAGATTGAAATCCCACACAAAATACATGTGACTTGGTAATTTTTCCTAGGAAAAAGAAACTGCTTTTTACAGGTTAAAAGATCTCAATAAAGAAAATGAAAATGATATGAAAAGAATAGATATCTTAAAAGACACAATAATAGGAAAACCCAAGGGACTCACTAGTTCAGTGTTGAGACCACCACCAGATAATAAGGTATTAAATCTGGAGTAAATTTTGAGTCAGAGATTTATCTCAGAACTTATGCAAATAACGTCCCACTGAAGGTTTATCAGTTTACTACAATGAATGAATATTGAGGATAATATTCTTGGACACTAAAATGCATATAATAATACTAATTTATCAAATCTAATAAAAATGCAAGATTTCAAAGGAAATGTAAAGACTAGTCTAAGCTCCTTCTTTTAAAGATATGGAAACTATCTTTACAGCAAATATTGAATCAGTGATGCACATGGCATACCCCAAAGGAAAATATTTATTTACATAAATGAATTTGGACTCCAATATAATGGTACAAATGAAATATATCTCTGTAACATGCTAATATTCTGTTATTATTTGGCAAATAATTTAGTTTCTAAAAAACTAGGAACTTCAGTTTTATTTTCAATATAATTAAACTGTTTTTATTGACAAAGTTCCTATTAAAAAGAATATCAAACAATCATCTAAGCATGTCTCATAGGTGACTTTGATCTCATTAAAAGTAATTCGTTTGAGTTAAAGGACAAAATATGGGGAAATAGGAAATGTATGTAAAATAAAAAATTATATAGTTATACCTTACATAATTTTATTTTACTAATTTGATTTTATAGCATGAGAAATCTAAGAAATGCATGGGAGGTTTTGGGGATTCATAAATTTCAAACGATGTCTTGAAAGATCTTTATCACTTCTCCTTTGAAGCATGTTTGAAAATAATAATTCTTTAATATTGTAAGACATTTTGATTTTACATTGGTCTCAGTGAGCTCTTTCGTGGATTCTAGTTTGATATATTTATTGGGCCACCCATTTGGGTTGCAACTGTGGTGTGCAATGATGGATTGTACAGAATCTGTATCTTAATGGGCTAAAAGGACAAAAACATATACACACAATTAACTCTTTTGCCAGATATAATTTTTCCACTATATAAATATATGGTAGAGACCTTTTTTTTTTTAACTCGAATCAGAAATATAGTAAGGCTTAATTTGGGGATCCTACAAATGACTTCTGAAGAAATATCTTAATAAAGAAATGAAAAAAATCATATAAATGAAGCAAAATAAAAATAATGTTTATATAACTGGGAAAAAAAGGATGCTTCCAATCTCGGTAAGAATCAGTTCCTTACAAGGACATCAGCTTTTCTTAGACAAATGCCACCAGACTTAAGAAATAAGTGGTTTATTATAATGAATTTCCACCTTATAACACCTTCCATATGCCTAAGAGTGTTTTAATGGAAAGTGAACAAATGAATGCAATTTTCAGCATGTGTTGTTTGGGCATAAATTTTCCTCATCATAATCTTTTTTTCTAATTTTTTTATTTTTTACTTTGGTATCATTAATATAAAATCACATGAGCAACATTGTGGTTACTAGATTCCCCCCATTATCAAGGTCCCAACACATATCCCATTACAGTCCCTGTTCTCACCATAGTAAGACGCTGCAGAGTCACTACTCATCTTCTCTGTGCTATACTGCTTTCCCCATGCCCCCCACCTATGTTATGTGTGCTAACCGTAATGCCCCTTATTCCTCTTATCCCTTCCTTCCCACCCACCCTCCCCAGTGCCTTTCCCTTTGGTGACTGTTAGTCCATTCTTGGGTTCTGTGAGTCTGCTGCTGTCTTGTTCCTTCAGTTTTTGCTTTGTTCTTATGCTCCACAGATGAGTGAAATCATTTGGTATTTGTGTTTGTCTACCTGGCTTATTTCACTGAGCATAATACCCTCTAGTTCCATCCACGTGTTGCAAATGGTAGGATTTGTTTTCTTCTTATGGCTGAATAATATTCCATTGTGTGTATGTACCACCTCTTCTTTATCCATTCATCTACTGATGGACACTTAGGTTGCTTCTATATCTTGGCTGTTGTAAATAGTGCTGCAATAAACGTAGGGGTGCATATGTCTTTTTGAAACTGGGATCCTACATTCTTAGGGTAAATTCCTAGGAGTGAAATTCCTGGGTCAAATGGTATTTCTATTTTGAGTTTTTTGAGGAACCTCCATACTGCTTTCCACAATGGTTGAACTAATTTGCAGTCCCACCAGCAGTGTAGGAGGGTTCCCTTTTCTCCACATCCTCACCAGCATTTGTTGTTCTTAGGCTTTTGGATGCTGGCCATCCTGTTATAAGGTGATATCTCACTGTGGTTTTAATTTGCATTTCTCTGATAATTAGCAATGTGGAGTGTCTTTTCATGTGCCTGTTGGCCATTTGAATTTCTTTGGAGAAATGTCTGTTCATATCCTCCACCCATTTTTAATCGGGTTATTTGCTTTTTGGGTGTTGAGGTGTGTGAGTTCTTTATATATTTTGGATGTTAACACCTTGTTGGATATGTCATTTACAAATATATTCTCCCATCCTGTAGGATGCCTTTTTGTTCTGCTGATGATGTCTCATAATCTCTTTGACACACTCTTTTTTGTAAAAGATTTAACCTACTGAAATTAAAAAAAAAAAGAAAAACTTGAATTCTGCAGTCTAACCACTTCAACACTTAAAAAATAAATTCTGAAAATACATTAATTTCTCCTACTTAAAATCATTTTGAAGGAGACATTGTTCTTGCCATCTTGTCAAAAACTCCTGAAAAATTTACCTATCTTCTTATTTCTCTCAAAAATAACACCATTTAAAAATAAAGCTTACATTAGTTTTAATTTTGAAATATTATTTGGTAATATTAACATGGAAATTTCTTTACAGCTTCACTGAGGTATAACTGATGAACAATAAACTGCCATGTTCAAAGGGAACAGCTTGATGAGCTTTAACACATGGGTACAGCTGTGAAGCCAGTACCATAGTCAAGAAAATGAACATATCTATCACCCACAGAAGCTTTCTTTGGCCCCTTGGTAGTCCATTCCATTTTTCATTTCAATGTCCCAAAAATAATCTGCTGTTTGCTGCTAATAATTTTAGTTATCATTTTCTAGAATTTTATATGAATAGACCCAGGCAAGATGTACTCTCTTTTCATCTGGCTTTTTTCACCAACCATAACAATTTTAATTTTCAGCCATGTTGTTGCATGTGTTAACAGCTTTCCCTTTTTTATTGATGTATAGTATTCAATTGTGTGGGAATACCCCATTTTGATTATATACTCACCTATGGGTGGACAAATTGTTTCCAGTTTGGGAATATTGAAACAAAAATCTGCTATATATATTGTACAAGTCTTTTCATGGATATTTGCTTTCATTTATCTTGGGAAAATGTCTCAAAGTGAAATGCCTCAGTTACATGGGAAGTGTATGCTTACCTTTAAGAAACTCTCAAAAATGTTTATATTATTTTACCTTTCTATTAACAATGTATGAGAAAGTCAGCTGTTCCACTTCCTCATGAATACTTTTTAATTTGCATCATTCTAGTGGGTATATAGTGGTATCTCCCTGTGGTTTTAATTTACATTCATTAATGACAATGATGGTGAGCATTTTTTCCATGTGTTTTTTAATTATTTGTATTTCTTCTTTGGTGAAGTATCTAACCTTTTTGTTTTTACCCATTTTACACTGGATTATTTGCTTTATTCTATTACTGATTTCTTAAAATTCATTCTGTATTCTGAATACAAGTCCCTTATTATATATATATGAAATCATTTTCTTCCAGCCTGTAGTTTTTTTCATTTATTTTTACAGTGCTTATGGTGATCAAACCCTTTTAATTTTGATGAAGTACAATGTATCAATTATTTTCTTCTATAATATCTTAGTTGTTTCAGGTTGCCACTACAAAATACCATAAACTAGGTAACTTGAAGAACAGAGGTATTTTTATCACAGTTTGGGAAGTCGGGATGCCCCAGATCAGGGTGAGAGCATAATCACGTTGTGGTGAATACTCTCGTTCTGGCTTATAGACAGCTGCCTTCTCTTTGTGTGTTCACAAGGCCTTTTCACAGTGTAAGTGCTTGGAAAGAAAGAGCAGGCTCTCTACTGTCTCTTCTTATAGGGTCACTAATACCATCATGGATGTTTCAGCCTCATGAGCTCATATGAACCTAATTGCCTCCCTAAAACTGCACTCCCAATTATCATCGCATCAAGGACTAGGGCTTCAACATGTATTTGAGGGGAACTCAAACATCCATAACATATACATGCTTTTGGTCCTGTTTGAGAAAACTCCCTAAACCAAGGTGACTATGTATTTCTTCTGTTCTAACAGTTTTACAGCTTTAGCTCTTAGAGTTAAGTATATAATAAAACATTTGAAGTTAATTTTTGTATATTGAGGTAAGAGTTGAGTTTTTTTTTTTGGCATATGGCAATCCAATTGCTTTAGTACCTTTTATAAAAAAAAAGAATATCCTTTCACCACTTAACTCCTTATCACCTCTGTTGAAAATCAATTGGCTGTATATATGTGGCCAATAATTTTTTAATTATTCATAACATATTACAGCAAAAAAAGAAACAAAAACATTTCATAGAAATTTTTTCCATTATCCCCACAAAATGATTTCAGTGATAACTAAGCAAGAGTATTTCTGTGTCACTGTCATGTAAAAACCAAGGAACTGATGCTACTTTCAAAACATCTCAATCAGTCCCATGATTGTCCTCATGATTTCAGGACAAAACAAACAGGGACCAAAATTTAGTTCATATGTAGTGGTATTAAGGCACAGATACTAAGATTAGCAAAGAATTTTGCCCATTATGGGTGTATAGTGTTAGTAGAGGGTAATTACAGAACTCTAATATTTTTAAGTTTCCTTTCCTGAAAAATAGCAAATGACATATTGAATATTGCTTACTCAAATATAACTGTTCCTTTTTATGAATATGCACTCTCTCTTAAACCCATCTAGTGTTTTTCCATGCAAACACATTTTAAAAAGAAAGAAAGAAAATGTGATTCTGAAACTACCAAATTATAACACAGATCTTCCCTTTTTTCTATGTTGAAAGAATTAAACAAAAAGAGATGATGAGTATGTTAATGGAAGCTCATTTAGTTATAAGTTACAGAAATTGAACTCACCATGGCTTAAACAAGAAGTTTATAGCCTCATGAAATTGGAAAACCAAGGTGTAATGTTCCCTTCAGGTGTTTAGGAGTTTCAATTATGTCCACAATACTATTTTTCATTCTTTCCATCTGTTGATTCTTCCTTATCTCTGTTGTCAAGTTTTTGACATAGCTAACAAAAGTTGGCCCCCATGAACACCAAGTTAAATGACCCTTAGTGTTTACAACCTCAGAAAAGAGATTTTCTTTCACCCAGAATCTACATTATTTGTCCCAGATCCTGGAGTGATAACCATATCAAGGGGAATTCTGATTAGTTCATCACAAACCTTTAGAGCTGTACAGAATTGGAAGAGATAAGGTTCATCAAAGCCTAGAGCAGTTCAGTTACTAGAAGAAAGTGGGAGGATTGCTGTGCAAGCATAAAAGCAGATGCAGGCAGACAGAGAGGGAAAATGTACTCCTCTGAATTAACATACACTGTAAATAAGTGATCTGGAGAAGATGCCTTTATTATTTTTAGAAAAAAGCTTTTAAATATCAATACACTTGAGAATTATTATCTATAACCTGGAAAATTTTCTAACAAAATATGAATGGCAATACTAATCCAGGAAGAGATATGAAGAGACTTGTAGCCATAGAAAACAATAAATACAATTTGCTAAGTATTCATGTTTAAGTAAGAAAATATCCAAATGGCTTTATCACTAGGCTCTTTCTTATTCTCAAAGACATACAACTCTTGTGTTATTCAGACTATTCCAAAGCACTGACACATTCCCTGACTCATTATTCTTAACTGCCATAATCTTAGAACCCAAACTGTATGAAACTATTGCATGAAAAGAAATACTCCAATTCACACACTGAATTAGACCCAAAAATTGTATCAAGTTATTAATAAATTGAGTCCAAAGTATATTAAAAGGTTGTATATTATGTTCAGGAAGGTTTCATTGCAGGAAGGGTAGTTTGTTCCAGCATTAGGAGGGAAACCTATCAACGCAAAGGAGTGACACAGTTAAATACGTGATTGTGTCAACTGATGCAGAGAAGTGTCTGTCTTCAACAGGCACTCCTAATAAATACTCAGAATGAAATGGGATTAAGAAGGAACACCCTACACTTGGTTAAGACTCTTTTCCACATATTCGTGTCAAGAATCGTGTTAAATGTTAAAATGATAAAGTCACTGGCATCAAAAGAAGAAGGAGAAAGAGATGTCAGCTGTCCTCACTATAATTTAACAAGATTTTGGGAGTTCCAATCTGCTTCTGCAGACCTCGGGAAACAATGCTGTTATGACTCTGGGGACAAAGACAGATATGCTCAGGAAGACGGAGAGAATGAAAGGAAGCGTCTGAGTCCCATGACATGCCAGCGACCATCCAGCATCAGCATCTAACTCTTCTCTGGACATCTCATATGAGAATGATAAGCCCATATTTAAGACAACATTAGTTGGATTTTCTGTAATTTGGTAATAAATGCCTTTCCAAATATTATAAATGCCTAATTATAAAGTAATTAAAATAATACCATTAAAAATATGGCCAAACACTACACAGATATGTAAAAATCATAAACGTCTTTAGAGTAGTGAGAAATATATTCATAATGTAATAGTTCTTTAAAATCAATTATAAATGGGAATAGAAAAATAAGTGCCCTATTATAATATACCAAAAAAGTAGGAAATACTTAGGAATAAGGCGAAGAATTATTTTAAAAAGCAGTATTTAAAAAATAAAATAAAATCTTAAACTAAAAAGACAACAGTCTTGATAAGTTGATATTATATAAGAATATCAGTTTTGAGAAAAGCAATATATAAAATTAATGCAATTCTAATGACAATCACAAATGCTTTTTTATGAATTCAACAAAATTATTTTACAATACGGGTGGAAGATAAATATACAAAATTGTCATGAAAATTTTGAAACAGAAGAAGAGTAACAGGGAGCTTTGCCCACAGATACCTTAAAAAGAAACTTCAAAACTACTTAAGTTGAAACAGTATGGTTTGGGCAGAAAAACAATTAAATGTATCTATGTATATATAAAACCGATTATGTGATTAATATGTCATTTCAATTCCAGGGGAGAATGATGACCTAAATAATAATGTTGTTGGAAAAATTGTCTTTATATCTTGAAGAAAACACCCAGTCAAAATATATAAATAAATTCCAGAGGGTTAATGTTTGAAAATGTAAAAATTTACTTTGATGAAATCTTTAAAAGATACACAACACATACACAAGTCCAGATGTCACAAATAAAAGGAATGATAAATTTAATTAGAATAAAAACACCAAAAACTTGGTACAGAAAATTACTTCATAGAATTAAAACAGACTAGAAGAAAATATTTTTAATGTATGTCTCAAACTAAGGTTAGTACCCCTTAGGTGCTCAAAGTACCTGTAATTTGATAAGAGTAAAAAGACCACCCAAATATAGACTGTTACGTTTTCTGTCAGAATATACTGGCTTATGCTGGGATAACAAATTAACCCAGAAATCCTAGAGGCTTAACAAAAAAAGGTCTATTTCTTGATCATGTTGAGTATGCTACATAGTTGGGGAAATGGGGTGGGTTGACATCTGTTCTCCATAGTCCCTCAGGAACACAGTGAAGGAAGCTACATCATTCTGTGGCCCTGCCATCTGGAAGATATGGCCTTATTGTTCATTTTGAAAGAGATTATGATTCATAATTCAATGCACTGGCTTGGGAGTGACTCCAGTCACTTCTATTAACATTTTAACAGTCATATGGGCTCACGTTCACCCAGAATTAGAGGGAAAGCAGACAAATTGCAATCATTAATGACTTCCAAAGAGCATAAAGCTGAAAAATTTTAAAGAGGATGAAATCCAAGTGGTTATTAATCAGTCTATGCAAAGATGACCAATGACCCCTTCGCTTTTAAATACAATAACACTGCATTTTAACACATCAGGCTGGCAAACACCTAAAAGATTAGTAGCATTCCACTTTGGATTGTAGAGAAAAAGCCTAATTTTTATACTTTTGGGAGAGTGGAAAAAACAAAAATGGAAATAATTATTCAATCCATACAATTTTCAGAGTCTGCTTACTCATTAAAAAAGAAAAAGAAGTATGGATACTTGTACAAGAATATTTATTTCACATTGTAACACCATAATAAAGGCAATGATCTAAATGACTATTGATTCATGATAAATTATGGTGTGTACATTTTTTGGACTATTGTTAGTCATTTAGAAGAAGGCCACCTATCCATATAGAGTCACTGGAAAGACAAGTCATGCTACATGGATAAACAAAAATCAGTTGGAGAATAACAAGTAGAATATTATCTCATACAAAAACAAAGATAAAAGAAGAAAGGAAAGGAGAGAGAGAAATAGAGAAAGGAACAACAAATAGGAAGGAAGAAACACATGCTTCCATAAACGTAAAACCATAAAACCTCCAAGCCTGATTTGTCTAAGATTTTTGCTGTACAAGTTATTATTTAAAATATCATCAGAAGCTGTGTATAAAATGTTCTAATCAACATCCAATACATTATTTGATATGTTAAAAAAAATGACATCTCCAACATTAAGTGTGCATTTTAAAAAGAAGCTAAGGTTTTAATTAAATCTGAACTTAAATTTGGGTCAAACACTTATAAATAATTATTTACATTTCAAATCTTTGGTATCAATCTACCTTATCTCTGGCATATTCCCTAATTACTAAAGACTGGCATCTGAGGAAACAATGGAATTTCTAGTCCTCAGTTCCACAATAAGAGAAAGGGACTCTCAGTCCACTTTAAGCCATAAAAATTAATGATTCTAAATATTTAAGGAAAATTATCACCTTTCATGGAAACATTTTATTTCAAGATTTTAAGGGATCCCATAAAAGCAGATAGCTTCATCAAATTTTAAACTCTAGCTGTGTACTTTAGTTGAGACCTATTTTATTATTTAAATGTCTAAATAAATTTAAGCTAAATTTTATGGAAATAATATAAAGTTTCTGAAAGGCAGCAGTCTAAAAACATAAGATTCAGTCAGAGTCATATCTTAATTTTTCCACATACAGACCTTGCGCTTTTGAACAAATTACCTACCTTACTGGGCCTCGATTACTTCATCTGTGCAATAGGGATACTATTACTACCTTATAAGTTTATTGCAGCTGATCAAATGATACGCTGCCTGAGCGCACAATACTACATAAACACTCAAAACGTGTTTGCTAATAATACTATAGTTGAAAATGCACACTACCACACAACTGAAAGTTAATCAATCACAATGTTTGATTTCTAAAATGAATCAAAACTCTGTAGTCTGGAGATTTTTTTATACACCTGTCATGGATTAAGCTCTCTTACTAAATATTCCTAAAGGATATTAAATTACCATATGGAAATAAAAATGCACATACTTTTGAAGTCAGGTGGTTTTTGTTGTGTGTGTATATGCACATAAGTAAGTGCATACTTTGCTTTTATGTGCTAACCAATAAGGCAATTGGAGCTCAGTAATCTTGTGGTACCCTCATGCTTTTCACATCAGTTAGGGTCTCCAGCTTGTCTCCATGTTTTTACCTTTCTGATTCCCCAAATCCCTCAAAATCTATATGGGACAAAATACTGTATATTGTAGAAGAGCATGAAGTCAACAAGCTTGGAGTCACATCTAGATTCTGCAGTACATTATGATCTGACACTCATGTTCACTTATTCACACACTCCACAGATATTTATTGAGTGCTTACTATGTATTAAGCATGGTGCTAAATAGCTGGAACACAAAACAAATCGAACTTCCTATCATCATGGTGCCCACATACTAATCAGTTTTCTGATCTGTAAAAATGAGTAATAATTATTATCTTTTGGAGTTCTAATGAGATTTAATGAGTTAATGCAGGCTACACTGATCTCCACGTGCAAGGCTTTTAGTAATTATTATCCTTTTCATGTTGCTTAGGCTAAGATGAAAATAAAAATATATCCAAAAAAATAGTGCAGTATTAATGGATGCTGATGTGTCCATTAGGAAAAAAACAACTGCCTTTCTTTTGGCTTCCTTTCTGCTTAATAAGCATTTGAAATAATGGCAATATAAAAACAAGAAAACAATGGATAATGGGGCAAGACAGATGGCTAGGTCATTCTTCCTTTTCAGCAGGAACACGTGTCATGTCTTGAACCATAATTTTGGCAGATATATAAATCTCCTGTGAATCAGGATGGCTGTGACTTGTTATACCTAACATGGACATTACTGGTTTTTACAAGTAAGGAATATCATCAAATTTCTCAAGAGTCTGGTGGCATTTTATTCACTTCCAATATTGCATATAGTAATCAGTACACTGCCATGTACATAATAAACATTAAATGAATACTAATTTAAAAAGAATGAATTGCATTTATAATAAAGGATTATTTTCTTGATTAATAATATTTACTGCCTTTTTATATCTTAAGACAGGCACTGTTCAAACTCTACAGAAAAAAGCACTGATAGTTCCAAAGATTAAGACTGAAGTTTTAAAGATAATGACATTTTAATCAACTATGTATAATTTTATATTCACAAGTACATTTTTGGTCTCTCAGTCAATAGGATGGTCTTGGAACAGTCATTTTTTAAACTATGTTTTTATGGAGCACTTGGGCTTTACCTGCATTTGGAAGAAATGAGGGGCATTCTGACCAATAGGGGGTTACCAAACCTCCTTCCCACCCCCATTGCACCACACAGCAGCACAGCTTTTAATCTTCTATATTTAGTTTCTAAGAGATTTCATTTAAATTTTCTTTAAATTCAAGTTTCCAAAGCATTCTTAGGCAATTAAAAAAACAATATATATTATGAAATTATGAAAAAATCTAAATTACAAAATTTAGTCACTTTGTTTAAAATTTTTAAATGTAAAGGACAAATATGCAATAAAATACATAGTTAATTTATAGCAGATCTATATTGAACACTATCTCATGCAGACTCCACAGATGAAAAAAAAAAGAAGATATCTTTAGATCATATCTGGAAAGGTTTTTAAGCAGGTGTTCCACTTAGAACCAACACACTACTTAAGAGAGAGCATGGCAATTATGAAAATTATTTTTAGTAGGTGAAGTTGCTGAAGTTATCTGCACATCAAAATTTGAAACTTCTCAAAATGAACCCTATTTCAACTTTGAGCTCAGGTTTTAAATTATAGAATACAAAAATGTGATTTTCATAGTAGGAAAATATCATGGTAAACTAAACTTTTGAGGACATGTTTTACCCTAGATCATATTATATACATCAAGTCATTTATTCATCTTCATTAAACAAATAGTCATTCATCACCTATGATGACATAGCAGAGGGTTACTAATAGAAATATAAAGATGGCTATGACATATTTCTACCTGGTTTTATAATGGATATATATATGGTTAAGCTTTTATAAAACAGAAAAAGTGTCCTTTATGATGGGTAGAGTTAAAGAAGGCTTCACAGAAGAAAAAATATTTGATCTTTGTCTTGAAGGATGAGCGATGGGATATTGAGTTGAAATATAAAGGTTCAGGTAGAATTTACTGAATGTCCAGAGAAAGAGAGGTGTGAACAACTTGTTGGGTTCAGAGAATTATGGATAATTTGATAATGTTGAACTGCAGGGAGAAGGGAAAAAAAGGATGAATTAATCAGGAACATAAGGTCTGTGGAGGCTTTGGACTTCATCTCTTGGCAATAGAAAGTATAGAAACATTTTGAGCAGGAGTGTAACATGATCACCTCTCTGCAGCCAGTGATCACCATTAGCAGTGTGGAAATAAGATTGGAAGAGACCAGAATGAAAGGAGGAAGGAGGATAAAGGCAATAGTCATTAAAGATCTCCTGTGTTGTTTTCAAGTATCTTATGTTGATATTTCCGTATGAATAGCTGGGTATATTTTCTGTCACTATATTACTATCTTCCTGAGAGAGATACTATCTGGATGTCTTTTCTATATTCTACAATTCATTTAGTAGTTGGCATATAGCAAATATTTAAGAAATATTTTTGGAATTATTTATTGAAAACTGAACAGAAAGAAAACAAAATAATTGTGCTACTTTACAATGCATGTCCAACTCTTGAACTTCATTGAAGTGGAAAGATTTGCAAATATTGATAGAACTCCCCTGCTGCTCCAACCTGTTCATGAGCTTTAAGAACTGTGTTCTTCATTGAAGAATTATCATTAATGATTAATATAGTTTCTAAGGTTTAAACAACTATAGGTTTTCTGACAGGTAATCTTCATAGAGTGAAGAAAATAATAAAACCAAGAGGAATATAAGGAAGCCAGTTTCAGTTAGCTATTTGGAAGGGAAAAAATAAGATAAAAAGATCAAGACATAAATACTTTCAGCATAAGCTGGCCATTCTTTAGATTTTGTAGCTTTGTTTTATTTACTGAAGATAGATGTGTATTTTAAATGGAGGAGGAATGTATTTAAAATTATAATCATACTAACCTTCTTATTTTTTTTAAACTGACATTTAAACATATTTCCTGAACAATTCAAAATTAATGTAGTACCAAATTTAATCAAAATTTGAAAACACACAATGCATATGTCCTGTCTTCCTGACAACATCATGCATCATTTCCATGTGCCCAGATAAAAAGGTATGGCAAGCTAATGTTTGAAAAAAGATCTCTGATTAAAAGTTATTATTATGCAAGTAAGAGAATTTTGCACAGCCATTGTTTAAATGTAAGATAGAGAATAATTATTTTTCCCACAATAGAAATAATAAACTCAAGCAACATAATGTTCTAATGGTGTCTATCATACTTTTATCTTTTAAAACATAGGTTTTAATTAAATTTATTAAAATTTATGTATTTTTTCAGTCAGAATTCCAAATTTGCATTTCTAATGTGTACATTGTGCATATATATCATCTATATTTGACTTTAATCAAGGTTCACCATGTGTCAAAGATATTTATGATTTCAGAATGCTTGCATCTGTATTTTATAAATGAAACTAGAACAAAACATTTTGTTTTTCATCAGCATCACTACCAACACTGGGATGGGCAGTAGCAATTTAACACATTTGTAATCTATGATTTACATGGGATCTGATAATTTGAACACTAAAACCATGTATTTGATCTGAAATTTCAAAAAAATTAAAAAGCACACTGGATTCGTTGAGGAATTAAGTCCTTTACTTTGTATTTAAATATTTGACAATTAGTATATTTTTCTTCAGATCAATTGTATAAAGTGTATAAAACTATATTGTCTATTCTGAGAAAGGCTAGGAGTCCAGAGTGACTACAGCTTGGAGTAAGTGGGAAGGTGGGAGAGATGGGGTATGCAAAATAGATACATTAAAAACAAAAAACTTAATTTTATCTAAAGAAAAATGAAATCAGCATTTGTAGTTAGAGAGGGAAGTATTTTGTTGGAATATATTCTTGCTTTAGTTCTGGGAAACTTATTTTGTAGATGTAATTAAACTTGCATTTAAAAGTATTCTCTGATGGTATTAAGATAACATATTTCCCATAGTAGCAATTCATCATTACCTTTGTAGTTAACCTTGAAGCCAACAGATCCGACACTTTCATCTGTTTGAAGGTGCAGCCACATTTGGCTGCTCATACTCACTATCAAGTCTGGCACAAAGCTTCCAGTAAGCCTAAAAAGAAATGGACAAAATAGGGAGAAATGGGTTATTAAAACACACTCTGCAAGCAAATTATGAAACACATGTGTTTCTCAATACTGTCTTGGCTTGGAAAAACAACTGTCAGATAAATTTATAAGACTATGTGTGGATGTAACGAACAAACAACACAATAAAGTGATCAAGGTTTATTATAAACAAAGTACCATTTTATGGGTTTAACGAGGCTAGATCGTTCATACCCCCAAGGATAGATACTAAATTTTAGACCATCAGAGAATCTTATACTTCTTTTTGAACTGAAAAGAAAAAGAGGATCTATAAAAATCTTTTAAGTTTTTTTTTTCAAACACCAGGAATGCACTTCAATCTAACCTTTCAATTTTCACAGAACTTTGTCCTAGAGAAATATTGTGAAAAATATTTAAGCATTGTGCCAAACCATAAAATGGAAAGGGATATAACTCTTTGCAATACTGATGTCAGGCTAGCTATGCAACATATGTTTCATTGTAAGGAATTTTATTTTAAAGAACATGCTGCTAATTTGATGTGGCACCACTAAATCTCTGCTTTAATAATCTCATTCAGTAATGCTCAGTTTTAGAACTCTAATGAGGGAAATTACTTCCTGTTTCCTCTGCCATTAATAATGTTGCAGTCACATACTTGAACCAAAGCCAAGGGTTATATAAGAAGGAAAGTAAATGAGTAAATAAGACCTTGGGGGGAAAAGTCTACAAGTATAGAAAGAGGAAACAAAAAATTGATTCACTGCTGAGATCCATTATGACAGGAAATTCTAAATTATATACTAAAATGATAGGTATGTAAAAGAAGGAATTTCTAAGTGTATGCCTACTTCTACTTTATTGTTAAAACCATGAGGATTGATGGAAAATTACATTAGAAGAGAAAGTATAAAATTTGCCTTCATAATAAAAAGGGCACCCTGAGAGAGCGTCTCTTGGATGGAGTCTATACTATAATTAGACCAGCAGAGGGCAGCATAATGGCCATATCCTTGAAGTGAAGGGGCAGTAAAATGCGCTGCTCATTGGTCAGCCATAACTAAAACATAACCAGCAGACCACATTAGCAGTATAGTTATGTCACCAGTGTTCAGTGTTACAGAATTCAAGGGAATCTATAAAAAAACAAACCCAGTTAAATATGTTGTAATTTAACTAATGAAATATGCATGATATTGAGGAGTATTATGAAATATGATAATACCATAAGATATTATGGCTTTTCAGATTTTATTCATTTTTTTCCTGCCAAAGCAAATTTAAAATTATTATAGTATAAAGGATACACACACATTCTTCTGTGTAATATGTGTATGTCTGCATGTATACATACCTGTGTTCACACAAATGCATATACACTATCACTTCAAAACATCTTTCAATTAAACTTTGTGGCATATGAACTTTTAATGTTCAAATTGGTGAGTTCCTAAGTACTAGTCTCTTGAACTACAGCAGAGACACAGGTTTACAGGAAAGAGCGAGGACTCAAGCTAAAAGAGACATGACAAAGAATAAATCAATTATGAAATGGGCATGAGAGCTTAAAATTATAGAATGTGCATCAGGTACAACATATCAAATATGTCAAATAACCACTTTCGTGGAGAATATTAAAATATGTTTTCATGAGATTTAATTATTACTCTTTATATTTTCAGTCCTGAACTTTTACCATCCACAAACCTCTAGCATGGTAATTTTGTCAGTTCAGAAAGAGCAGATCTCACATACAGGCTAATTTGTTCTCCTATTTGCCATGACTCTACCTAGTTCCAACTCATTGCTGGTGTAAGGGTAAATCTAACATAACAACAACAACAACAAAAATAATAAAGTAATAAAAAATTAAAATTTTCCCTGATGCTAAGGGGGAAGGAAAAACTCTCCTTCTCTTTAGCATTTCCTTTCTAAAACTTGAAATTACAAATGTCTGTTTATTTGACAGGTATGTAAATCTTTTCAGATAAGTAAGCCTTTTGCCAATTCTGCATCCCATGAATGTCTTTCTTGGAGGCCTCTGGGCCACCTCTTGGAGATGTGAGCATCGAGGAGGGTGTTGCCCTGTCTCTCCCTGTTTCTATGGGAGTGTAAGCCTGGCCACACAGCTCCATGATGTAAATTCTCACCTGCCATGCAAATAGGAGAAGTTAGTTTTCCTTTTGATAATGACAACTAACACGTATATAATGGATTGTATCTGCCTGACTATATGAAAGGGCGAGCTTAATTCTCTTTGCATTCTCCTTGGTGGATTGCCTGTGATGCACATCACAGTTTTGTTTAATGCTTACTCAATATTAAAACTGCTACATTCTTTTCTACATTTTGTGGAGGGAATGAACTGGATTGGCAGGAGATTTTAGTTTTAACAATTTTGTGATAAGGATGGCACACAAATGGCAGATCTGAATTAAGTGGACCAGCTGAAGGTCATGTGGCCACAAAACAGTCATAAAAGAGATCATGGATTGTAAGAGTCTCTCTTCTAGTGTTCTGCTTTTTTTGAGTATTAGCTGGATGAGCCACCCACTCCACATTCAGTATTTTATTATTGAGTAAGCAAGGGTAAATTGGGCTCTAAAATCCCATCAGAACCATGATTGTGGAAAAATATGGAAAAACAGGAATGTTGCCTGCAGTTCTTTCTCTTCAACAGGTAATGTTTCTCTGTCAGATCTAGAATACATATGATAATCCAGTCTTTCAGGGTTTGTGAGGGTTTTAGGAGGGCCATATTCCAAGAAAATTAATTACTGATATTTATTGGATGGATATCATTCTAAGAGGAACGTTAAAAATGATTGAAGAAAAGATTGAGATGAATTGAAGAAAAAAATGTGAGAATTAAAGGCACTTTCTCATTCACTTAGTCCTTTTCTCCCTTTCTTTTCTGTCTCTGTTCCCGCTGTTTCCCATGCATCTCTTTATCTTTCTTGCTTCAAACAGGTGCCTGGGAAGAGGGAAGTGATGATTTTTCCTCTTCCACAAAAGGATACGTGGTTCCCTTTGTTAGTAGACGTCCCTACACAGAAGGATCAGGGTACACCTTCTTGAGCTGGTAATGAATTACCCACCTTGAGTAAGGACACAGGCTCATGTGCCTCCCATCCTATCTAGTCTTGAACCCACTGTATGTCTCAGTACAGATTCTACCTCCAGAAGCTGATCATCAATACACCAGGCATCCAGAAAAGCAGGAATCATAAAGGGCTACATTCAGGGAATAGTTGAGAACTTGTACAAAAGACTGTCCCTCTCTGGAGGCAACAGGATGCTGAGCTTTTTCATTAGTTAATTGAAAAAAAGGCAAAACAAAAAGAAGTATTAAGTTGATAAATCTACCAACATGGGAAAGATGCCAAGGAGATAGTTTTTCATTTTTCTTGCCACAATATAAGGAAAACCAAGTCTTCTTATTTGATCACCAGTGAAGGTGATGCCCTTGAGAAGCTACCCAACCTGTTGCCAGCTACTATTCACATGAAAGCTTCTTTTCCAGTTTCTCAAAAGTTTACAAGAGTCCTACACAGCTTTCAGTCTATAGCCCCACATGGGGATGTGCACAAGCCACTTTGTGAAGTCTGCAACCAGGAGACTTTGCTCACTTGATGAAGCAAGCACATGGGGATCAGATGATGACCCCTGCACCAGGGAGTAGCCAACTACCCATCCCCTTCCACAACTGTGGAAGAAAGAAAGGCTTGGGTGACCCACTGCAGTGATGACCACAGACTTCTTCTATAGGTGAGCTGGGAGAAACTGCAGTACTGTATCCAGAAGACAGTTCAGTGCGCCATTATTTTCCATCAGTAATTTGTTAAGAATTGATCAAAATTTGCTAGAATGGATCTAAGAGCACATCAAAACTGTCCTCTGGCCCTATTCACTTTTGTCTTGGCTCTCTTGCTTGACTGTCCAAGCTCAAATTAAGGAAAAGGTTGTAAAAAGGCAAGGACAGACCAGTACTCAAATCTTAGCAGCAGTTACTCAGTTTTTGGTTAAACTAGAGAAATACGAAGAAAAGAAGTTAAAAACTACTGTGTTAACTGTTCAGTGAGGACTATTTACTAAAATAAATACCCTTTACTCTGGTCAAGCTGTGAAGGGAACAAAGGAAAAAAAGAACACAGTACATTGTTCTTGCAAGAAAAGGGGACGCTGGAAGAAGGCTCGAGTAAAGGCATTCCAGAGGACGCAGAAACTAAACAAGGGAAACAGGAAAGCCCAGAAAGCTAGGGAATGATCACAAATGGTTTACAGTTGACAGATTGAGGGAATTTTCAAAGGTTAGGAACTGGTGAAATAGATGTTTCAGTAACTTTCCCTCAGACTATCACATCTTTTGCTTTTCTAGTAGATACTGGAGCTACTATTCTGAAATTTCCCCAGAAATTGCTCACTCTCATTTATCTGGCAATAAATCAACACAGGTTGTTGGTATTTTGAATCAGCTTTATACCTGTTACATTTCTTTTGTGGTTCCCACATGAATAGATTCTGTGACTGAGGAACATGTTTTCTCAGTTTCTCCTGATTTTCCTGTAAACCTACTGGGGAGAGAGATTACTTGTGCAAATTAAAACTACCATATTGTATACTCCATATGGAGTGTCTACGCAATGCCCTGAAAAAAAATACAATTTGTTTATTGTGTGCCTTCTAAGAGAAAAGGGATAGAGCAGAACGTAGTAGTCTCACAGTGTGCTGGAATAGTGCCCTGAGCAGAAACAAATCAACGCATTTCTTTGGGCCCTAGAAATGATAATACTGATTTAATTTGAGATACAGAACCAAAAGAAATAGCTTATCAAAAGCATGGCCATGTGTCAAACAATACCCTTTGCTGAGAGTTCAATTAGAAGGAATAATGGCAGTTATAAAAAGAATTAGGAAAACAATGGATAATTATGAGTACTTACCCTGTAATACTGCCAAACTTCCCGTAAAGGAGGAAGATAAATTAGACAAAGATGGTTGACCTTTGTACAGATCTTAAAGAAGTACACAAATTCATTGTTCTATTAATGCCTATAATTCCTAACACTGGAACTATTATAACTTTAATATCATTCTCCACAAAGATTTTCTCTATTTTATCTGTGCTTTGCTTTTTTTCCCTGCTTCTCATGGACAAGTCTAAATTTCTGTTTGTTTTTACTTATGAAAGATTCCAATATTTATGGCAAAGGACTTCTTCAGATTTTCAGCCCTTTCCTACTATTTCTTTAGCCATTTACAGGGAAACGTAGAGAAAGCTGGTCCACCAGAAGGACCCAAAAGTATTCAGTATTTCCAGGGTTTGCTGGCAGAGTCAGAAACTAAAGAGCAAAGCAAAACGGAAGCTTTGGCTTTGTTACAATGCCCCCTTAATAAGGGCATAAGGCCTCACTAAACAAACTGTGATATTGCTAAACTGTGGTAAAATATTTAGGGTATCTATTTTCCTGAAGGTAAAGATGTGTTACAATAGAGGAGTCAGCCCACTTTGCAGATGAAATGCCCCATTACAGAAAACACTTAACACAATTTGGGGAACTATCAGGGTATTGTAGACCATGGATTCCAACTCCTGCTAAGTGGGAAAAAACCTGAGGGAGCAACTGCATGACTATTGCTCAGACCCTCTGATTGAGTTGTTGAATCTGCAGAGGCTTAACATTGGCTATTATCTCAGCTTTGGAGCCTCCAATTTCTGGAAAGCCTTTCGACTTGTTTTGTCATGAAAATAAAGGAATTACTTTTGGAACTGTTACTCAAAAGTTGGGATTAGACCACACATCATGTATTTCTCAGTTCTGGAGGTTGCAGCACTGTGCATACTGGGATGCTGTGACGGGAGCAGGCACATTTTTAAAAAGCTGCAAGCCCTTACCTTTAGTCACCTGATTTACCGGTGTGTCCTGTGTTCTGGACAGCTCTCCTGTCAGGATGTAAGATTTACAGTTTGTGGGTTCAGACTAGATATGAACAAGCATTATTATTCAGTCCTAATATTGTGCTGTGGTCATGCAATCTCCTAAATTCTGCTAATTGTTTACCAGATCCTAATCATTTAGATGATCCTAAGGGTAAAATGGCAGAAGAAGGAGACACTAAGCCCTGACCTGGTTTATCTGATATTCACAGTGCTGATTTAATAATGTTTGCTGATGGGTCAGGTACTTAGGATAAAAGTGACCAGCTTAAGGCTTTGCATGCTATGGAGATTTCTTATGAAATTTTGGGAACTTGTGTTTGTCCTAGAACTAAGCTGGAAAAAGCTGCCTGGTCAATAGCAGTAACAAGAGTTGCAATTCTTTATAAATGTGTTTGTTGACAGTAATGCAAAGGAGCAAATTTGGAAAAACTAGTTTCTCTGCCTTGAGGGAAAATAAAATATGTCCTGGTAAAATACCTCATAAAATATCAAAATTAATAGCTTCTTTGTCAGAGGCTGTGCAACCGCCTTCTCAGATCAGTAATCTGTGGCAGAGCTCACACAGGGCGATATGAACACTCCTAGCAGCAATGATTTTGTTGAAAGAGCTGCAAAAGCCACCATTAAATGTGGCAGATTTCAAACTTAGAAGCCTCACATTCAATACAACAGGCAATTTTAGTTAATTTCCAAAACTGTGCTTTACAAAAGGAAATGTACAAATGGATTGAAAAGGTAGCTAAAAGAAATTTGACCGAACTATGGGAATTATCTAACAAAATCCTTCCTATGCCACAGGCCTTATTTCTTGGTTAGCAATGTTCTGTCATGAACATAACCATCTTAAAGAGGAATTTTAAAGGTACCAGACTCTTACTATATCTACCTAGAAGATGAAGTTATTCAAAACATATTAAAGAGATGAGAAAGTTGTTAGGAGAAATCTTTACAGCCACACCCAAGGTAAGTGCAGGCAGTTTTCCCCAACCACTTTACCAGAAACTTGGTGGCATTTGGATCTCATAGAACTAATGCCTGCAGAAAATAGATCTTGTTTAGTTATATCGTATATGATCTCTGGGTGGTGTGAAGTCTACCTCTTCCCTTTGGCACTTTTCCTCTGCTTAGGCTGTAGTACAGTCTCTTTTAATACACGTTTTCTACTTTGGGGATACTAGAGCATAATGAATCAGAGGAAGTCATCTTATTTCCATAGTCATCCCATAATTATGCAAATGTTTACAGAGTCTCACAAGATGAATCAAACCATTTGCTAGGATTCAGCAATATACTAGATTAAAAAGGCCTAGAATTTTACTGCTGGCCTTGTTAAAAATAAGAGCAACCCCTGCAAGTATGGTATTTTTCCCTTTGAACTTATATTTGGCAGCCTATGAATTTGGGTCAGAGATCATGTTCTGTGCCTGATTTAACTGAATCCTCTCATAAACATGTTCAATACTTCAAAGGGGTTCTTTCTTCTCTACAAGTCCTGAGACATAAAGTTATAAGGACCTTGAAGGACCCACCAGAAGTCAACCACGCCTACTGACTGGCCCGATTTGTCCCTAAAATTGTTTTAGAGGAAAGATGCAGTGGCTCCTGTACTGGAGGAATCCCGTCAAATGCTGCTGGTCACCCACATGGATAAAGTGAAAGGACAACCTAGAGGATCTATGCTTGTCAAGTGAAGCCAGCCTCAGTTTTCTGGAGCAACCAATAAGAGCAATTGATTGCAACTGAAAGAAGGTGGTCTAGCAAATTTAGCATTCTCATGGACTTCTTTGCTCTCTCATTCATGGTAGTACTATTTTGGTTACTTTAAGAATTACATTTTGTTAGAAAATAAACAGAATATTCTTTACACTATGTTTTCTCTCTAACCGCCCAGTAACATTTCACATAATCAGTATTTCCAAACAGCTTTAAATTGTCTCCCACAGATCTTAAAGTTCCCCTCAGCTTAACTAAACTTCATAAGGACTTCTTCCCAAGTAAAGGCTCCTTCCCTACCTTTTCTTAGAGCCTTAACTTTAGAAAACTTGCAATTGTAAATCCTTTCTCTGCCCTGAGATGAAAATTTCTACAGCCCAGGGATGTCTTTCTCAAGGACCTGGGAGCTATTCGTTTGAAATGTAATCATCAAAGGAGATAACACTCCTGTCTATCAGTCTTGTGGGAACGTATATAAATTCAACTTTGAAACACAACTGTTAGTGACACACAGAAGGCCTGTTTTCATCCACAAATCTCCCACCTGAATCTCTAGCACTATTCCATTAGTTCATCCCATACTTAAAAACTATCCTACGTTTCCTTTTAGGAGAATTGAGTTCAATTTCTCTTCCCTGTTCAAACAGTATTGACGCTCATCTCAATAATCTTAGCCCCTGTTTTAATAGTCCTGACTCCTATTGCAATAGTCTCAAATTAAAGTCTTCTATAACTGTTTAACTGGCCTGGTGTAATTTTACTGTTACACCAGTATAGACATAATCTGGACTTATAAATCCAGCAAGCCAATTATTGGCATAGTAAAAGTGAGGCCATTTTCTTACTAATTTTTTATAATATCAAAGTAAAGTAAATAATATACATCCAGATACTCTTTATATTTGACAAAACAAAACAGAACAAAACACAGTTTTATTAACTGGTTTGATTGGAAGGATGGTGCAGAATTAAAAGCATCTAATTAGGAGACAAACCAAAATCTGACTTTTATACAGTAAGACTGCGGAAGACAGGTCTAAAGTCACTTGATTAACTTTGAGATACAAATTCTCTCCAGTCCAAGTACAGATATACAAAATTGGATGTATATTATTGATGGAGACTTAATTGACTGTTATGATAATATAACTATTAATTTGGACCCATGCAAAAAAATGGCCCATAGTCTGGGTTTGTCCTTAAGACGTAAAACAATTAGAGGTATGAAATTTAAATACTAGAAAATACTAGAAGTTCATTATGCACCCTTCAATAGGCACCTCATAATAATGTTAGATAACAGTTGTGGCTATCTTTGTGGTTCTCATCTTGGAAAAATTATATTGAAAGATGTAATTACTGAAGGGCCTAGATTATCTTGTAAATGCAATGCTGCTTATGATGATGGAAAAGAAATTAGAAAAAAAAATTATTTGGTCTTTTAAGAAAAACAACTTAGTTAAAAATTTAGATTCAGGCTCAAGGGTAAAGTATTCCTCAGGTTTGGATTGGATAGCTTCAACAAGAATACTGCAAAGGACAACCTAGAGGATCTATGTTTGTCAAGTGAAGCCAGCCTCAGTCTTCTGGAGCAACCAATAAGGGCAACTGAACACAACTGAAAGAGGGTGGTCTAGCAAATTTAGCTAGAAAGTAATTCTCAAGACACAAAATAATACTCAAATGTTAAATCATTTGAAAATTAAGCAATATAGATATCACAATAATTTGTACAACTAATACATTATGAAAGACAATTTTTGACTATTGCTAACCAAGAATCTGCTTTACCCACTCCCTATTGGTATAATATATTTAAAGGTTATTCCTCTAAGGCAAATATTGTACTGAATTTTTATATTAATCCGATGGTAGTCCTGATAATTGCTTTGCTTTGTATTTTACTGTGGACTTGCTGCATTTTGATGACTGCAAACTGCCCAGAGGAAAGTAGAAACAGCAACAGAGCTAATTAGAAAATTGTAGTTTTATTATAAAATAGTCACAAAAAGAAAAATTTTAAGTGCAAATGCAAATCTAAAAACAAAAAACAAGAAACAAAAACTCAGATTTTCCCTGGTAAGAAAACTCCTCTCCTGTACTTCTTTTTAGCATTTCTTTTAGAAAACCTGAAATTATAAACCCTTGCCTTCTCTGCTTCTTTCAGATATAGGTGCACGTTTTAAAAGCTAAATAAACCTCCTACTAGTTTTCCACCCCAAGAACGTCTTCCTTGGAGATCTTAGAGTTGTGTCTTTGAAATGTAAGCATGAAGAAAGATGGTACCATGCCACCCTGTTTCTGTGAGAGTTAAATAAAGCCCAGGCACCTGGTTCCAGGATGTAACTTCCTGCTTGTCATAAAGATGGGAAAAGCTTATTTTTTATTTTGATAAGGATAATTAACATGGAGGTAATGGACTGCATTGCCTGGCTATATAAATGGATGAGATTTTTTTCTCTTTTTGCAATCTCTTTAGCAGATAGCTTATGATACACATTACAGTCTTGTTTAATTATTACTCCATAGTAAAATTGATTCATCCTTTTCTATATTTTGAGAAGGGATTTGCTAGGTTGGTAGGTGACTTTATTTTTAATTTTATTTTCTCAACACTGAGTATCTCACTTAAAATCTTGTTCTTTACATGCATCCTTAATGGCTAAGTCCATGAGATATTTTCTCAAAAAGACCTTGGTTTAGATTCAAACTGCAGGTTCTACCTGGTCTGGACAACTTTGTATTCAACTCCCATCCCTGACAGTAAAGGGCGCTTCTGGGCCACAGAGGAGGGAATCTGAGAACATTCTCAAAAGGCTCTCAAATGTGTCTTCAAATAGTTTTAACATGTTTGGTATACATCTTTTGAACCTATTATCTGTAAACTTGAATAAGAAATTTTAGTTAAAACATATTTATAAATAGGGTGAGTAACCTAGTGTTCACCTAGTAAACACCTCAGTGTTCATAATTCATTTTAATTTTTCTACTTAATTCTTTCATGCTAGAAAAAAAGCAAAAAACCCTAAATAAATTCACTGATAAATTTTCCTCAAGAACTCAAATACAATATGAAATAAAGGAGAGGGTCTATTAAATTTCTATTAGGTTCAATGTCTGACTTTTTAAATAATGTCTCTATGCATATGTGTATATCCATTAGAGATAACAACTGCATTCCTATGTTCCAATATATATTTTATGTTTCATACAAACTTGTAACTTTTGGCTTTCATGGATTTATATTTAATAATATTTCTTTTAATACAGTGCTATCAAGGATAATTTATACATTCATTTGGCATATATGAAATTCACTATGCATGATGATGGCTACAAAAAAATTAGATTTAAAAACACCACAAAATAGAACTAGTAGGGTGGGATCAAGAAGTGGTATTGCATCAGATCTGTGAGGATGCCTCTACCAAAAACTCAAGAATAAAAAAAAGCTGGTGAAGATGAGAAGAAAAAGGAACTCATATACTATTGGTGGTAATGTAAACTGGTACAGTCATTATGGAACAGTATGGAGATTACTCAGAAAATTATACAACTATCATATAATCCTAGCAACTCCACTTCTGGGTTGTACATATTCAAAGGAAACAGAACTGTTATCACAGAAATACCTGTACTTCCATGTTCACTGCAGCATTATTCACACAAGTCAAGGTAAGGAAACAGCCTAAGTGTCCATCAGCAAATGATTGGACCAAGAAAATGTGACACACACACACACATACTCACACACACACATTTACTATTCAGCTTTAAAAAAGAAGGATCCTGTCATTTGTAACAATATGGGTGAATCTGAAGGGCACCATGCAAAGTGAAATAAGACAGACAGACAAATACTGCATGGTATCACTTTTATATGAAAAAAAAAGTTGAACTCATAGAAATGAGGAATAGAAACGTGTGAAGTGTTGGGGATTGGGGAAAATAGGGAGAAGTTGGTAAGGGTACAACCATGAATAAAGTTGAAGATCTGATATGTAACATGGTGACTATAGTTGATAATACGGTATTGTATAATTGAAATTTGCTAAGCGAGTAGAATGTGAATGCTCTCACCAAGAAAAACAAAAAGGTAAATACGTGAAGTGATGAATGTGTTAACTCAATGGGAGAATCTTTAACAATGTATACATGTACAATGTATCATATTGTATACTTTAAATACCTTAAAATTGTATTTGTCAACTATGACTCAATAAAGTGGAAAGAAAAAAAGATGGATCAACATACTGGGAAAAAAAGAATAATACATAGTTTTTAAAATAAAAGTATACAAAGTACTATGGAATAATGGGACTAAATTGTTAGCTCAATTAGCTAATAGAATAGCCAATAATTGTGGCTTTTATTGTATTTATGGACTTGGGCTTCAGAAGTTTCAATTTATTGCCTAATTCAAAAGCATTTTGTATGTGAAGGTATTTATCTTTGTTCTTATTACATACACAAAATAGATTTTTTGTCAAAATTTATTTCTGAGAAAGAACTTGAAAAGTCAAGACACTAGCACATATGTCTTTGTAGTCACCTGTGGATAGTTTACATGCTTACCACCCTAACAAGGTGTGGTGGGTATAATATTTAGTGTGAGGAATTTTAGCTTATTTAGATACCCTTTCTATATTTTGTCTCAATCTTTTTTCTACAGTCATTTTTAAAATGCCTACTACAGTACAAGTATCCCTGCTTCAAAAGATAAAAACACCAACTAAAATGTTTTTTTATTTATTTTAGACAGTTCAATCCATGCAAAAATAAATACACAAAAAGCAAACCAAAGAAAAGCAGTAGTAAACTGACTTTTCATTTCAGTAAAATCACCAGTGTTTTCACAATAGAAAGATGTGGCTACAATCACTATGAAGAAATAATGAAGAATCCTAAAAAAAATAACTATTCTTTATATTTAATAATTTTTTGCTAGTAATCAAAATATCACAGAGATTATTTTCATATTATGACCTAAAATAATTCTGTAGTTCCAAATGCCTATATTTATTATTGCTCAGTAACAAGTTATTTGAATGACTACATATCAAATCTTGTCTAATTGATGGGACAGTTTCTCTGTCAGTTTGATTGTTTTTTCTGGCTGTGGTATCAGTGAGTGCTGTTGAAATTCCCATAGCTAGAGACTAACTGTCCCCAATTCATATGTTGGAACATAATTCTCAGTCTGAAGGTATTTGGGGATGGGGACTTTGAGAGATAATTATTAGGTCATGAGGGCAGAGCCATAAAAGAGGCCCTATAGAGATCCCTGTTCCCTTCTGTCATATGAGGGCAAAGAAGACGGCCATCTATGAACTGGAAAGTGCATTCTCATCAGACACTGAATCTGTTGACACTGTGATCTTGAACTTCTAACCTCCAGAACTGTGATAAACATATTTCTTTGCATATAAACCACCCAGTCTATGGTGTTTTTGTTATAGCATTCCAAATGAATTAAGCCAGGTAGCCCGGCAAGCTCTTTACAAGATCATGGCATGTCCTCACTGATGTCCACAAAGATACCCTTTGCTTGCTGACATGTCTTACTAGGTATGCCTCAGTAGAGATTAATTTTTCCTCTCCCATTATAATTCATGCATACATGAATTACAGTGCTAACATAAGGCTCTGTGTTAGGTATTCTGGGAAAGCTGAGTAGAAGAAAATTGCTGCCCTTAAGGAACTTAAAATGATTGTGAGCATGGATGAGTGAGTGTGTGTGTATGTGCATATGTATGTATGCATAGTGGAGGAGGGGTGCAAGGCAGAGAAAGAGCAGTAAGATATATTTGTATTGTTTTTATAACTCTAACATAAGGGGTGAAGGATTCTTCTGACTGGTTAATTCTCTCAGCCCTTTGTATACTGTAGTCATCAATCTCTAAAAGTATCATATTTTTGTTATATTTAGTATATCCCCTTCTTTCATGAACCCATGGATTGTTAGGATTTAGATTTTCATTATTAAAAGAGACAAATACAAAAGCAACTTTGGGATGGTATAATTTCCTGGATGTAGGAGAATTTGCACAGGGAAAATGTCACATATAACAGTCTGACACCAGAAGAGTGGAGCCTAGACTTTGAAAGAGTGAATTGTTGAGTAGTTAAAAAAAACTTTGACAAAATAACTTGTCAAAACACATGGATCAATGCGCTGAGAGCAATAGTAATAATCTATTAGGATAATGAAAATAGAGCTATCTTTTCTATAAAACTAGTATAAGTTATTTAAAACATTACTTAAATAAATAATATTTTTCTTTTAAAAATTATATTAACACAAAAGTAGGTGTATGTGTATTTTTATGTGTATTTAAAATAAAAGAGGAGTTCCCATGGGAGAGTGTTGTGAGCCTATATTGGCACATACCTGAGAATTAAATTTTATAATGGCACATTGATTTTTTAGGAGAAATCAAAATTTCAAAGTGATAGCATAAAACTATGCTAGGATATCCAGAACAACATTTTTCACCTTGTTCAAGAGGTCTGTTCAAAACAATCCTATCCAGTATCAGTACAAATTTCCAGGGGTATCTAAGGAATTTTTTTCATCTTTTATTTTGCAAGTTTTCACTGGTTTGATGCTACACCAATGAGAAGAGTGGCCATATAACAAACATCTCCCTTCTTTACATAGATGAAATGAGGGTTGGAAGTGAATTCAATGCCGGTAACTGCACTATAACTGTTAGTTATCTCAAATTTACTACATCCATTTCACTATGGGTGAATTTACACATATGTGTGAAAATAACAAACAGAAAACAATCTGAAAAAATTCTTTTAACAGCCTTTAAAAGATAATAGCAACATTGTTGTAATCCATTATCTTAATTATTATCAATTAGTCAAGTTCGTATTCAGATCTGTACTGACACTTGTCACTACAATGCCATGAAGTTGCCAGGAATGAAAAATACTATTTCAAAATGAGGGGGGAAAAATGCCCTCCAAGTAAATATACTGGAGAGAAAATGAATGAGAGTGAGAGCAAGACAGGGAAGCCTACAAATGGGCAAAAGGTTATTATGGAGCAGCAAATGGCAGCAGCAATGAATCTCTAAACTGTGAGTTTAAGTTTGCAGATTAAATCTGCATGTGATAAAACTACATGGAATACTTAGTATTGCATATGCTGTCCAATTTCAGTGCATTCTCTATTACTTAATAATTTAATTGCTGATAGCTTTGTCATGAGTATTTCTTTGAAGCCAAAGCCTCAAGGTAAAGAGATGCAGCATAGTTAAGTTACTGAATTGCAAAACCTATATGGTTTGTACTTCAGGGAAAGAAATTATAAGAATTATTTTTTAAAATCTTTCATAATGAAGTCCTTTTTGGGGGGATTATTTTAGCTATTGAATACTTTGTGGACTACATTTCTATGCCATAGAATATGACAACTGATTTTACCTTTTAGAACCTAAATATTGAAAATAAATGAGAAAGAAAACCATGTATTTCCAATATGTAATTCAATTCTATGACCTAAACACAATAGGTTGGAATGCCTCATATCTAGTTAAATATTTATCAAAGTGATATATACTATATTTATAAATATAGGCTGAATTCATCCCCTTCTAAAATATTTTCAAATGTTATGCTATTTCATGGCTTTCTAATAAAAGATTGTATTTTCTGTTTTTTACTGTTTGCTCACTTTTGACTATGTGCTCATTTAAAATAATTAAGTAATTTTTGTGTTAATTATTTTCTAGTTCATGGATCAAACTTAATAAAAAGAAAAAAGTTCTCAAATGAGTAAACAGATTGCTAACTCAGATGTCTGAATAAAGACTATTTTAACTATTAGAAGCACATTATTTAAAATAAATTCCCTTTAGCTGTTTTTTGTTTATAAGGTTTTAACAACAATTTGTCATGTCACATATGTAATACTGTTTTAAACTTAGGCAAGTTGGCCGCTTCCCTGACCCCTTCCCTATGGAAGGCCCCCCCTCTGTCCTTGTAGCTCAGCTCTTGCAAATGGATCAGTATGCCTGGCATCTGCATCCCTCCTCCACTTACCCTCTGAGATGACAGGCAAGTTTCCAGCCCACAGTGTGATAAGTATAGACATTGGGAGTAACTCTTTCAAACTTCAGAGTAATTTCAAAGAGTAATTTTGTCTGGGAACTTTCATTATGAAAATAAAACAATGGGATTGTATTTGTATGTATTTATATATTTTTATTTCATTTTTCTAAGAATTTGTTTTCCTTTCACTTTACAAAAGTATCAGCTCAAGCTAGATTGGAAATAAAACAAATCTTTTATCTTACAGTTTGTTTAAGAAGTACTGTTCTATGACTCACTGGTACCTGGTACTTTGGAATTCCCTGCTACCTGGCCGTACCTGGGCCTCTTTTATCATGTCTATATTCCCATGGCAGGAACACATGAGCCATATGTCCCCATGCCCGAGGTTCAGTGGACAGTGTTTTCAGGGAAGTGGGCAGTTTGCATGTGTAGGTTGGGAAATCCGCACGCTTAGTGACGGATGGAGCTAAGTTTGGGAAGAGTGCATGGCCAGCTGCAGGCTGGGGCTGGGGCTGGGGCCACATTTTCCCATGCCTTCATTTCCCAACAAGGAAATCATATCATTCCTGGGACTCTAAATTCAAACTTGTCTTTCCAGGTTCTTATAAAAGTATATTTTTCAAGGTAGGAGAATAGAACATATTATATTTTAAAATATGCAGCTTGATTTATAACTTTTAATATTTAGACATTTAATATGCAGTTGGGAAAGTTAACCTTCTTAAGAAATATGCTTCAAGCTCACTCACATTTATATCAGTTTCTTTAGTGGATACAAATCCAATAAGTTCAGTTATCACAGAGTATTAAGACTTCAAAGGAACTTCTGATCTAATTTCAACTCTGTAAATTCTCTGTTAGCTAGTCAGCCAGCTTTTATTTGACCACCTCTAGGAAGTAGGTGCTACCTAGGTTCTATATAGTCATCCTTACTCAGGGAAAAGGAATTATATTTTCAGAGAAGTATAATTTTGTTTCTTCAGGGAGAAAATCAAGTTAGAGAAACACATGTCATGGTTATAGACAGAGAAATATAAATGGGAAAAATGGGAATCATAATTTTTTACAAAATTAACATAACTTCTCAGAGTGACAGTAATATAGTAAGTAATGAAGCAGACTTACTACCCACTCTAAGGACAATATGAAAATATCAATGTGAAAAGAAGAAAAATGTAACTTTGTCTTCTTTCATTTTCCTACCAGCAGCAGAAGAAAACTCATCTTAGTCTGTAACATACAGTCACTTTCACTGACTATATACTTGGTTATAAAGGCATTCCCCATCGACAAATTTGTTCTTTTCCTCGTCTTTATTATTTGTTCTTTATCTGGCTGCTATGGGATCATCTTCCTCAAAAAATCAGTTGTAAGGCTTTTTTTTTCATTTAATTATCCTATGCTTCTCACCTCATCTGCTACCTGATCTCATTCATTCAACACAGGAAATAAAAAATTGATTTAAAAATATTCCTACCATTTCCTATCAATATAAAAGGAAATGGGGGGATCATATGAACTTGACAATGAGAATTTGGAAAAGGATGGCAAAATCACTAATAAAATTTTAGTAGTTTTTTTTTGAAGCAAAATGAGAAAGAGTTAAAAATTCTTTAAGAGTTAGATATGCAGAAAGTGAAGAAGTGTGGCATGTTTACACAGAGGTTTTGTTTTTTATTATGGAAGAGTTCAATTTTTACATAATGCATGGCTATATTTAAAATATAGAAGTGTTTTTTTCTCTCAGTATCTAAAAATTATATAGTAAGGGTTATTGCCCTATTCTTATTTTGAGCTTTGCAAAAACATAAGATATATGCAATTACAATAAGGTCTGGATCAGAATGAGCTGTTGAATATGTGTGTGTACACACTAGTTTCACAGTTTTACAATTATTTAAACATAATGTATTTTTCTTTCTTTCACCTAGCTCTCCCACACTCTCACTAAGGGACCAATTTAGACCTATTGATTGAATAGTCTAAAAGGTAATGGTCACAAAATGAAGCTTTAATTTTTATTCCCAGTGGAGATGAAATACTCAATGTGAACTTTGAATTTGGAGGCATAGGGAAATCCATTTGGGAACTTGGTATTCTTTTGAAAAATAATGTTCAATGGATACCCTGTTATTAATACAATAATTTGCTCTGTAAAGAGAGTATCAGCAGGTATATCAAAATTCATGATAGCCTCCATATTTTTCTTAGCAGTCAAATAAATTACATGGTTTAAAAAATTATTAATTTTTTTCTTCTTTAACAACAGTGATTGTATAAATTACTGCTTAATACTAATAAATGTACTCTTAAATTTCATCACTTCTAATGGTTGGTATAATAACTTTGACATCTTTCTTCTGTATCTTATTGGATTACTATAAATATATATGTCTAATTTTTTATGCCTATAATTGTGCAATTTTCATGAATTCACAGATCCTTTAAGGCAATGGCTAAAGGAGGATATAGCATCTATGATCTGTGATGTTAGCTGTACAAGATGGCTTCTAATATTTGATACGATACTGAGACACTAAGTTTTGTTTTGTGGCAGACAAAAGAAAAAAATCTCTCAAGAAACATTCTTTAGTCAGTTTTCTAGATGGCCAGCCTGCCATTCCCTGTCCATATTTTGAAGAATCTAAAACTGAAATACAGTACTCTAACCAGAAAAAAGAAGAGATGTCTTATCATATACATGTTTTACAGTTTTATTTCTGAAGTACATGTAATCTATCAAACATTTACAAAAATAGGTCTCAAAATATGAGAATCATTCACCAAATTTGCTATATATCATTAATGCACAAGAAATTTCAACTTTCACAAAGTGTCAGATGAAGGGACAGATTCATTTTTTATTTGGAAAATAATAAATAATAAATGTGAGGATAAAACCAAAGTTTGGGTTATATCAGGTGTCATATATTTAAATAGTTAATAGGCCATGCTGGAATGCTAAGGTTCTTAGAGGCTCAGGTACAAAAGAATGAAAGGGTTATTGGTCCCAGGCCCCCTATAAAAGGGGTAGAAGATTTAGCCAATTTTTGCTATGTGATAATCCAATTGTATTGTTGCCAGTTTGTCAAAAGCTACCACAAATTCATACTTTTTTAAGATGTAATTTTCAGTGCTTTAAAACATTGTACTTCCCAAATAAGGATAAAAAGCCCTATCTCCTAATCAAATTAGTTATGTGGCTGCCAATTTCTAATACAATATGATGATATAATGAAATTCAAACTATCAAGTATAAAACTACAAGGAAATCTAGGAGAAACTGTAGATTATTTCTGGAGGATATTAGTCCACTGTAGTGAAATGCCTACCAGGTTCACCATCATGATAAAATTCTAAGCATTTTTAGAAAAAGTATTAAAAATAAAATTATAAACAACTTGAGCAACATAACCAGACATGTAGAGCATATAAAATACTGGCCCTTTTGTCCATCATACCTTAGGAAGCACAGAATAGAAATGCAATAGGCCTAGAGACAGACAGCAAAGTAGTGGTTGATCAATTACATCCATGTTATGGGGTGGAGGATGGGAAGAGGTCAAGTATGCGTGGAGACAAGTAAGATGAATTGGTTGTCTTTTTGTTTGATTGTTTTAGTCTTTCATTTTTTCCTGGAAAGAGAAGAACTAAGATGGAATAATATTGGGGCCTAAAATTAGGAGAACTTCTTGTAAAATTTAAAAAAAGAAAAGAAAAAAATGAGAAGAAAACTAGCTTATCTTTAGTCAGTTTACATGATAAGAAATGGGCACACGATAAGGGCATTACTTCTAGATGCTTACACTGAAAATTTGATCCAAAATGTGGATTTTGGGGTCATATTCCAGACATACTGGTTCAAGAAGTTGAATCTACATTTTTAAAAGTGCACCAGGCAAATGTGATGCAAAAAGACCTCATTTTGAGAAACACTGGTTTGATAAAACCAGAACTGCAAATCAACAGTTATGAAAGGAATTCTGAGAGAAAACAAACCCTAAGCTTTTGGGGTTCATAGCAGAGAAAATAGTGCACTCTCCCTTAAGCACTTCTTCATGCCTCTATCAGAGGTTGATTATTGGAATGAACACCCAAGGTCCGAGCAATAAATAAGTTCCTGACACTCCTCCTTTTTCAAATGTGTTCATGCTTTTAGCTACATTAAGAACCATATTTAGTCTGTCTTAACTTTTTCAACTCTAAGAGTGGTTCATTGCTAATTACTTCGTGTCAAAACACAGATAAACTCTCAAACTCAGCTTTTGATGGCTAGGTATGATTTTCCACCCATAAGCAAGCAGCACCTACCTATCACTTAGTATCAGTATCAGTCTCTGGGATCAGTTTTATACATGCTTTCTCAGTCTATTTTAAAACTGAAGGGGCAAGTGTGTTTTCCCAAATAAGGCCCAATTAGCCACTCTGCAATTTTACTCTAGGTCTCCATTTCTGATGGGTTCCTCTGTCTGTTTCCAAACAGAGTAAATTGTGTTTGTATCAAGAGCTGTAAGCCTCTTTGAAGCAGGAACAATAAATATACTATATGTAATTGATGATGATAATAACTAAGGTCCTTTGCTTCTTTTGTTGGTTGTAGTAGAAGAGACCAATGAAAAAAATAAACAAGGGTACAATTTCACAAAGACTTGGTAGGCAATCTCAAGAATGAAATCATTGAGAACTTACACTTGGAGCACCGTCCGAGGGTCTCCAACTTCTCCCCCATCTCCAATTGTCAAGGTGTCATAGCCAATCTCCAGATCGAATTCTTCAAAATTTATCTGTATTACCTAACAGTAAACAGAAACAAACATCTCAAATATATTGCATTATTAACTTAAATGGACATCAGAGAGTTGTATATATTTTATACCAAGGCAGCAGATCATCATACTATTCCTAAAGTTGAATCGTTATCACATGATTTTTATTTGCTGTATTCTACCTTCTGTAATAATTTTTCAATGAAATGGCAAGCCTTGTTTATAGAAAAGTCTTATTTGAAACTTCTGAAGCATGATTAATGCAAACCTACTTTGAGAAGGCTTTATAAAAAAAAGTATATGTAGGTGGAGAATGGTTTTCCATATATTTGCATATATTTTTATAAAACTAACATGTAAAGACACAGTGTGTTATTTCCATTAAATAGTAAAGCTTAAGAAATGTTAGAGCTAAATTTGAATCTAGATCACCAGATTTAAAGATATCAGGTTTATTTTTGTGTATTGTTTGGTAACAGAATCCCTCAAATATATTAAAAAGTACAGGCAAAATCAGAAGCACGATATTTAGGGAGACACTTTACAACATGACAAATAATTTATCTTTATTTCTTACATATACTCACACTCATATATTATATATATATCTATACACAATGATTATTATGTAATTAAAATACAACTCCTAATTTAAGAACCTAGTACAATGTTAAATAATAATGCAATTAAGAATTATTATAGGAAGAAATTACATGAAAACCACCCTATATATAACCATGCCTTGATCAAAAATATAATTTATAATAAAGTATTATAATCATATAAAGAAAATGAATGTCTGTGGTTATTACCATATTAAAAAAAAGAAAAGGTGTCCTTTTAATAATTTTCATAACAATTTGTTACTATGGTATCATGACAGAAATTACAAAAAATTAGTTATTTCATATCACAGTTTTTAAAGCTTTGTAACAGCACACACTTTTTTGATTATGTCTATTTCTTGATTATTTAATAATTTTATTAACATTGACTAAACCAACTTTTGTGGTTAAGTTTAGATATATACTTAAATTGTATTAGGATTTAATTATAAATTAAATTATAATTATATATATAAATTAAATTATATAATTAAATATTGAACATTGAATTATATATCTTACATGGCTTAATACTAATAAATGTACTCTTAAATTTCATCACTTCTAATGGTTGGCATAATAACTGACATATTTCTTCTGTATCTTATTAGATTACTGTAAATGTGTATGTCTAATTTTTTATGCCTATAATTGTGTGACATTCATGAATTCACAAATCCTTTAAGGCAGTGGCTAAAGTAGGATATAGCATCTATGATCTGTGATGTTAGCTGTACAAGATGGCTTCTAATATTTGATACGATACTGAGACACTACGTTGTGTTTTGTGGCAGATAGAAGAAAAAAGTCTCTCAAGAAACCACAGGATCATTTCAATAGATGCTGAAAAACATTCAACAAAATTCAACATCCATTCATGATAAAAACTCGCAACAGAATGGGTGTAGAGGGCCAGTACCTCAACATAATAAAGGCCATATATGACAACCCCACAGTCAAGATTGGGAACAAGGCAAGGATGCCCACTCTCCCCAACATAGTACTGGAGGTCCTAGCCACAGCAATCAGACAGAACAAAGAAATAAAAGGCATCCAGATTGGCAAGGAAGAAGTCAAACTGTCCCTGTTTGCAGATGACATGATATTGTACATAAAAAAACCTAAAGAATCCACTCCAAAACTACTAGATCTAAAACCTGAATTCAGCAAAGTTGCGGGATACAAAATTATCACACAGAAATCTGTTGCATTCCTATACACTAAAGATGAACTAGCCAAAAGAGAAATGAGGAAAACAATTCCATTCACAGTTGCATCAAAACGAATAAAATACATAGGAAGAAACCTAACCAAGGAAGTGAAAGACCTAAACTCTGAAAACTACAACTGACTCATGAGAGAAATTAAAGAAGATACCAATAAATGGGAACACATACCATGCTCATGGATAGGAAAAATTAATATTGTTAAAATGGCCATCCTGCCTAAAGCCATCTACAGATTCAATGCAATCCCTATCAAAATACCAACAGCATTCTTCAGCAAACTAGAGCAAATCATTCTAAAATTCATATGGAACCACAAAAGACCCTGAATAACCAAAGCAATCCTGAGAAGTAAGAATAAAGCTGGAGGATTATGCTCCCTGACTTCAAGGTCTACTACAAAGCCACAGTAATCAACACAATTTGGTACTGGCACAAGCACAGATCCATAGACCAATGGAACAGACTAGATAGCCCAGATATAAGCCCAAGCATATATGGTCAATTAATATATGATAAAGGAGCCATAGATATATGATGGAGAAATGACAGCCTCTTCAGCAGCTGGTGTTGGCAAAACTGGACAGCTATATGCAAAGGAATGAAACTAGATTATTGTCTAACCCAATACACAAAAGTAAATTCAAAATGGATCAAACACCTGAATGTAAGTCATGAAACGATAAAATTCCTAGAAGAAAACATAGGCAAAACTCTCTTGAATATAAACATGAGCAACGTTTTCCTGAATGCATCTCCTCGGGCAAGGGAAACAACATCAAAAATGAACACATGGGACTACATCATGCTAAAAAGCTTCTGTACAGCAAAGGACACTATCAGCAAAATAAAAAGGCATGGTACAATATGGGAGAATATATTTGTAAATGACATATCTGACAAGGGGTTAACGTCCAAAATATATAAAGAACTCATACACCTCAACACTCAAAAAGCAAATAACCCAATTAAAAAATGGGCAGAGGATTTGAACAGACAGTTCTTCAAAGAAGAAATTCAGATGGCCAACAGGCACATGAAAAGATGCTCCACATCGCTAATTAGCAGGGAAATGCAAATTACAACCACAATGAGGTATCACCTCATGCCAGTTAGGATGGCCAACACAGAAAAGAATAAGAACAACAAATGGTGGTGAGGATGTGGATAAAGGGAAATCCTCCTACACTGCTTGTGGGAATGTAAACTAGTTCAACCATTGTGGAAAGCAGTATGGTGGTTCCTCCAAACACTCAAAATAGAAATACCATTTGACCCAGGAATCCCACTCCTAGGAATTTACTCTAAGAATGCAGCAGCCCAGTTTCAAAAAGACATATGAACCCCTATGTTTATTGCAGCACTATTTACAATAGCCAAGAAATGGAACCAACCTAAGTGTTCATCAGTAGATGAATGGATAAGGAAGATGTGGTACATATACACAATGGAGTATTAAGCCATAAGAAGAAAACAAATCCTACCATTTGCAACCACATGGATGGAGCTAGAGGATACTATGCTCAGTGAAATAAGCCAGGTGGAGAAAGACAAGTATCAAATGATTTCACTCATCTGTGGAACATAAGAACAAAGCAAAAAATGAAGGAACAAAACAGAAGCAGATTCACAGAACCCAAGAATGGACTAACCATTACCAAACGGAAAGGCACTGGGGAGGATGTGTGGGAAGGGAGTGATATGGGGAATAAGGGTCATTACTATTAGCACACGTAATGTAGTTGGGGGGGCACAGGAAAGGCAGTATAACACAGAGAAAACAAGTAGTGATTCTATAGTATTTTACTATGCTGATGGACAGTGACTGTAATGGGGTATGTGGTGGGGACTTGATAATGGAGGGAATCATGTTGCTCATGTAACTGGATATTAATGATACCAAAAAATAAATATATCTTCTTCAAATTTATAGATTATTTTTTCACTTTCCTTTTTAAGTCTTTTGCTAAGAAGAAATACTAATTTTATTAAAGTAGTACTTGTTAATCTGTTATCTTATAAATAGTATTTTGCATTGCCTATGATCCAGGGTCATAAAGATACTTTTTTCAAAACTTAATATTTGGGAACTGACTTTATAGAAATTATGAAGTAGGTATGTGTTGTAGGCAAAATTCTAGGATGGTCTTCAAGACTATTCCATATCACCACCCATCCTGTGTAGATGGCCTGTACAATTCCCTCCCCTTGAGTATAGGCAGGACCTATGAATGTGATAAGACATGAATCCCATGATAAGGTTACATTTCATGGATAAGATGAAGGGTTAAGAGATAATTACATGAGTGTAATTAAGGTCTCTGATGTTTATTTTAAATTAATGAAAAGGGAAATTATCGTGGGTAGGCCTAATCTCATTCACCATTCAGGAGAAATCTTTTAAGGAAAGTCTAGAAGTGAGAGACAAAATAAATCAGCAAAAATGATCTTCTGTTGGCCTTGAAGAAACACATTGTGGTGTTGTGGAGAGAACCATGTAGCAAGGAACTATGGGTAGCCCTCAGAAACCAAAGATCTCATTCCTACAACATAGCAATGTAAATGAATTCTTCCAACAGTAAGCCTGGAAGAGGTTCCACAGAATCAAATGAGATCATAGCCCTGGACCACACCTTGATTACTTTCTGGTGAGACCCTGAGAAAAGGATCCAACTAACCCATTCCTGGACTCCTTTCCAGTGAAACCTGTGAGATAATAAATTTATTTTGTTCCATGCTGCTAATTTTTGGTAATTTGTTATGCAACAATAGAAAACTAGTCCAGCATCCACTTTATTTTTTACTACAGCATGAACAAACAGGTGTCTAAGTAGTTTTGATTGATATAAGTTTGAGAGTAATCTGTTTTTTGAAAGTTAAGTAAAAGTATCCTATAAAAACAATGACCTTTTTTCTGGGGAGTAGTGGTTGATGTTACACTGCTTGTTTATTTTATAGTGATAGAATAAGGCTTTGTTTTTCCTGAGTCAATTTTAGTTTAATTTTCCTAGAAATGTTTCAGTGCTGAGAAAAATCTTCAAATTCATATTCATAAACTTATTCACTTTCTTTGATTCTATGCTAGGTCTGCACTTTGGTCCTGTTTCTATTTCTAATTTTATTTAAACATATTTTCTCTATTTTTTACTATTTTCCATTGTAAATATGTATATAAAGGAACATTTGCTATTTAAATGTTTTGTGGTATGCGCCAATTTATGTTTAAAATAATTTATTGAGGTATAGTTGATAAACAACCTTATATTGGTTTCAAGCATACAACACAGTGGTTCACCAATTACCCACATTATTAAATCCTCACCCCAAGTAGTGCAGTTACTATCTGTCAATACAGAAAGATGTTTACAGAATTATTGGCTATACTCTCTATGCTGTACTACTATCCCCTTGACTATCTTATGTTATGATTGAAAATTTTTGTGCCACTTCATGCTCCTCACCCTCCCCACCTACCCACCCCAACCCCTCCCCCATGGTAACCACCATTCATTTCTCAGAATCTCAGTGAGTCTACTACTATTTGTTCATTTTATTTTATTTTGTTTATAGATTCCACCAGTAAGTGAAATCATATGGCATTTGTCTTTCTACACCTGGCTTATTTCACTGACCAAAATACCCTCTAGGTCCATCCATGTTGACATAAATGGCATGATTTCTTTCTTTTTTATGGCTGAATAATACTCCACTGCATACATGTACCACTGCTTTATACATTCATCTATTGATGAGCACTTTGGTTACTTTCATATTTTGGCTTTTGTAAATAATGTGGCAGTAAACATAGGGGTGCATATATCTTTTTGAAACAGGTATTTTGTCTATCAGGGAATATCTTGATTTCTCCTTCATTCTTGAAGGATAGTTTAGACAGATTTGAATTCTTCATTGATATTTTTGTTCTCTTTTCCTTTAAATATGTCATTCTGCTTTCTGGCTTGCATTATTTTATTAGAAATCAGCTGCTAATATTTTTAGGATTTAATGTATATGATGATTCATCTCTCTCCTGCTGCTTTCAAGATTCTCTTTATCTTTCAACAATTTGACTATGACGTATCTAGTTACCGATTTCTTTGAGTTCACTTTACTTGGGGATTGTTGAGCTTCTTGGGTGTGTAGATTCATGTGTTTCTCAAAGTTGAGAAGTTTTTGATCATTATTTCTTCAAATATTCTTTCTGCATCTTTTTGTCTTCTGGGATTCCTATAATAAATTTGTTGGTCTATTTAATCATGTCCCACAGGTTCCTTTGGCTTCTCACGTTTTCATTTTTTTTTTTTTCTTTCTGTTCTTCAGCCTGGATAATTTCAATTGTCCTATCTTCAAATTTATTACTTCTGTCTTCTGCCTGATAAAATTTGCTGTTGAGCCATGTACTTAATTTTTAATTTGTTATGTATTTCAAAGCTCCAGAATATCTATTTAGCTTCTTTTTGTATTTTTTCTCCTTGTTATTTTCATTCTATTGATACATGCTTCCCTTTAGTTCTTCGTCCACCTTTCTGAGCATAATTAATAGTTATTTTAAATCTTTGTGTCATATGTTCAATGAATGAATTTCTTTGGGGATGGTATCTGTCAATATACTTTGTTCTTTTGAATGGCCATACTGCCCTGTTCTTTGTATGTTTTGTGATTTTGTGCTGTTGCTGAAAATTGGACATTTGAATATTACAATGTGGTAATTCTGGGAAACAAATTTTCTTTCTACCCCAGGATTTGCTGTTTTTCATTATTTCTGAAGGCTTAACTTATGTTCAGTCAGTTTTTCCCAACTGGGGTTTCTTTAAATTCAAAGAGCTTAAAAAATACACACTTTAGTATGCTTGGGCTGCAAAATACCATAAACTGAGTGGCTTAACAATTTATGCATCACAGTTCTTGAGGCTGGGGAGTCCAAAATCAAGACACTGGCTGATTTAGGGCCTGGTGAGAGCAAACTTCCTTGTTCATAGAAGGCCATCTTTTTGTCATAACTCCACATGGCAGAGGGTCTAGGGAGCCTTCTGGGGTATCTTTTATAAGAGAATTAATCCCATTCATAAGGGCTCCACACTCAGAAACTAAGCACCTCCCAAAGGCCCCACATCCTAATGCCATCATATTGGTCATTAGGAATGTCAACATAGGGATTTTTAGAGGGAACAAACATTCAGACCACAGCAGCACCTCTTCCAGTCTTTAAGGACTGGCTGAGTGCTGGGGCACTCCTTTAATCTTACCCAGACTATTTACAATTCTTTATCGCCTGCACTTGCTGCTTGCACTGTGGTACAAGCTAGTGGTGAAATCAGGTCAGTGGTGAAAGCTTTAGGTCTTCTCAAAGCATGTGTCTTTCCCTGGGCATGGATGTAATATTCTAAATTCCACTACATTCTGGCAGGCTTTCAAATGCCCTCAATTCCCAAAGAAGCACTCCTTGTTATTTCTAGTGACTAATTCATAATGGTTTGCTTTCCATGTATTTAGTTATATTTAATAGTGAACCCATATTTACTAAGCTTTGAGAATCCTGAGGGCTTAAATTAGGTATAATTTGATTCATTTTCTGCTAACTAGACCCGACGGTTATACCAATCTGGCACCAATTTAACAGTCCTTGAGGGTTTTAAACAAATGCGAAGGTTTCAAGTTCAGCTTCTTCATCTATTGATCTAAGAAGACTAGGCCCCAGTCTCTGATTCCAGCGTTTTATTGCCATTGGCCCCAGGAAAACCAGGCTCCTTTCCCATTTCATCTCCTATTTCCATTTCAGTTCACTGTTCTTTTCATAATGCATGTATATATTTACGTGTGTCTGTATGGTGTGCATGAATAGTCTTATAGATTTAATTTACTTTCTTGTGAGCCAGCAATGCACTGAAAAATGTGCTTCTTCTGTTTAGTGGGAGGACCTCTCAGAGTAACTCATGTGTCTTTCTATCAAAAGAAGAAATCCCATAATCCACTTTACCCCAAGCTATTTCACAATAGATGGCATTTAAAATTAGAGAATGTCTCCTTTTATATGGCTTTAAAAGCTTAATAGGCTAGCAGATACAAACTAAATATTTAATAAATGACTGACTGATTGATTGCTAATTCTATGCTAGACCTTTAATAGTCATTATCATGTTATTAGGAATTTAGACACCCATGTAATGGCAGATTTTATTTTGCCTGAATTGTAACTGAGAGATTCATCCATGTATATATGCAACAATGAAAACTCTCCTTCATTTTAAATTAAATGATGAATTAATTACTAACTAATCCATATACTTTCAGATACACTTAACCACTGAGCTGTCACTGAAATTTTAGACACTTGTAATTCTTGAACAGTTTCAATGATACCCAGTCACTGAGAAGCTAAAATAGTGTGATTGAATTTGTAGAACCCATTCATTTTAATTTGATTCCTGTAGAATTAGTTTAAACATTATAATAGTAATAGTTCTTTAGAAGTATAATCTATGCATTAAAAAATAAAAACTGTTTCAAGTAGAGACACTGATATAAATAAAGCATTATATTAAAACTCAAAAATAGTATGCTGAGGTAATTCTAAAAGAAAAAGTCATTTAGTAGAATGCATAAAGGTAATTTGGAAAAACAAAAACAAACAACAACAAAAAATATTGTCTGAATAAGAATGTAATAACATCAGGAGTCTGATGTGAAATTTTATTTTTACGGATTCTCCTGTAATATGGAAATGATCCAAGAGCTATATTCCATCCCTTTACCTATTTGTATAATGTGGCTATGAAATGAAATGGTACTAAAAAAATCAACAAATACTTAACATGTCATATGAATACTTTCTCTACATGTTAGTTGGATGTAGCATTCAAACATTTAGTAGGGGAACAGGAAGAATATAATGAATATTGGTAGAGAAAGAAATGTCATATATTTTGCTCTTATTTGTTCCTAATCATCTGTGGGTAGAAAAAGAAAATTACACTTAGATCACAGGGCTGCTGAAAAGAAAAGCTATGACAATAAAATATGCTCTTAAAAGATGTAAATAATTTATAATTGTTTCAATTTTTTAATTAAATATTCCACTCTCTTGGCTTCCATTTATAAAGTAGTGATTCCAAATGGCTTATCTAGTGTGCTTTTTGAGGGTTGTGTTAAAACTTTTAAGCTACTAATATAGTCAATTAATAATAATCTCATGCATTTTAACACTGTTTTTCCAGAAGTGAGAAGTCTGTAAATAGCATTAAATATTAAATGCTTAGTTGATCCACTTCCCATAAGGCTTAAGACATGGGTTTTCATAAGGTATTTTGCCAGAAATGATTTACAACTTATGTTTCATTATTTTCATTTTCTGTATAATTCACAGATGGTTTAAAACCATGACTACTACATTGTTATATTTTATGAAGTCATGTAAAATGCTCACTTAATTATATACTTTATATCTGTTACCCACAACATTTTTTAAAATAGCAAGTATTTATATTATGTCAGTAACTGTCTCAATATTTCACATGCATTGCTTTATTTTAACACAGAAGTATATGTAGTGTGTATTTGCACATTAGTTTTGCCACTCAGTACACCTAATACCTTACTTATGTTTGAGGAATCAGGAGTCTTGGTAGGAATCACAGCATACTTTCCAATATGGCCAGGTACTATATTCCCTATCTTTAATTACACTAGACTATATACAGGCATGGGACATAAGCTTCCCCCAGCTTCTATGGCACAGGGTGAAAAACTAGCAGAAATATCAAGTTTTAGGGGAAATAGTGATTTTATTACATACTGGCATTGAAGTCCTAGAGCATCACTGCCCAACAAAAAGAACTCTCCCAGAGGGTAATTAATTCATCATTAATCTATCACATAGTGATAAAGCCCTAGACAGATAAACAGTTTCTGCTACATTCCAGGATAATCGAGGAATTCATTTACTTCTAGAAAAGTAGTGCTCATAAATCTTGTCCAGCAGGAAATTACATGATTCTATCAGGAAACTCTCTGTACTTCCAATTCTCTCTTCTTCTGAATTACAGTTTTATGATGGTCATCACATTTTCTATTATTATATATGGGTTGTGGTGATAACCTGTCTTTTGGCCATAGGTCTCTACACAGTGTGTAACTACATCTGGATATAATGGAAAAGCCAGTGCAACACTTGGGGATTCTAACTGTATGTATTAACTGGCTGAGATTTCTATGTTAATGTAGACAGAGAGCATTTTCATGCAGGCATTTTTCAAATTTAATGCAAAGGAAGAATTATACATCTGGGTGGATATTTGATAACCTGAGGGGAAGACTGAGCAGAAACAAGCAGCCACCTTCTTTGTTCACCCCAGAACTTTCTCTTCTTAATAGAGCACTGATTTTGTTCAGTTGCATATTTTCCTCTGTACATCCTCATACTTTAGCAACTGCTGACCCTATACCAAGATTCATGGAATGGGTCCTAATCAATCTTTTCCAGTCTTAGAAGTAACATTTCATTTGTCAGGGACAAGATTACATATTAGTACGTAACCTAATTCTGGTCAGTGGAAGGCAAAGGACACTATTCTGGGATGCTTTTGGGAAAATATGTGTTAGTGCTCAAATGAAATACAGAGAGTAAGTCTGCTTTGGAGGTGACTGGACATGGATGCATTGGCTAGAGCTACTGCAAACAGCCTGCAATATGTAGTATGAGGACAAAACCAACATATGCTGATGCTCAGAACCAAGATATAGATGGTTTTACTATATGCCAGAGACATGCATATCTCTGGAGAATTATCGTGTGCTAAATAATGCATTTCTTTATTATTTAATTCATAGGTTCCCCAGACTTAAACTGAAAGTATTCTACTAGAAAAATAAGTATATCAATTCTTTTAGAAACACCTTGCCCAAGTAATTTGCCCATGTTTATTTGGCTAATATGGTGATGGTATTACATTCAATCTCAGGTTGGCATGATGCCACTACCCATGTGCTTAAATATCATGCTAGTCTGTGTTTCCACAGTAAATGTCTGCATTTTAGGAAATCATTTCTGTCAAATCCTGCATATATAATAACATAATTTATAGGTATGTTCTTTCATGTGGGTGTACACCTCATATTTAAATGGCTAGAGGAGATAATTTCTGAAATCCAGTAACTAATAAATATTACGGCAATTCCTTGGGGTAAAATATAGGAAGCATTGGATTGGTATAAGTTATTTTTTTCTTCCATGGTAAAGTCAGTATTATTTTGCATCAAACGGACCTGAAAGCTGATGACATTTCTCAATTTTTCTCTAGCTGCTAATTCCTGTATTAAAATTTTGTACAGATATAATCAGTATAGCATCCAAATGAATCTTTGATGATGTTTAACTAAATAGCCTAATGGTGCTTTAATATTAATTCCAAGCTAAACTCATTAGTGAGACAGGATAATATAAGTTAAAAAAAAGACATAGGCAAACCCTATGGTTTAATTCCTGTCTCTGTCATAGAATGTTATATTATTTGGTGAACTCTCCATTACCTATAAAAGAGTATTTATAATTCATACTTCCTAAGGTTGAAGTAAGTATTACATTAAAGAAAATTGGTAAAACAACAATACTGTCCTTGATATACAGTAGGACTTCATCAATGGCAGTCATTATTAGCTATGATAAGTCAATCAATATACAACAGATGTCCACATCTGTTTTTGATAGATCTTGAAGATGAAGTTCTTTTTTCACAATCCCACTATGATTCAAAGACAAAAGTTTCTTACCCAAATTCTATGCTGCTAAAAGATTTTTCCGGAAGCAGCTTTTCTCCATTATGCTTTTTTTTTTTTTTCAGAATGACAGTAATGGACTCTGCTATTACAAAGAATTTTTGCTACCAGGTAAGGAAATTCAGAATGCATAACATATGCATAAGTACAAAATATACCAAGTTTAATTAAGCTCAGAGGAATACATGCCATGTTACAAAATCAAGTTGACACATATTCTCCAGACGTTGGTCCTCGAAATCTAGTGGAGAGACAAGACATAAACAAAATAAATACAATATCCTGTATTAAGTGCTTTGGAAAATGGACATGCAGGGTTAAGTGAGAGCTGAGATAAGAGTTGCCCAATATGATTAGAGAGTAGAGTGGAAAGACTTCTTCAAGAAGGAAATCCCCAGGCAGTGCAAAGGATTGTAAAGATGAGAACAGGCAAAGAACATAGTAGGGGAGAGATGGGAAAACAGCATAGTGGAAACAACATTCCTTTGTGTTTCTGTAACATAAAGTGATGAGAAGCAAAGCTAAAGATGAAGACAGGAACCACATCATATTAAGGACTTTGACTTTTATCTTGTAAATAAGGGACGACAAATAATGAGTTGTGAGTAATGTTGAAGGATTTTATTTGCTTTGATATGCTCACTCTGACAGCAGGAACAATCTGGATTTGAGAGGCACAGGGCAGGGTAGGGGAGATAAAGAATCAAACTTGGGCTGTGAAATGGGGTTGAGAGGAGTGCACTAGATCTACATTCCTTTACTCACAAAAAAAAGACTGTAGTGATTTTTCCCTTTTTGTCTTTTCATACATATAAAAGCATAATTCAAATATCTACTCAAAAATTTAGATCAGGGAGATTCAAGATGGTAGCATGAGAGGTGAGACAGAGAACTCCTCCCAAAAAGGCAACCTGTACGAAAATATAGTTAATTAATACAATTAACCCTAAAACAGAAAAAAGAAAGAAGGCTGAACCAGACTGCAAACAGACCTCATGAACACAGCAGACCTCATGAACACAGCAGACCTCATGAAACAGGGTAATGTATGAAAGCCTTAATCCAGCAGGACCCAAGCCCTTCCCTCACACAGCTCATGGGCAGGAAGAAGAGAAACAGAGCAGGGATGGGGTGGAAGCTTGGGACTGCTGAACACCTAAACCTGGAGATCTGCTGTGTGAGCATAAACCTATATTGTGTGGTGCTCTGACACTAGAGACAGGCACCACAGATGGGAATCAGGAAACAGATCTTTCCTCCCCCCAGCACCAGCTCCGCTCCTCTATGACCCCCAATCTCCCTTTAGGGGCTGAGCAGCTCCAGAGATAAGAGCTTCTGTGCCCTAGTGGGCAACACACAAAAATGTGAAACTTCAAAAGAATATGGTTCAGACCAAAATCTCACAAACCCCAGAAAAACAGCCAAATGAAACTGAACTCACAAATCTTCCTGAAAGAGAGTTCAAAATAAAAATTATACAAATGCTTATGGAGGTACAGAACAATACACAAGAACTCAGGAAATAATTTAAGCCAGAGATTCAATCATTAAGAAATTCCATATCTGAAAAGAAACATACAATGGAGGGATTTAAAAGCAGATTAGATCTAGTAGAAGAGATGGTAAATGGAATAGAAACTAGAGAAGAGGAATACAAAGAAGCTGAGGCACAGAGAGAAAAAGAACCTCTAAGAATGAAAGAATATCGAGAGAATTGTGTGACCTATCCAAATGGCACAATATTCACATTATAGGGGTACCAGAAGAAAAAGAGAGAGAAAAAGAGATAGAAAGTGTCATTGAGGAGGTAATTGCTGAAAATTTCCTCAATCTGGGGAAGGAGATAGTCTCTCAAGCCATGGAGGTACACAGATCTCCCAACCCAAGGGACCCAAGCAAGACAACATCAAGACATATAATAATTAAAATGGCAAAGACGAAGGATAAAGACAGACTTTTAAAAGCAGCTAGAGACAGAAAAAACATCACAAACAAAAGAAAACGCATCAGACTATCATCTGACTTCTCGAAAGAAACTGTACAGGCCAGAAGGGAATGGCATGATATATTTAATGCAATGAAGCAGAAGGGCCTTGAACCAAGAATACTCTACACGGCAAGGTTATCATTTAAATTTGAAGGAGGTATTAAAACAATTTTCAGATAAGCAAAAGCTGAAAGAATTTACCTCCCACAAACCACCTCTACAGTGCATTTTGGAGGGAGTCTATAGATGGAAGTATTCCTAGGGCTAAATAGATGTCACACAAAGGAGAGACAAGGAGCACAGAATATGATTCATAACATACAAAGAATGCAGGAGGAAGAAAAGGGGGGGAAAAAAAGACCTTTAAGGGTTGTGTTTGTAATAGCATACGAAGTGAGTTAAATTAGGCTCTTAGATAGTAAGGGAATTACCTTTGAACCTTTGGTAACCACAAATCTAAACCCTGCAATGGCAATAAGTACATACCTACCAATAATCACCCTAAATGTAAATGGACTGAACGTACCAATCAAAAGACACAGAGTAACTGAATGGATGAAAAAACAAGACCCAATATATGCTGCCCACAAGAGACTCACTTCAAACCCAAAGTCATACACAGACAGAAAGTAAAGGGATGGAAAAGATATTTCATGCAACTAATAGTGAGAAAAAAGCAGCAGTTGCAGTAATTGTATCAGACAAAATAGACTTCAGAACAAAGAAAGTCACAAGGGACAAAGAAAGACATTACATAATGATAAAAGGGTCTGTCCAACAGGAAGATATAACTATTATAAATATGTATGCACAGAACACAGGATCACCTACATATGTGAAACAAATACTAACAGAATAAAAAGGGAAATAGGATGCAATGCATTCATTTTAGGAGATTTCAACACAAAACTTACTCCAAAGGACAGATCAACGAGAGAGAAAATAAGTAAAGAGACAGAGGCACGGAACAACATATTGGAGCAGATAGACCTGACGGACATCTACAGAACACTCCATCCAAAAGCAACAGGATAAACATTATTCTCAAGTGCACATGGAACATTTTCAAGCATAGATCATATACTAGGCCACAAAAAGAACCTCAGTAAATTAAAAAAGATACAAATTGTACCAACACCAGTTTCTCAGATCACAATGAATGAAACGAGAAATAAATTACACAAAGAAAACGAAAGAGCCCACAAACACATGGAGGCATAATAACATGCTCCAAAATAATCAATGTATCAATGACCAAATAAAAACAGAGATCAAGACATATATAAAGGTGAACTTCCGGGAAGATGGTGGCATGAGCAAGGCGGCAGAAATCTCCTCCCAACATTATATTTATCTACGAAAATACAGCAAATACAACTATTCCTGAAAGAGAGTCCAGAATACACACGAAAGCGCACAGCATGCAGCTACACCCGAGAGGACTCGGCACCCCAAGAGGCGGGTAAGATACGGAGCCGCGACCTGGCGGGACCCGAGGACTCACCCAAGCCAACGCACCGGCGGGAGGAGAGGATTCAGAGCCAGGAAGGAGTGGAAGTAGACCCCGTGAAATAACCAGCCCCGGTGATCTGAGTGGGGAGCGCTGACACACATAGGGCGGTGTAGCAGAGATTGGAGAGACAGAGGGTGCAGGATATGAGCGGGGAATGTGCCAGGGTGCTTGCAACCGACTCCCAGGAAGGAAAAAAAAAAGAAAAGCACGCACTTTCTTCAGAGGTCTTAAAGACACAGGAGCCCAGCGGAGGAGCCGGATCGCTCCGGCACACTCAGGCCAGTAGGCTGGGACTCCTGGGGAGTTTCGGACCCCAGCCAGAGCTATAAAGGGCCCTACAGAGCTGCGCGGCCACGGCTGCAGAATAGTGGGACAACAGTGCCACCTACAGCATCCCCTCAGAATCTACTCACGGTGGGCGTTTTTTTTTTGGTTTGGTTTTTCTTTTGTTTTCTTTTCTTTGTTTTGTTTTTTGTTTTTTCTTTTCTTTCTTTTTCTTTTTTTTATTTTCTTTCTTTCTTTCTTTTTTTTTTCCCCCTTTTTAAGTCTTAAAAGAGCCCAGCTGATATATCTGGCAATGACCAGTGACCACTTCTATCACCATGAAAAGACAGAGGAATATGGTTCAGACCAAAATCAACCAGACAACCCCAGAGAGGGAGCCTGAAGGAATGGAAATGCACAATCTTCCTGAAAAAGAATTCAGAATAAAAGTCATAACCATGCTGATGGATCTACAGAGTAATGTGCAAGAGCTGAGGGAGGAAGTGAGGGAAGTGAGGAAAGACAATGCAGAAATCAGACAAGCAATCGATGGGATTACCAACAGACTGGATGAAATGCAAGAGACTGCTAATGAAATAGAAATCAGAGAACAGGAATACAGAGAAGCTGAGGCAGAGAGAGATAAAAGGATTTCTAGGAATGAAATAATATTAAGAGAACTGTGTGACCAATACAAACGGAACAATATTTGCATTATAGGAGTACCAGAGGAAGAAGAGAGAGAAAAAGGGATAGAAAGTGTCTTTGAAGAAATAATTGCTGAAAACTTTCCCTCACTGGGGAAGGAAATAGTCTCACAGTCCACAGAAGCCCACAGATCTCCCAACACAAGGGACCCAAGGAAGACAACACCAAGACACATAATAATTAAAATGGCAAAGATCAAAGATAAAGACAGAGTATTAAAGGGAGCTAGAGAGAGAAAAAAGATCACCTACAAAGGAAAACCCATCAGACTTCTCAACAGACACCTTAGAGGCCAGAAGAGAATGGCATGATATATTTAACGTTATGAAACAGAAGGGCCTTGAACCAAGAATATTGTATCCAGCACGATTATCATTTAAATATGATGGAGGGATTAAACAATTTCCAGACAAACGAAAGTTGAGAGAGTTTGCCACTCATAAACAACCACTACAGGATATTAAATGGACTGCTCTAGAGGGAAGCACCCCTAAGGCTAAAAAGATGTCACTAGAGAAAATAAAATCATAGCAAAGAAAGCAGACCATCCAAATACTAACTAAGGCAAAGAATAAAACAACTGGTATATAAAGAATGGAGGAGGAAGAATAAGAAGGGAGAGAAATAAAGAAACACCAGACTGCGTTTACAATAACTTAACAAGAAAGTTAAGTTAGATTGTTAGAGAGAAAAGAAGCAACCCTTGAAATTTTGGTAACCACAAATCTAAAGCTATCGATAATCACCCTAAATGTAAATGGACTGAATGCACCAATCAAAAGACACAGAGTAATAGAATGGATAAAAAAGCAAGACCCATCTATATGCTGCTTACAAGAGACTCACCTTAAACCCAAAGATATACACAGACTAAAAGTGAAGGGATGGAAAAAGGTATTTCATGCAAACAACAAAGAGAAATAAGCAGGTGTTGCAGTACTTGTATCAGACAAAATAGACTTCAAAATGAAGAAAGTAGCAAGAGATAAAGAAGGACATTACATAATGATAAAGGGGTCCGTCCAACAAGAAGATACAACCATTTTAAATATATATGCACCCAACACAGGACCGACAGCATATGTGAAACAAATACTAACAGAATTAAAGGAGGAAATAGAAAGCAATGCATTCATTTTAGGAGACTTCAACACACCACTCACTCCAAAGGACAGATCAACCAGACAGAAAATAAGTAAAGACACAGAGGCACTGAACAACACACTAGAACATATGGACCTAACAGACATCTACAGAACTCTGCACCCAAAAGCAACAGGGTACACATTCTTCTCAAGTGCACATGGAACATTTTCTAGAATAGATGACATACTAGGCCACAAAAAGAACCTCAGTAAATTCAAAAATATTGAAATCCTACCAACCAACTTCTCAGATCACAAAGGTATAAAACTAGAAATAAATTTTAGAAAGAAATCAAAAAGGTTCACAAATACATAGAGACTTAACAACATTCTCCTAATTAATCAATGGGTTAACGATGAAATCAAAACAGAAATCAAAGAATATATGGAGACTAATGACAACAACAACACAAAGCCACAACTTCTGTGGGACACAGCAAAGGCAGTTCTGAGAGAAAAGTATATTGCAATCCAGGCCTATTTAAAGAAGGAAGAACTTTCCCAAATGAATAGTCTAAAGACACAATTACTGAAATTGGAAAAAGAACAAATGAGGCCCAAAGTCACCAGAAGGAGGCACATAATAAAGATCAGAGAAGAAATAAATAAAATTGAGAAGAATAAAACAATAGAAAAAAATCAATGAAAGCAAGAGCAGGTTCTTCAAGAAAACAAACAAAATAGATAAAACCCTAGCAAGAGTTATCAGTAAAAAAGAGAGTCTACACACCTAAATAGAATCAGAAATGAGACAGGCAAAATCACTATGGACACCACAGAAATACAAAGAATTATGAGAGACTACTATGAAAAATGATATGGTAAGGAACTGGATAACCTACAAGAAATGGACAACTTTCTAGAAAAATACAACCTTCCAAGGCTGACCCAGGAAGAAACAGAAAATCTGAACACACCAATTACAAGCAAAGAAATTGAATTGGTAATCAAAATACTACCTAAGAACAAAATGCCTGGACAAGATGGTTCACTGCTGAATTTTACCAAGCATACAAGTGAAGCCTTAATACCCATCCTCATTAAAGTTTTTCAAAAAGTAGAAGAGGAGGGACTACTCCCAGACTCATTCCACGAGGCCAACAGCACTCTAATACCAAAACCAGGCAAAGACACTAAAAAAAAAAAAAAAAGAAAATTACAGACCAATATTCCTGATTAACATAGATGCAAAAATACTTGACAAAATACTAGCAAACCGAATTCAAAAATAGATCAAAAAAATCATCCATCACGATCAAGTGGGATTCATACCAGGGATGCAAGGATGGTACAACATTCGAAAATCCATCAACATCATCCACTACATCAACAAAAAGAAGAACAAAAACCACATGATCATCTCCATAGATGCTGAAAAAGCATTTGACAAAATTCAGCATCCATTCATGATTAAAACTCTCAAGAAAATGGGTATAGATGGCAAATACCTCAACATCATAAAGGCCATATATGATAGACCCACAGCCAACATTATACTTAACAGTGATAAGCAGAAAGCTTTTCCTTTAACATCGGGAACAAGATGAGGATGCCCACCCTCCCCACTTTTATTCAACATAGTTGTGTAGTCACGGCAATCAGACAAAACAGATATAAAAGGCATCCAGATTAGCAAGGAGGAAGTCAAACTGTCCCTGTTTGCAGATGACATGATAATGTACATAAAAACCCTAAAGAATCCATGCCAAAACTACTAGATCTAATATCTGAATTCAGCAAAGTTGTGGGATACAAAATTAATACACAGAAATCTGTTGCATTCCTATACATTAACGGTGAAATTGTAGAAAGCGAAATCAGGAAAACAATTCCATTCACAATCGCATCAAAAAGTATAAAATACCTAGGAAAATAACTAACCAAGGAAGTGAAAGACCTGTATGTACCCTGATAATTACAAGATACTCTCAAGAGAAATAAAGGGGATACTAATAAATGGAGAGTCATCCTATGTTCTTGGATAAGAAGAATTAATATTGTCAAAATGGCAATCCTGCCTAAAGCAATCTACAGATTCAATGCAGTCCATATCAAAATACCTACAGCATTCTTCAATGAACTAGAGCAAATAATTCTAAAATTCATATGGAACCACAAAAGACCCTGAATAGCCAAAGCAATCCTGAGAGGGAAGAATAAAGCAGGGGGAATTACGTTCCCTGACTTCAATCTCTACTACAAAGCCACAGTAATCAAGACAATTTGGTACTGCCACAAGAACAGACCAATAGACCAGTGGAACAGCATAGAGAGCCCGGAAATAAATCCAAGCATATATATGGTCAATTAATATATGATAAAGGAGTCACGGATATACAATGGGGAAATGACAGCCTCTTCAACAGCTGGTGCTGGCAAAACTGGACAGCCTAATGAAAAAGGATGAAACTGGATTACTGTGTAACCCCATACACAAACGGAAACTCAAAATGGATCTAAGACCTGAATGTAAGTCACGAAACCATAAAACTCTTAGAAAAAAATATAGTCAAAAAACTCCTGGACATAAACATGAGCAAGTTCTTCATGAACATAACTTCCAGGGCAAGGGATACAAAAGCAAAAATGAAAAAATGGGACTATATCAAAGTAAAAAGCTGTACAGCAAATGACACCATCAGAAGAACAAAAAGACATTCTACTGTATGAGAGAATATATTCATAAATGACATATCCGATAAGGAGTTGACATCCAAAATATATAAAGAGCTCACGTACCTCAACAAACAAAAAGCAAATAAGCCAATGAAAAATGGGCAGAGGAGCTGAACAGACACTTCTCCAAAGAAGAAATTCAGGTGGCCTACAAGCACATGAAAAGATGCTCCACATCACTAGACATCAGAGAAATGCAAATTAAAACCACAATGAGATATCACCTCACGCCAGTTAGGATGGCCAACACTGAAAGACTAGGAACAACAAACACTGGTGTATATGCAGAGAAAGGGGAACCCTCCTAGAGTGCTGGTGGGAATGTAAAATAGTTCAACCATTGTGCAAAGCAGTATGGAGGTTCCTCAAAAAACTCAAAATAGAAATACCATTTGACCCAGGAATTCTACTCCTAGGAATTTACCCTAAGAATGCAGCAGCCCAATTTGAAAAAGACAGATGCACCCCTATGTTTACCGCAGCACTATTTACAATAGCCAAGAAATGGAAGCAACCTAAGTGCCCATCAGTAGATGAATGGATAAAGAAGAGTGGTACATATACACAAGGGAATATTATTCAGCCATAAGAAGAAAACATATCCTACCATTTGTAACAACATGGATGGAGCTAGAGGATATTACGCTCAGTGAAATAAGCCAGGTGGAGAAAGACAAGTATCAAATGATTTCACTTATCTGTGGAGCATAAGAACAAAGAAAAAAATGAAGGAACAAAACAGCAGTAGACTCACAGAACCCAAGAATGGACTAACAGTTACCTACAGGAAAGGGACTGGGCAGGATGGGTTGGAAGGGAGGGATAAGGGGGAAAAAGGGACATTATGATTAGCACAAATAATGTAGAAGGGGGGGACATGGGAAAGGCAGTATTTACCGAGAAGACAAGTAATGATTGTATAGCATCTTACTACCCTGATGGATACTGACTTTAATATAGTATGTAGGGGGGACTTGAGAATAGGGGGTCTAGTAAACATAATGTTGTTCAAGTAATTGTACATTAGTTATACCAAAATAAAAAAGGTTTAGATCAGGAACAGGACTATTTTTTTCAAGTTTTACTATGTATAAAGTCTAATTTAGGCAAGCAAAATATGTAGTATATTTGTTTAAAAAGATCATGTACATCAGAAAATCCTAAAATTTGACTGCTTCTGTTCTGTTTTTTATGTGATATATGAATTACATGTATATATGAAATATTACTGTTCATGACCTTTCTAATTGGCAATCACACTAATTTAACCATTTTTGTAAAATAACAAACCTACAAGGGTAAATTTACATGAAATTTGTGAAATAGGTATTATGAAATATAAAAAGCTTAAATATGGCACATGCAAATCCAATATTTATCCATTTGAAAGTTATCTCATTTGAAAGAAGAGAATCTTTCACATTCTAAAAGGATTACATAGTGTAATATTACATTTGCATATTTTACTACAGAAGATATATTCTAAGACTTTGAACTAGACCATTAAAAAGTGAGAAGTGTCAGCTTAGGGATTTCCCAAAGTTCATTCACTTGGTTGCCAGCATCGATTATTAGTTTCAGTTCTTAAAAGGCCTCATATTTTAGAGATTGTGGAGGAGGGGAATATGGAGACACAGGGAATTATTGATGCAATGATGAAAGTTTTCAGCTTTGTTTTATTTTTCTATGCCTTTCATATGTGTACACAGGTCTTCCCTTTAGGGGACTACTGGTACATAACAATGACAGATTAAATATGGCAATATGAATGTTTCACTGAAGGGAAAAAGCTACACAAAATGAAAAATGCATCAAATATTAAATGTATAACAATGGTACAAAACCATTGTTTCTTTTCTGTCATTTATTCACACTTAGCTACTGGAAGATATAAATTTTATAATAAATAGAAATGATTAACTTGAATTTATAAATTTTGAAGAAAATGCATGCATAAAATGTTGGTTTTAGGAGGATATTTATTACAAAGTTGCATGTATAAGGTTATACATATTAAAGAAAACATATAAAAACGAGGGTCATTAAACTGAATTTGATAAGAGCTATTTTGCTGGTTTTGTCCCTCATTAATAGTGGGGTTAGCCTGATCCAGGATACCTATCTCTCTAATTATTCATATATTTCCTTTTACACAGAGAATATTTGACTTGTAGCTTTATTTAAAAATGAGATTAGTTCAAAATGACTAAACACATAACCATGTACTGAGAATCAGATATTATACACTTTTATATATAATGAAATATGGAGTTGGTTCTAACTGCTGCTCTCAGTTTATCCTTATTATTTTTTGTATGATACCAAAGAGGAAGGATTCAAGTTATCAGTTTCTCAATTAATGGTCTTTGTTCTTAACTTTATTTTTATTTATGCAATTTCTTCAAGTACAGTCATTAAAGGATCTTTATCAGTCATTATACATGAAAGCCCTTGTTTACCTCCAAAATTATCTTTCTGAATAAGCAATTAAGATAGAAGCCTAAGAGTTAGTGTACAGGAAGAATTATTTGCCACTGAATCAACTACTTGCTACATTGCTGTCTGGAGAGAAGGGTTGGTTCCCGGTTCATCAAAGAATACTCTTTGAGGCAAGTGACTGGGATAAGTGTGGAGAAAGGTAGTTTATACTATCGCTTCCTGCTCAATTAATAAGCCTTTATTTTAAATTTTGGATGGTAAGTTGAAACCCAAATCAGGTAATATCAGTCCTTTACCTAAAAAATCCTTAATTCATTCTATAAATATGCATTTAGAGCCTACTACTTCCCAGGCACTTTTCTAGTGCTGGGAATATGTTCAGCCCTTCGCTGAGGAAGTATACTATGGATAGAGAAGTAGCATAAAATGCCATATAATATAAGGTCTTTAAATACTCTTGTTATGCTATATAGAAAAATAGGGCAAGGAGACAGAGTGATGGAGATGGTCAATCATGGAGGAGAGAAGGTGACATTTGAGAGAAATCTGAATGAAGTAAAAGAGCTGTTCTTTAGGTATCAATCATGTTACTAACTACATTATTTTTTTTAATTTTTATTAAAGTATTATTGATATACACTTTAATGAGGGTTTCACATGAAAAAAAATGTGGTTACTACAATTACACATATTATCAAGTCCACACCCATACGTGATTGCAGTCACTGTTCATCAGTGTAGTAAGATGACACAGATTCACTATTTGCCTTCTCTGTGCTACACTGTTTTCCCCGTGACCCCTCACACCATGTGTACTAAACATAATACTCCTCATCCCCTTCTCGCTCCATCCCCACACAACCTCTCACACCCCTCCCCTTTGGTAACCACTAGCCCCTTCTTGGAGTCTGTGAGTCTGCTGCTGGTTTGTTCATTCAGTTTTGATTCGCTGTTATACTCCACAAATGAGGGAAATCATTTGGCACTTGTCTTTCTCCGCCCGGCTTATTTCACCAAGCATAATACCTCCAGCTCCATCCATGTTGTTGCAAATGGAAGGATTTGCTTCTTCCTTATGGCTGAATAGTGTTCCACAGTGTATATGTACCACATCTTCTTTATCCATTCATCTACTGATGGACACTTAGGTTGTTTCAATATCTTGGCTATTGTAAATAGTGTTGAGATAAACATAGGGGTGATTATGTCTTTTTGAATCTGAGAACTTGTTTTCTTTAGGTAAATTCCAAGGAGTGGGATCCCCAGGTCAAATGCTATTTATGTTTTTAGTTTTTGAGAAAACTCCATATTGCTTTCCAAAATGGTTGAACTAGCTTACATTCCCACCAGCAGTGTAAGAGGGTTCCCCCTTCTCTGCATCCTTGCCAGCATTTGCTTTTCTTAGTCTTTTCGGTGCTAGCCATCCTTACTGGTGTGAGGAGATACCTCATTGTAGTTTTAATTTGCATTTCCCTGATGATTAGTGATAAGGAGCATCTTTTCATGTGCCTGCTGGCCATCCGAATTTCTTCTTTGGAGAAGTGTCTGTTTATATTCTCCGCCCATTTTGTAATCAGGTTACTTGCTTTTTGGGTGTTGAGGCATGTGAATTCTTTATATATTTTGTATTTTAACCCCTTGTCAGATATGTCATTTACAAATATATTCTCCCATGCTATAGGATGCCTTTTTGTTTTCTTGATGGTGTCCTTTGCCGTACAGAAGTTTTTAGTTCAAAGTAGTCCCATGTGTTCATTTTTGCTTTTGTTTCCCTTGCTTAAGGAGATGCATTCAGGAAGAAGTTGCTCATGTTTATATTCAGGAGATTTTTGAATATGTTGTCTTCTCAAGAGTTTTCTGGTTTCATGACTTATATTCAGGTCTTTGATCCATTTCACGTTTACTATTATGGTGTAAAACAATGATCCAGTTTCATTCTCTTGCATGTAGCTGTTCAATTTTGCCAACACCAGTTGTTGAAGAGGCTGTCATTTTTTCACCATATATCCATGGCCCCTTTATCATATATTAACGGACCATATATGATTGGCTCTATATTTGGGCTCTCTAGTCAGTTCCATTGGTCTATTCTTCGGTTCTGCCAGTAACAAATTGTCTTCATTACTTTAGCCTTATAGTAGAGCTTGAAGGTAGTGGGTGTAATGGCCCTAGCTTTATTCTTCCTTCTCAGGATTGCTTTGGCTATTCGGGGTCTTTTGTGGTTCCATATAAATTTTAGAACGATTTGCTCTAGTTCATTGAAGAATCCTGTTGGTGTTTTGATAGGAATTGCACTTAACCTGTATATTCTTCTGGTAGGATGGCCATTTTAACAATATTAATTCTTCCTATCTATGAGCATGGGATTTGTTTCCATTAATTGGCATCTTCTTTAATTTCTCTCATGACTATCTCATAATTTTCAAAGTACAGGTCTTTCACTTCCTTGGTCAGGTTTATTCTTAAGTATTTTATTCCTTGTCATGAAATTGTGAATGGAATTGTTTTTCTGATTTCTCCCTCTCCTAGTTCTTCATTAGTATATAGGTATGCAACAGATTTTTCTGTATTAATTTTGTATCCCACTACTTTGCTGAATTTAAAAATTAGATCTAAAAATGGGATTAAAGATGGCGGCATGAGAGGTGAGACAGAGGCTTCCTCCTAAAATCGCATATAATATGAAAATATAAATAATACAACTACTCTTGAAAGAGCAACAGGAAAGAGGACTGCAACAAACTGCATACACCTGGAGACAAGAGCAGCCCTCACAGAAAAGCGTAACGTACTAAAGCTGTGGTCCTGCGGGATCCAAGCCCTTCCGCTACCCCAGCTCACTGGCAGGAGGAAGAGGAAAGGAGCAAGGAGGGAGTGGAGATCTGGGACTGCTGAATACCTAATTCTGGAGATCTGCTCTACGAGCACAAACCTACATTTCATGGTGCTTGCATGATACTTTCGTAATTAGGGGGCTGGAAAGCTAACACAGGCAGAATTCCTGGAGAGACTGAGATTCCAGCTGCTTGTGGAAAGCAGGGATCCATATCCAGCTGCTCTGACACAAAACAACGGTGGGCAATCTGACAGACTTCCTAACAAAGACGCCCTTAGCAAGAGGACTGCTAAAAGGGCAAGGATTGCACAGAGATTACTGCTCAGAAGAAAACACAGGCAGACAAAATTGTCCAGGGGCACTGAGCCCAGCAGATTGGGAGCATTCACGATCTCCAGGTGCTCCAGCTCTCTGGCTGCCTACACAGCTCCAAGAACCCCTTCCATGACAGGCAGACTAGTGCGCCTTTCTCCTGGCCAGCCCCACTGGGCTTGCAAACCGGGAAACCCTACCCTGGTGTTAGGAAAGCCAGAGGGAAGATCTGTCTACAGCAACTAAAAATGGAAAGCACAGAGGCTTATACCTGTGTGCTTGGCCCACTGGTTCAGGCAGTGGAGACAGACATAGCAGCCAGGAATCAGAAAACAGCTCGTTCCTCCTGGGAGGCACCAATACCACTCCCCTACAATCCCCAACATTGCTTCAAGGGATAGGCAGCTCCAGAGAGTAGAGCTTCTTGGCTTAGAGGGCGACATACACAAATATGAAATGCCAAAGGAACCTGGTCCAGAATAAAATTATGAATACAACTCCTGAGAAAGATTTAAATGATATGGACCTCATGAATCTCCCCGAAAGGGAGTTCAAAATAAAATTCATTAACATGCTCATGGAGGTACAGAGAGATATTCAAGAACTTAGGAATGAATTACGGGTGGAGATACAATCATTGACGAGCACAATGGACGGTATTAAAAGCAGATTGGATATGGTGGAGGAGTCAATAAATGAAATAGAAACAAGAGACGAGGAATACAAAGAAGCTGAAGCACAGAGAGAAAAAAGGATCTCTAAGAATGAAAGAATATTGGGAGAACTGTGTGACCAATACAAACAGAACAATATTCGCATTATAGGGGTACCAGAGGAATAAGAGAGAGAAAAAGCGATAGCAGTGTCTTTGAGGAGGTGACTGTTGAAAACATCCAAAGTCTGGGGAAGGAGATAGTCTCTCAGGCCATGGAGGTACACATATCTCCCAACACAAGGGACCCAAGGAAGACAACATCAAGACATATAGTAATTAAAATGGCAAAGATCAAGGATAAGGACAGATTAATAAAAGCAGCCAGAGAGAGAAATAAGATCAGATACAAAGGAAAGCGCATCAGGCTATCATCAGGCTTCTCAGCAGAAACCTTACAGGCTGGAAGGGAGTGGCATGCTGTATTTAATGCAATGAGGAAGAAGGGCCTTGAACCAAGATTACCTTATCAGGCAAGATTATCATTTAAATTTGAAGGAGGGATTAAATAATTCCCAGATAAGCAAAAGCTGAGAGAGTTTACCTCCCACAAACCATCTCTACAGTGTATTTTGGAGGGACTGCTATGGATGGAAGTGTTCCTACGGTTTAATCACTGTCACCAGAGGTAATAAAACCACAGTAAAGAAAATAGAAGAGCTAATTACTAAGAAAATGCAAAATTAAATTAACTATCCCCAAAGTCAATCAAGGAATAGAGAAATAGTACAGAATATGATACCTAATATGTAAAGAATGGAGGAGGAAGAAAAAGGAGGAGGGAAAAAACAAATAAAAAAAAGAAACTTTAGATTGTGTTTGTAATAGCATATTAAGTGAGTTGTTAGACTCTTAGATAGTAGGGACGTTAACTGTGAACCTTTGGTAACCAGGAATCTGAAGCCTGCAATGCCAATAAGTACAAACCTATCCATAATCACTCAAAATGTAAATGGACTGAATACATCAATCAAAAGACACAGAGTCACTGAATGGATAAGAAAACAAGAACCATCTATATGCTGCCTTCAAGAGACTCACTTTAAACCCAAAGACATACACAGACTAAAAGTGAAGGGATGGAGAAAGACATTTCATGCAACTAATATGGAGAAAAAAGAAGGAGTTGCAGTACTTAGACAAAATAGACTTCAAAACAAAGTCACAAAAGAGAAAGAAGAACATTACATAATGATAAAAAGGTCAGTTCAACGAGAGGATATAACTATTATAAATATCTATGCACCCAACACAGGATCACCTACATATGTAAAACAAATACTAACAGAATTAAAGGGGGAAATAGAATGCAATGCATTCATTCTAGGAGACTTCAACACACCACTCACTGTGAAGGACAGATCAACTAGACTTGTAAGGAGACAGAGGCACTGAACAACACATTAGAACAAATGGACCTAACAGATATTTACAGAACTCTACACCCCAAAGCTGAAGAATACACTTTCTTCTCAAGAGCACATGGAACATTTTCAAGAATAGATCATATACTAGGCCACAAAAAGAGCCTCCGTAAATTCAAAAGGATTGAAATTGTACAGCCAGCTCCTCAGACCACAAAGGAATGAAACTAGAAATGAATTACGCCAAGAAAATGAAAAATCCCACAAACACAAGGAGCCTTAATAACATGCTCCTAAATAATCAATGGATCAATGACCAAATAAAAACAGAGATAAAGCAATATATGGTAACAAATGACAACAATAATTCAACACCACAAATACTGTGGGATGCAGCAAAGGCCGTGCTAAGACGAAAGTATATTGCAATACAGGCCTACCTCAGGAAGGAAGAACATTCCCATATGAGCAGTCTAAACTCACAATTAACGAAACTAGAAAAAGAAGAAAAAATGAGACCCAAAGTCAGAAGAAGGAGGGACATAATAAAGATTAGAGAAGAAATAAATAAAATCAAGAACAATAAAAAATAGAAAGGATCAACGAAAGCAAGAGCTTGTTCTTTGAGAAAATAAACAAAATAGATAAACCCCTAGCCAGACTTATCAAGAAAAAAAGAGTCTACTCACATAAACAGAATCAGAAATGAGAAAGGAAAAATCACTACGGACACCACAGAAATACAAAGAAATATTAGAGAATACTGTGAAAAATTATGTGCTAACAAACTGAATAACCTAGAAGAAATGGAAAACTTCCTAGAAAAATACAACCTTCCAAAGCGGACCCAGAAAGAAACAGGAAATCTTGACAGACCAATTACCAGCAACGAAATTGAACTGGTAATCAAAAACCTACCTAAGAACAAAACCCCTGGATAGATGGCTTCATCTCTGAATTTTATCAAACATTTAGTGAAGACCTAATACCCATCTTCCTTAATGTTTTCCAGGGAGTAGAAGAAGAGGGAAAACTTCCAAACTCATTCTATGACGACAGCATCATTCTAATACCAAAACCTGGCAAAGACACTACAAAAAAAGAAAACTACAGACCAATATCCCTGATGAACATAGATGCAAAAATACTCAACAAAATATTAGCAAACTGAATTCAAAAGTACATCAAGAGGATCATGCACCATGATCAAGTAGAATTTATTCCAGGGATGCAAGGACGGTTCAACATTCGAAAATCTATCAACATCATTAACCACATCAACAAAAAAGACAAAAACCACATGATCATCTCCATAGATGCTGAAAAAGCATTTGACAAAATTCAACATCCATTCATGATAAAAGCTCTCAACAAAATGGGTATAGAGGGCAAGTACCTCAACATAATAAAGGCTATATATGACAAACCCACAGCCAACCTTATACTTAACAGCGAGAAGCTGAAAGCTTTTCCTTTAAGATCGGGAACAAGACAAGGATGCCAACACTCCCCACTTCTATTCAATATAGTACTGGATGTCCTAGCCATGGCAATCAGGAAACACAAAGAAATAAAAGGCATTCAGATTGGCAGGGAAGAAGTGAAATTGTCCCTGTTTGCAGACGACATGATATTATACATAAAAAACTAAAGGATGTACTCCAAAACTACTACATCTAATATCTGAATTCAGCAAAGTTGTGGCATACAAAATTAATGCACAGAAATCTATGACATTCCTATGCACTAACAATGACCTAGCAGAGAGAGAAATCAGGAAAAGAATTCCATTCAAAGTTGCTTCGAAAAGAATAAATACCTAGGAGTAAACTTAACCAAGGAGTGAAAGACCGATACTCTGAAAACTACAAGACACTCATGAGAGAAATTAAAGAAGATACCAATAAATGGAAACACATCCCGTGCTCATGGATAGGAAGAATTAATATTGTCCAATTGGCCATCCTGCCTAAAGCAATCTACAGATTCAATGCAATTCCTATCAAAATACCAACAGCATTTTTCAACGAACTAGAAAAAATCATTCTAAAATTCATGTGGAATGAGAAAAGACCCCAAATAGCCAAAGCAATCCTGAAAAGGAAGAATAAGTCTGGGGGGATTATGCTACCTAACTACAAGCTTTACTACCAAGCCACAGTACTCAAGACAATTTGGTACTGGCACAAGAACAGACCAATAGAACAATGGAACAGACTGGAGAGCCCTGATATAAACCCAACCATATATGGTCAATTAATATATGATAAAGGAGCCATGGACATACAGTGGGGAAATGACAGCCTCTTCAACAGCTGGTGTTTGCAAAACTGGACAGCTACATGTAAGAGAATGAAACTGAATTATTGTTTAATCCCATACACAAAAGTAAACTCAAAATGGATCAAGGACCTGAATGTAAGTCATGAAACCATAAAACTCTTAGAAGACAACATAGGCAAAAATCTCTTGAATATAAGCATGAACGACTTCTTCCTGAAGGCATCTCCTTGAGCAAGGGAATCAAAAGCAAAAATGAACTCATGGGACTATATCAATCTAAAAAGTTTCTGTACAGCAAAGCACACCATCAACAGAACAAAAAGGCATCCAACAGTATGGGAAAATATATCTGTAAATGACATATCTGACAAGGGGTTAACATTCAAAATATATAAAGAACTTACATGCCTCCTTACCCGAAAAGCAAATGACCCGATTAAAAAATGGGCAGATTATATGAAGAGACAGTTCTCCAGAGAAGAAATTCAGATGGCCAACAGACACATGCAAAGATGCTCCAAATGACAAATCATCAGTGAAATGCAAATTAAGACCACAATGAGATATCACCTCACACCAGTAAGGACGGCCAGCATCAAAAAGACTAAGAACAACAAATGCCGGTGAGGATGCAGAGAAAGGGGAACCCTCCTACACTGCTGGTGGGAATGTAAGCTAGTTCAACCATTGTGGAAAGCAATATGGAGTTTCCTCAAAGTACTAAAAATAAAAATACCATTTGATCCGGGAATCCCACTCCTTGGAATTCACCCAAAGAATACAACTTCTCAGATTCAAAAAGACATATGCACCCCTATGTTCATTGCAGCACTTTTTACAATAGCCAAGATATGGAAGCAACCTAAGTGTCCATTAGTAGATGAAGGGATAAAGAAGAGGTGGTACATATACACAATGAAATACTATTCAGCCATAAGAAGGAAACAAATCCTGCCATTTGCAACAACATGGATGGAGCTGGAGGATATTATGCTCAGTGAAATAAACCAGGCGGAGAAAGACAAGTGCCAAATGATTTCCCTCATTTGTGGAGTATAACAACGAAGCAAAACTGAAGGAACATAATAGCAGCAGACTGAGAGACTCCAAGAAAGAACTAGTGGTTACCAAAGGGGAGGGGTGTGGGCGGGTGTGTGGGGAGGGTGGGAGAAGGGGATTGTGGGGTAGTATATTTAGTACACATGGTGAGGGAATCACGGGGAAAACAGTGTAGCACAGGAGAGGCAAACAGTGAATCTGTGTCATCTTACTAAACTGATGGACAGTGACTGAATTGGGATATGAGAGGGGACTTGATAATATAAATGTAGTAACCACATTGTTTTTTCATGTGAAACCTTCATAAGAGTGTATATCAATAATACCTTATTAAAAAATATATTAGATCTTGTAATTTTGGAGTGGACTCTTTAGGGTATTTTATGTACAATATAATGTTACCTGCACACAGTGACAGTTTAACTTCTTCCTTACCAATCTACATGCCTTTTATATATTTGTGTTGTCTTACTGCTATGGCTAAGACCTCTAGAACTGTGTTGAATAAAAGTGGGGAGAGTCGGCATCCTTGTCTTCTTCCCGATCTTAAAGGAGAGGCTTTCAGCTTCTCGCTGTTAAGTATGATGGTGGCTGTGGGTTTGTTATATATGACCGTTTTTATGTTGAGGTACTTGCCCTCTATACCCATTTTGTTGAGAGTTTTTATCATTAACGGATGTTGAATTTTGTTGAATGTTTTTCGGCATCTATCGAGATGATCATGTGTTTTTTGTCCTTCTTTTTCTTGATGTAGTGGATGATGCAGATGGATTTTCTAATATTGTACTATCCTTGTATCCCTGGAATAAATCCTAACTTGATCATGGTGGATAATATTTTTGATATATTCTTGAATTCGGTTTGCTAATACTTTTTGAATATTTTTGCATCTATGTTCATCAGGGATATTGGTCTGTAATTTTCTTTTTTTGTAGTGTCTTTGCCTGCTTTTGGTATTACAGTGATGCTCACCTCGTAGAATGAGTTTGGAAGTATTCCCTCCTCTTCTACTTTTGGGAAAACTTTATGGAGGATGGATATTAGGTCTTCACTAAATGTTTGATAAAATTCGGCGGGAAAGCCATCTGGTCCCGGCATTTTGTTCTTAGGTAGTTTTTTGATTACCAATTAAATTTCATTGCTGGTAATTGGTCTGTTCAGATTTTCTATTTCTTTCTGGGTCAGCCAGGGAAGGGTGTATTTTTGTAGAAAGTTTTCTATTTCTTCTAGGTTATCCAGTTTATAATTTTTCATTGTATTCTCTCAGAATTCTTTGCATTTCTGTGGTGTCTCTAGTGATTTTTCCTCTCATTTCTGATTTTCTTTATGTGTGTACATTTTTTTCTTGATAAGTCTGGCTAGGTGTTTATCTATTTTGTTTAATTTTTCGAAGAACTAGTTCTTGCTTTCATTGATTCTACTTTGTTATTCTTCTATATTTAATTTACTTCTTTTCTAATCTTTATCATGTCCCTCCTTCTACTGACTTTGGGCCTCATTTGTTCTTCATTTTTTAGTTTAATTAATTGTGAGTTTAGACTCTTCATATGGGATTGTTATTCTTTCCTGAGGTAGGCCTTTATTGCAATATACTTTCCTCTTAGCATGGCCTTCACTGAATCCCACAGATTTTGCAGTGTTGTATTATTGTTGTCATTTGCCTCCATATACTGCTTGATCTCTGTTTTTATTTGGTCATTGATCCATTGATCATTTAGGAGCATGTTATTAAGCCTCCATGTGTTTGTTGGATTTTTCATTTTCTTTGCATAGTTTGTTTCTAGTTTCATACCTTTTGGGTCTGAGAAACTGGTTGGTACAATTTCATCTTTTTTGAATTTACCAAGTGTCTTTTAGTGGCCTAGGTTATGATCTATTCATGAAAATTTTCCATGTGCACTTAAGAAGAATGTGTATTCTGCTGCTTTTGAGTGTAGAGTTCTGTAGAAGTCTGTTAGGTCCATCTGTTCTAATGTCTTGTTCAGTGTCTCTGTTTATTTACTTATTTTCTGTCTTGCTGATCTGTCCTTTGGAGTGAGTGGAGTGTTGAAGTCTCCTAGAATGAATTCATTGCATTCTATTTCCCCTTTTCATTCTGTTAGTATTTGTTTCACATAGGTAGGTGTTCCTATGTTGGGTGCATAGATAAAATAATGGTTATATCTTTTGTTGGATTGACCCATTTATCACTATGTAATTTCCCTCTTCATCTCTTGTGACTTTCTTTGTTTTGAAGTCTATTTTGTCTGATACAATTACTGCAACTCCTGCTTTTTCTCCCTATTAGTTGCATGAAATATCTTTTTCCATCCGTTTACTTTTAGTCTGTGTATGTCTTTGGGTTTAAGTGAGTCTCTGGTAGGCAACATATAGATGGGTCTTGTTTTATTTCTCCATTCAGTGACTCTATGTCTTTTGACTGGTACATTCAGACAATTAACCTTTAGGGTGATTATCAATGGGTATATACTTATTGCCACTGCAGGCTTTAGATTCCTGATTACCAGAGGTTCAAGGTTAACTTCCTCACTATACAAGAGTCTAACTTAACTCAGTATGCTATTACAAACACAATCTAAAGTTTTTTTTTTCTTCCTCCTCAATTCTTTATATATTAGGTATCATATTCTGTACTCCTTGTCTATCTGTTGATTGACTTTGGAGGTGGTTTATTTAATTTTGCATTTGCTTAGTAATGAACTGTTCTTTCTTTACTGTGGTTTTATTACCTCTGGTGGCAGCTATTATACCTTAGGAGCAGTAGCAGTCCCTCCAAAATACACTGTAGAGATGGTTTGTGGGAGGTAAATTCAGCTTTTGCTTGTCTGGAAATTGTTTAATCCCTCTTTCAAATTTAAAAGATAATCTCGTCAGATAAAGTATTCTTGGTTCCAGGCCCTTCTTCTTCATTGCATTAAATATATCATGCCACTGCCTTGTTGCCTGTAAGGTTTCTGCTGAGAAGTCTGATGATAGCCTGATAGACTTTCCTTTGTATGTGATCCTATTTCCCTCTCTGGCTGCTTTTAATAGTCTGTCCTTATCCTTGATCTTTGCCAGTTTAATTATTTTATGTCTTGATGTTGTCTTCCTTGTGTCCCTTGTGTTGGGAGATCTGTGTACCTACATGGCCTGAGAGACTATCTCCTTCTCCAGACTGGGGAAGTTTTCAGCAATTACTTCCTCAAGGACACTTTCTATCCCCTTTTCTCTCTCTTCTTTTTCTGGTACCCCTATAATATGAATATTGTTCCATTTGGATTGGTCATACAGTTCTCTCAATATTCTTTCATTCTTAGAGAACCTTTTTTCTCTCTGTGCCTCAGCTTCTTTGTATGCCTCTTCTCTAATTTCCGTTTCATTTATCATCTCCTCCACTGTATGTAATCTGCTTTAAAAATTTTCCATTGTATGTTTCATTTCTGACTCTGTGTTCTGTAATAATTGGATCTCTGACCGGAATTCATCCCTGAGTTCTTGAATATTTTTCTGTATCTCCATGAGCATGTTAATGATTTTTATTTTGAAATCCCTTTCAGGCTGATTCCTGAAGTCGATATCATTTTCATTTTTCTCAGGGGTTGTATTCATAATTTTACTTTGTACCAGGTTCCTTTAGTGTTTCATATCTGTATATGGAACCCTCTAGTGCCCAGAAGCTCTACTCTTTGGAGCTGCTCAGCCCCTGAAGCAATGTTCGGGGTCACACGGGAGATGTTTCCTGCTTCCTGGCTGCTCTGGCTGTCTCCACTGCCAGAACCAGTAGGCTGAGCACACAGGTATAAGCCTCTATGCTTTGTGTTTTAACTGCTGTAGGCAGGACTTCCCTCTGGCTGGCCTAATATCAGAGCAGGCTTTGCCGGTTTGCGAGCCAGGTAGGTACTGGCTGTCTGGGAGGAAGGCTCAGCAGGCTGTGTATAACAGAGGGGGGCCTTGGAGCTGCTTAGCCTGCCAGGGGGCTGGAGCAACTGAAGATCATGAAAGTTCCCAACCTGCTGGGCAGAGTGTACCTCGATAATTTTGTCTACCTGTCCTTTCTCCTCAGCAGAAAGCTATGTGCAATCCTTGCCATTTTAGCAGCCCTCTCACTGTTAGGAAGTCTCTCCAACTGCCTGCCTTTCTTTTGTCCCAGAGCAGCCAGATATGGTTCCTTGTTTTCCACAAGCAGCTGGAATCTCAGTCTCTCCAGGTATTCTGCCTGTCTTACCTTTTCAACCCTACTAATCATCAGAGCACCATGTAATGTAGGTTTGTGCTCCCAGAGCAGAACTCCAGAGGTAGGTGTTCAGCAGTCCCAGGCCTCCACTCCCTCCCAGCTCCATTTCTCTTCCTCCAGCTGGTGAGTTGGAGTGGGGGTAGGGCTGAGATCCCACCGGGCCGTGGCTTTGGTTACCCTGTTCTGTGAGGGTTATTCTTTTCTCCAGGTGTATGCAGTCTGGCACAGCCCTCTTTCCTGTTGCTCTTTCAGGATTAGTTGTATTAATTGTATTTTTGTATTATATGCAGTTTTAGGAGGAAGCCTGTGTCTCATCTCTCATGCCACCATCTTTAATCTCCTCACTATATTTTTGGATGGAGGTCAGAGGGCCATGTATGATCTGGGCCTTATTAAGCTCTATGCCTCCATTTCTTCCATTCTCCTCCTTACCCTCTATGCCACAGAACCCCTGTCATCTTAGTTTCAGAGCACACCGGGGTCTTCATTGACTTTTACAAGCAATTTTTCTTTGGCTTTAGACACTCTCTGCTTGGCCTTGCTAGTGCCTTGTCATCATTCAATATTGGGTTGAGTCTCACCTGCGCAGAAAGACCTTGACTGACAGTTCTAAGTAGGCTCCCTTTTATTCCATGCAGACTGTTTCCTTCAAGTTGTGACTCTTAATTTCTGTGTTTACTATTTTATTTCACATTTAAATCACTAGTTGGAAGGTTCCTGAAGGCAGGTGATTTGTCTTTTCTTTTTTTTTTCCATCTATTATAGACCCAGATTTCCATTTAGTGAAAATACAGATTCCCAGGAAAAGTTTAGGACTTATACTACTGGTGCTCATCTAGCCATTCCAAGGTATATGAAGTGTTATATGATTGCTCTTGGGTGGTAAAGATTATCAGACTAACAGTTTATGAGGAAGGTACGAAACAGGTCCTAATTTAAGAAAAAAATTTACAGCTACCACACCCTGTATTTGCAGATTTTGCTCCCTCTTTCTATCCTTTTGTCTGATACCATACAATGGGAGTGATCGTGTTGTTATGTCAGGAGGGAGCTGAAACTCAAGGAAGATATGCAGCACTGAGCAGAAGGATAAGGCAGAATGATACATTTTGATGATATGTATCCTTTGTGACGGTGGTTGTATGAGGATAATCAAATCATCTCAGTGACTTTTTTCCACATTGGTTAGTGATACCAGAACCTCAAAGAGCTATAACACTAAGCAGGGCAGGTGCTGGATACACAGGTATCATACTGTTCTCCTTTCCTCACCACTCAGCTGCAGCTGTGGTTGAGCTGGTGAGCAGCTGGAGTAGAAAACGATGTCCTTGAATGTGGACCATGACTCTCACAATTCCAAGGTTGTCATTAAGATAAACCTTGATCTGCAGTAAAATATCTCAGTGGCAAGAAGCAAACCTCACAACTTTCTCCAATGCCTTTTTCAGGCTCTCTTGGAGGAACCCTATTCTGACTTCGTAGAAACATCTGCTAATGGCTTCTGATGACTGGTATCAGCAGGGAGTCTCCCCAAGGATATTCCAAGTTCTGAAATGTGTGAAAGCATGTGTTATCTGTACAGTAGAAAGCTAAGCCCAAACTCCAGAGGAAACATCATGCCTCAACACTCTGGGAATGTGGTGGGGGTGGGGGTGCCACTGATGTTGGTAATACTAGTTTCAGTAATAGTAGCAGTGATGTTATTATTATTATTATAATTAACCTTTCTTTTTAACATGTATTATATTCCAGACTCTGTTTGAAGTGTATCATAGGGATTAATTCATATAATACTTCCAAGAGCCCTATGAAGGAAGCATTATTTTTATTTTACAATTGAGAACCATAAGTGCAGATAAGTTTTTGGTGATTCATAACACCATTATGGAATCTGTTTATTTGTATACACATAGGCACTTTTTATATTTGTATATTAGAATGTAACAAAGTGTAAGCACTATGGGTAGAAAACATGAAAAGAAGTAGAGAAAATATTTACTTTTTATTCTAAACTGTGACTGGTGCTTCATCAAGAGAAAGTAAATACTGAAAGCCAATGATTATTATTGAGAGTATTAAACTCTTATGTTACTAAACAACTGTATATTGCTTCAGTTTTCAAGATGTTAAAATGAAGCTCCATAACTCCATTACATTATTGTACTTAGGTGATATTTTAAATGAAATTGCATACAATATTTGTTTATAAAAATAGGAAGAGATTTATATGAGCTATTCAACATGTATTGTTAAATATTTATTGTATGCCAGACACTTCTAAATTCTCACTTAAAACTACCTTTCCATTTCTCAATATTATAGAATAACTCTTCTCATTCCATAACTGTTACTTGAGATTAATGATGATTAACAAGGCTGGCCCTTTAATTAATAGATGTAACAAGTTTGTGGTTTAGTTTGAAGATGTTTTGATGTCTCTTTTATAAGAAAGATTCTTCTTTAACTATTTGCTATTTTGTTGCCTTCTCCCAATTTGCCTGTATTTTTCACCATTAAAGACATAGTGCTGGCCAAATGAGTTGGGGAAGCAGGAAGACTAGCCTTCATGAAAAACACTGTGCTTCAAAATTACCTTAACAGGACACCCTATACGAACAACTGAAGATGTACATCAATGTTTCTATTTTCTCGCTTGTATTAATCTAAATTCATTTAATGTTTTTAGAACCTCTCATTTCTTAAGCCACTGAAGGGTACTTTCTGACTGACACAGGCGGTTAACAAGAAATGTTGAGGAGCTACTCTGGGTGTGAATGTTTTCCATAAATGTTCCTCTCTCCCTAAGAAGAAATACAGTCCATTAGTTCTTGGGTAGAGAATGAGTGAAATGAGAACGCTATGGAATTTTAGAATAATTAAATGATATTTAAATCTGTCAGTTGAAACAGGCATCCCTCTGGGAAGATAAAATAGATGGAATGGGACATAAGTTAAGATTTCAAAGTTTGCCTTTGTCACTTTTCTGTATCTAGGATAAGTATAGTTCTTTTATCTCCTTTGCAGGGCAGAACTTCCCATATGAAGCACCATGCCTTGAAAGTCCTCAGTTCCCCAATGTATGTTGTTTTAAGACACATTTTTGGTAATTTGTTAGAGCAGCAACAGAATGATCACCATCATAATACCATCCAACCATCATAACTCTTTTACAATTATTTCTTTAGTATGGCCACTTATACTTCAAATGTAGATTAAGTCACTTCAGTTCTCAAACTTGTTTTTGCACATATAAAATGAATACAATAATAGCAAATAGTTCATACAGTAAATTAAAGGATTAAGTGAGATGAGACACAAAGAGAGCTCAGCATAGTGCCTGACATATGTACTCAATTCTATTTTAATGTTAATAATATTATTAATATCAATAATACAGCATTAATGTTATTAATACTGTTGTTTTCATAATATCTGTCTTCTTAGTAGGTAATTCATAAACAGTAATATTCCCTATCCACTTATCAGTTTTGGACTAAATTTGTGAACAGAGACTGTCATACCTTTCCCAAATATCTTATTACCCCTTCATCTCAAAGAGCAGAATTTCTAGCTGGTACTAAGTTATCCTATTAGATGTATTTTCAATGTCCCTTGAACTGAGTATTAAAATGTTGTCAATGTATGGCAATACATATACATTTTTTTTATTTTGGTATCATTAATCTATAGTTACACGTGCAACATTATGGTTACTAACTCCCCACTTCATCAGGTCCCCCACACTTAAAACATTACAGTCACTGTCCATCAGTGTACTGAGATGCTACAGAATCACTGCTTGTTTTCTCTGAGTTGTACAGCTCACCCTGTGCCCCCCCAACATTACATCTGCTAATTGTAAGGCCCCTATTCCCCCGCATCCCTCTCTTCCCACCCATCCTCCAAAGTCCCTTTCCCTTTGGTAACTGTTAGTACATTCTTGAGTTCTGTGAGTCGGCTGCTGTTTTTTCTTTGCTCTTATGCTCCGCATATGAGTGAAATCATTTGATACTTGTTTTTTTCCGCTTGGATTATTTCACTGGGTATAATACCCTCTAACTCCATCGATGTTGTTGCAAATGGTAGGATTTGTTTTCTTCTTATGGCTGAATAATATTCCATTGTGTATATGTACCACCTCTTCTTTATCCATTCATCTACTGATGGACACTTAGGTTGCTTCCATTTCTTGGCTATTGTAAATAGTGCTACAATAAACATAGGGGTGCATATGTCTTTTTGAAACAGGGCTGCTGCATGCTTAGGGTAAATTCCTAGGAGTGGGATTTCTGGGTCAAATGGTATTTCTATTTTGAGTTTTTTGAGGAATCTCCATACAGCTTTCCACAATGGTTGAACTAATTTGCATTCCCACCAGCAGTGTAGAAGGATTCCCTTTTCTCCACATCTTTGCCAACATTTGTTGTTTGTGTTTTGGATGTTGGCCATCCTCACTGGTGTGAGGTGATATCTCATTGTGGTTTTAATGTGCATTTCTCTGATGATTAGTGATGTGGAGCATCTTTTCATGTGCCTGTTGGCCATCTGAATTTCTTCATTGGAGAAGTGTCTATTCATGTCCTCTGCCCACTTCTTAATTGGATTATTTGCTTTTTGTTTGTTGAGGCTTGTGAGTTCTTTATATATTTTGGATGACAACCCCTTATCGGATACATCATTTATGAATATATTCTCCCATACTGTAGGATGTCTTTTTCTTCTACTGATGGTGTCCTTTGCTGTACAGAAGCTTTTCAGCTTGATATAGTACCACTTGTTCATTTTTGTTTTTGTTTCCCTTGCCCGGGGAGATATGTTCATGAAGAAGTCACTCATGTTTATGTCCAAGAGATTTTTGCCTATGTTTTTTTCTAAGAGTTTTATGGTTTCATGACTTACATTCAGGTCTTTGATACATGTTGAGTTCACTATTGTGTATGGGGTTAGACAGTAGTCCAGTTTCATTCTCTTACATGTAGCTGTCCAGTTTTCCAACACCAGCTGTTGAAGAGGCTATCTTCCCATTGTACATACAAGGCTTGTTTATCATATATTAGTGACCGTATATGTTTGGGTTAATGTTTGGATTTTCTATTCTGTTCCACTGGTCTGTGGGTCTGTTTTTGTGACAATACCAAACTGTCTTGATTACTGTGGATTTGTAGTAGAGTTTGAAGTCAGAAGCATAATCCCCCCTGCTTGATTCCTCCTTCTCAGGATTGATTTGGCTATTCGGGGTCTTTCGTGGTTCCATATGAATTTTAGAATGATTTGTTCAGGTTAATTGAAGAAAGCTGTTGGTATTGTGATAGGGATTGCATTGAATTTGTAGATTGCTTTCAGTAGTATAGCCATTTTGACAATATTTATTCTTCTGAACCAAGAGCATGGGATGAATTTCCATTGTTAGTGTCCTCTTTAATTTCTCTTAGGAGTGTCTTGTAGTTTTCAGGGTATAGTTCTTTCACTTCCTTGGTTAGGTTTATTCCTAGGTATTTTATTCTTTTTGATGCAATTGTGAACGGAATTGTTTCCCTGATTTCTCTTTCTGTTAGCTCATCATTAGTGTATAGGAAAGCAACAGATTTCTGTGTGTTAATTTTGTATCCTGCAACTTTGCTGAATTCAGATATTAGTTCTAATAGTTTTAGAGTGGAGTCCTTAGGGTTTTTTTATGTAAAATATCATGTCATCTGCAAATAGTGACAATTTGACTTCTTTAAAAATCTTGATGCCTTGTATTTCTTTGTTTTGTCTGGTTGCCATGGCTAGGACCTCTAGTACTGTGTTGAACAACAGTGGAGAGAGTGGGCATCCCGGTCTTGTTCCTGATCTTAGATGAAATGCTTTCAGCTTCTTGCTGTTAAGTACGATGTTAGTTGTGGGTTCTTCATATATGGCCTGTATGATACTGAGGTTCTTGCCCTCTATATCCATTTTATTGAGAGTTTTAATCATGAATGGGTTCTGAATTTTGTCAAATGCTTTTTCAGCATCTATGGAGATGATCATGTGGTTTTTGTTCTTCTTTTTGGTGATGTGGTGGATGATGTTGATGGATTTTCGAATGTTGTACCATTCCTGCATCCCTGGGATGAATCCCACTTGATCGTGCTGTATGATCCTCCTAATGTATTTTTGAATTTGGTTTGCTAATATATTGTTGAGTATTTTTGCATCTACATTCATCATGGATATTGGTGTGTAATTTTCTTTTTTAGTGAGGTCTTTGCCAGGTTTTGGTATTACAGTGATACTGGCTTCATTAAATGAGTTTGGAAGTATTCCCTCCTAATTTATTTTTTGGAAAACTTTAAGGAGAATGGGTATTATTTCTTCTCTGTATGTCTGGTAGAATTCAGAGGTGAATCCATCTGTCCCGGGGTTTTTGTTCTTGGGTGGTTTTTTGATTACCGAATCAATTTTATTGCTGGTGATTGGTGTGTTCAGGTTTTCTCCTTCTTGCTTGGTCAGTCTTGGAAGGTTGTATTTTTCTAAGAAGTTGTCCATTTCTTCTAGGTTTTCCAGCTTGTTAGCATATAGATTTTCATAGTATTCTCTTATAATTCTTTGTAGTTCTGTGGGGTCTGCTGTGATTTTTCTTTTCTCATTTCTGATTCTGTTTATGTGTGTAGATTCTCTTTTTCTCTTAATGAGTCTGGCTAGGAGTTTATCTGTTTTGTTTATTTTTTCAGAGAACCAGCTCTTGGTTTCAGTGATTTTTTTCTATTGTTTTATTCCACTCAATTTTATTGATTTCTGTTTGATCTTTATTATGTCCCTCCTTCTGGTGACTTTGGGCCTCATTTGTTCTTCTTTTTCCAATTTCAGTAATTGTGTCTTTAGACTATTCATTTGGGAATGTTCTTCCTTCTTTAAATAGGCCTGATTGCAATATACTTTCCTCTTAGAACTGCCTTTGCTGCGTCCCACAGAAGTTGTGGCTTTGTGTTGTTGTTGTCATTAGTCTCCATATATTCTTTGATTTCTGTTTTGATTTGGTCATTAACCCATTGATTAATTAGGAGAATGTTGTTACGTCTCCATGTATTTGTGAGCCTTTTTGATTTCTTTCTAAAATTTATTTCTAGTTTTTATACCTTTGTGATCTGAGAAGTTGGTTGGTAGGATTTCAATATTTTTTAATTTACTGAGGTTCTTTTGTGGCCTAGTATGTCATCTATTCTAGAAAATGTTCCATGTGCACTTGAGAAGAATGTGTGCCCTGTTGCTTTTGGGTGCAGAGTTCTGTAGATGTCTGTTAGGTCCATCTGTTCTAGTGTGTTGTACAGTGCCTCTGTGTCTTTACTTATTTTCTGTCTGGTTGATCTGTCCTCTGGAGTGAGTGGTGTGTTGAAGTCTCCTGAAATGAATGCATTGCTTTCTATTTCCTCCCTTAATTCTGTTAGTATTTGTTTCACATATGCTGGCCCTCCTGTGTTGGGTGCATATATATTTATAATGGTTATATCTTCTTATTGGACAGACCCCTTTATCATTATGTAATGTCCTTCTTTATCTCTTGCTACTTTCTTCGTTTTGAAGTCTATTTTGTCTGATACAAGTACTGCAACACCTGCTTTTTCCTCCTTGTTGTTTGCATGAAATATCTTTTTCCATCCCTTCACCTTTAGTCTGTGTATATCTTTGGGTTTGAGGTGAGTCTCTTGTAGGCAGCATGTAGATGGGTCTTGCTTTTTTATCCATTCTGTTACTCTGTGTCTTTTGATTGGTGCAGTTAGTCCATTTACATTTAGGGAGATTATCGATAGTTATGTACTTATTGCCATTGCTGGCTTTAGATTTTTGGTTACCACAGGTTCAAGGGTTGCTTCTTTACTATCTAACAGTCTAACTTAACTCTCTTGTTTAGCTATTATAAACACAGTCTGATGGCTCTTTATTTCTCTTTCTTATTATTCCTCCTCCATTCTTTATATATTAGGTTTTTTGTTCTGTACTCTTTTACGTTTCCTTTGACTGTGTTTGTGGATAGTTGATTTTACTTTTTGCCTTTAGTTAGTATTTGGATGGTCTGCTTTCTTTGCTATGATTTTGTTTTCTCTCATGACATCTTTTTAGCCTTAGGCATGTTTCCATCTAGAGCAGTTCCTTTTAAGATATCCTGTAGAGGTGGTCTGTGGCAGGCAAATTCCCTCAGCTTTTGCTTGTCTGGGAATTGTTTAATCCCTTCCTCAAATTTAAATTGTAATCGTGCTGGATAGTGTTCTTGGTTCAAGGCCTTTTGTTTCATTACGTTAAATATATCATGCCATTCTCTTCTGGCCTGTAATGTTTTTGTTGAGAAGTCTGATGATAGGCTGATTGGTTTTCCTTTGTAAGTGATCTTTTTTATCTCTCTAGCTGCCTTTAATACTCTGTCCTTATCTTTGATCTTTGCCATTTTAATTATTATGTGTCTTGGTGTTTTCTTCCTGGGGTCCCTTGTGTTGGGAGATCTGTGGGCTTCCGTGGACTGAGAAACTATTTCCTTCCCCAGCTTGGGAAAGTTTTCAGCAATTATTTATTCAGAGACACTTTCTATCCCTTTTTCTCTCTCTTCTTCTTCTGGTACTCCAATAATGCGAATATTGTTCCATTTGGATTGGTCACACAGTTCTCTTAATATTCTTTCATTCTTAGGGATCGTTTTATCTCTCTCTGCCTCTGTTTCTCTGTATTCCTGTTCTCTGATTTCTATTCCATTAATAATCTCTTGTACCTCGTCCATTCTGCTCTTAAGACCATTGATCGCTTGTCTGATTTCTGCATTGTCTTTCCTCACTTCCTCCCTTAGCTCTTGCATATTTCTCTGTAGGTCCATCAGCATGGTTATGACTTTTATTCTGAATTCTTTTTCAGGAAGAATTTAAAAATCTAGCCCATCAGGCCCTCTCTCTGGGGTTGTGTGGGTAATCTTTGTCTGTACCATATTCCTCTGTCTTTTCATGGTGATAGAAGTGGTTGCTGGTAGGTGCCACATGTGTCAGTTGGGAGAACAAAGTCCCTTCCTGCTTGTTGTTCTCCTTGCCCTTCTCCGGGGTCTGAACTGGTTCTCGCCCATGGGGAGGCAGTCTCTGGTATAATCCCCGGAGCTGCCTGTGTGCGGGGTCACCCTCAGCCTAGCCTATAGCACTGCGGGGGTTTGAAGTCTCACTGGGTAGCTTCTGGTCCCCTTGAGGCTTTCCAGCCCTTGATATGGGTTCTGGGGTCCTTCTCGGTTAGCTGCGCACCTGCCAGAAGTAGATTCTGTGATGATGCTGTGGGAGGGGCCGCTCCTCTGCTATTCCACAGCAGTGGAGGCTCCCAGACGCTTTGCTGTGCTGTCCATGGGGGCGGGGAACAAATGGGAGGCTGCTGATGACTGTAGGAAGCCTCATCGTGGCTGCTTTTCCCAGCCGCTGGCCAGGGGGTCCGAAATTCCCCAAGACTCCCAGCCTGCTGGGCTGAGTGCACTAGGACGATTTTGTTCCACAGTTGGGCCCTTGTCTCTTTAAGACTTAAACCAAACGAAAAAAACAAAGAAAGCAAAAAAAACAAAAAAATTAAAAAAAAAACAAAAAAAATGTCGCCCGTTTATCTTTTGTCCTGGAGAGGCAGCTGACGGGACTCGCTTGTTGTCTCTGATTCAGATCCTGCACTTCTCTAATCTCCGATACATCATGTGATGTGTGTCAGTGCTCCTGGCACAGATCACCAGGGCTGGTTATTTGGCGGGCCTGTGCTTCCACTCCCTCCCCACTCTGAATCTTTTCCTCCCACTGGTGAGCTGGGGTGGCGGGAGTGCTTGGGTTCCACAGGGTTGCGGCTTTGTATCTTACCCGCTTCATTAGGCACTGAGTTCTCGCAGGTGTAACTGTAGCCTCGTTGTTGTTCTGTATCTTCTGGTCTCTTTTTTAGGAATAGTTGTATTTGTTGTATTTTCATAAATATATATGGTTTTGGGAGGAGATTTCCACCACCCTGCTCATGCCACCATCTTCCCAGAAGTCATATACATATTTTTTTTATTAAAAAACTTAAATATGTTTTGTAGCAGATTCCAGGAACTTTTTTAAGAAATCACTTGCATTTGTTTTTTGCCCTCCTTCTTTATCACTTCCCTCAAGCCACTGCCTGGGATGTGTGAGACACCATGCTGGAACCCAAGACACAGTACTGGAACTTAAGGGCAGGGGCCACACCCTGAGAGTGGTAGAGTGGTGAGTCAGCCAGTCTCTGAGGAGCAGCTTGAGCAGAGCCACAGTGAGTCTTGGACCACATGATCTATCTTGGTTGTCTCTGCCAGCTAGACCTAATCCTAACTTATAAGACTGTGTATCCTGTTACTCTTAATTAAGGGTTTCTTTGTCCAATCTCCCATTTTCTTCTCCAATGCTAACCTCCAAAAGACTTTATTTTTCTGTATCAAGTATACTAATTGCTACTGTTTATGTGAATCCCTCAATATTTATACCTAATTATCATGTAGCATAGCTCTGATTATGCATATCATTCAAAAACAACTACAATACTGAGGGTGAAGCATCACAAACACCCAATGGTTAGTAGTCAGGGGAATACTAAAAAGAAAACCAAATGAAAATATTTTGTATTTTGCATATTTTCCTTTTTTTGTAAGAATCAGAGAAATTCTTAGGATTATCTAACAAACATGCAAATAAACCAGTGAGGGTTTTACCTGGAAATATTTAATCAGTTTTTTCAATAAATATTCATTTGAAAAACTCCCATATACTCCCAGCTACTATGCAAGATGTTAAGGAAGCAAATATTCAAAATTGGTTTTGTTAAGGGTTAGACTAAGAGTTAATAGCAGCACAATTTAGCATGACAACTGGTAAACCATCATGCAGAATAGGATTGTCAGTCATTTCAGGAGTGAAGACAGGAAGCCTTCCATGTAAAAATGAAACTTGAATTGAGTCATGGAGAATGGCCAGGAATAAACAGGTACACACAGAGTGAGGAAATGTAGAGCAACATGTCCCCAAACTAGAGGACTCTGGTAATTCACTAGTATGAAGTACATTGTTGGGGCATTGTCCTTGAAAGGTAAGAGTGGTTCAGTTTGTTGATGGATTCATCCATGAAATATCCATCCAAAATATTTAAATATTTTACCAAGAAAGGGCATATCATTTCATTTTAGAATAAAGTGCCACACTGGATTTGTCAATAGCTTGGGGTAGGCAGCAAAACGAGATGAAGATCCACTAGTTGGGAAGTTGTATAATCCAAAGAACAATGAAAACCTGGGTGAGAGATAGAGTTAAGCAACTCTGAGGCACATTAATGAGACATAATTAATTAACTGGATTTTGTATTTAGATATGTGAAGGAAAAGAAGAATATTATGAAAAAAATGTTTGATTCAGAACATTGAGGAACACTGAATTTTAAGAAGATGGTGAAGAAGGATGAGTACTGGGAAAAGGGGGAAGTTCAGGAAAGCAGAGAAAAACCTAGGGAAGAGGGTTTTAAGAAGCATGAAGTATGATCAATGCCAGTCATTCTATACTTGTACCTACCTTTCTTTTTCATTTTACTAGTTTAATATTGTTTTAAATATATCTTTATTACAAAATATTTTGTTTTGTAATTTGTATTATTGAAATTTAACACATAATATTTTGTTTGCATAAAAGTAAAGGGGAAAATAACTATCTTGGTATAATACTTTAAACATTTAGGAATATTTGTCAATTTTGTTTCTTCATAGATACATTTACTTTTAGATGACTATTCATGTGTCTACACAGTGTAATTCATATTAAATAAGATATCCCAATTAAATATACCATTTTGACAAGAGGACAGGTCCCATTGTCAGGAACTGGGAATAGTCAAGAGGTGCTGTGCAGGTATGATTCAGTCAAAAGGAGGGGAAACAAAGGTCAGCACCTTTGATAGGACCTCTACTTCCAAGGCTGGGAGGTCATATAAATGGTGATCCCAGATACTTTCCCTGACTTGAGGAATCTTCTGGTTGGTTTCCCTGATTTACATTCTATTGTTTTATACCAATATCTGCATTTTACTTTTCTGAATCATGACTTGGTAAGATGACAAACCTGGCTTTGATTTCAGTTTATCCCTGAACTGCTGCCTCAAGTTTGCTCCCTTTAGTTCCTACTTAACTGTAGTGGACACTGTCTATGCTCCATCCAGATCCTCTTGGAAGCTTCCTGTCATTTCTGTTACGTTTGCTATCTTCCATATTCATTTGCCTCTAAATCCCTATAGCTATAAGTCTTCTGCAGATTGCCTTTGGGCTATGGGAGCCCCTTTGCCCACACATGAGCCCTGAAGGACCTGGGTAACCTTGAGCCCATGACTATGAGATACAGAAGTAAGAGAGCCCAGCTCCCTTGCTCTGAGTTGGGACAAACTCTTAGGTGTAATTTGCACTGCATGGAACCTGTATGTGGCTTGGGTTTGGTCTGAAATTGTACACTCACTTAATTTCTTTCCTGTCCTACTTCCCCAACTTCCTTAATACTTTCCTTGGAACACTTTCTTAAACATATTGGTTGCACATAAATCCTTGTCCTGGGTTTGCTTTTTGCCGAAAAGATAGCTGCAGAAAAAACAGTCTGCAGAAAACAGAAAAAAACAGAAAGACAGTCTGTAGAAAAGTGACACTCTTCATGCCTGGCTGAGGTCTCAGACCTGGCACAGAAGCTTGGCACAAGTCCCAAAACTGCAACTATTTGGCACAAAGAACTACGGACTGTAAGTCAGCAGGCTAAATGAAGTAGCAGCAAAAGGCTAGCTGGAGTAATGGAACAGTGACAATATGGAAAGACTTATGATGACAGTGTTACGGGTGCAAGTCAAAGATGTATTCTGATACCTGAAGAGTTTATGGGGAGGAGCACTGAATGGATATTTTCGGTTCTATACAAAAACCACAGGCTTAAATGTTGTAGTGAGTATATGAATGAAAGATTTCACAATTTAATTATTTTGTCCTTTTATCAAATAGACCTTCACTACTTATTTTAAAAATAAACAGAAGAATGGAATAACCTGCCTGGAAAGCGAGATCATCCCTTACTAGAAAGATTGTACTTCTTTACCTGTATTTAAATTTTGGCAGGTACCCATGAAAAATTAAGGGGAGAAACTCCCATATATCATGTCATTTCAACTAACTCTGCATCAGGATAATATGAAATGTTCTAGTGAAATTTTATCAGAAGTATATGAAAAAAACAAAAACCATTCTTTATGATAGCTCTAGATAAATAATCTACAGGTAAATATATAGTTTAATATATTGTATGTATAGTTACCACTTATTTATAAAGCCGTGTAAGTGCCCAAAACATTTGCTATCCATTGTGTGTACTAGTTTTAGACTATGCTGAGTCAAAATGCCCAATAATTTCTCAAATATTCTACATGTATTGTTTATTCTTATCTATTAGTTCTCTTATTTATACAGAAAACATTAACTGGGCATCCATCATGAGCTAGGGTATATTCTTATATTTAAACATCCTTAATTACTCAATATATCTCAACTTGATTATTTCATACATCTAAAAAGTCATCTTTGGAATAAGGGATGGTATAAATAATAAGAATATATAATATCTTAAATTTACCAGATAATTTCCAATGTACAATGTGTTGTTCAGTTTGGAAACTTGTAAGACCCTCCGAGACCCCTATACTAAGGCAGGGCAGGGATAATTATGCCTTATTTAAATATGAGGGTACTGAGATTCAGAGAAGCAAAGTGACCCATAGAAGAATTCAGTGCTTTTGATTCTTAGATCAAAACTCTGTCCATGCATCATTCTATACAGAATAATAAGGAAGTTATTTATATGTACTCCAGAAATGTCCAGAATGATTTATTAAATATATACACTTAAAATAGTGCCAGTCCCTTGACCTCCTTCATTGATGATATAATACCTAGTTCCTAGTAAACAATATTTTCTGACTTCTAAGGTGCAAATTTGAGCCAAATTTAGAAACAAATTAAATATTCAGAGTCTTAGAAAAAAATGTGTGCTTTGGGCTAGTGTTACCCAACATTTTTTTTTTAAAGCTAGAGTCAATTCTTATTCCACTAAGGACCAATTTTATTTCTTCTGACACTTAAGACTTCCACTGAACTAGTGAAAGTTACAATCTAAGTGGAAGTCAACCCCATGTTCCTATCTTTATTTTCTCTGAATTATACTCTTCTATGCTCAGTTAATTTAATTTTTCTCTGCTAATCTCCCAATGGATTTTATTTTCTCAGTTGTGAGATTTGTTGTCACCCTGGATACTTCAGCATTATTCTTATGACAATCATTCAATGTGGATAAAAGTGCTTTGCATTTAAAGTTGAAAATGAGGACTGGTCAAAACGTTATAAAGAATTATGTTCCACAACATTTTAACCTTAGTTTTGCATAATATACTAAAGAATAACTTATTTAAAACAAACTATTTGGAATTAACTATTAATTTATATGTTTATATTTTATGACTCAATTCTCAAACAATCCCTAGAAATCCAGGAAACTGAAGTTTGCCAATATTATTGTTTTAAAAAGCCAGATTCCTCCCACCAAAGTATCAGTAAAGACAGAGGAAATAAGCATATCATCAGTTTGCAGGATATGATGAAATGTGAATCAGAGAGCAAAGTGAGGAGCTAAACATTACATAGTCTCTTTATATTAGATCAGGAGGGAGTAATATTAAAAATGATGACTTTCATCATTAGCTCCCTGCCTCAGGGTTTCTTAGTGACAAGTGACAGAAAACTGAGCAGACTTAAGTATGAATACATACATATATATAAATATAAAGACATGGGAAACCTCAGAGAAGTAATGAAAAACTAAAATCCCCAGTTGAAGAAAGAAAAGGAGCCCAGTGAGACTTTGGGATCCAGGTAGCAGGAAAGAATCTGTGATCACTTCAAGAGTGGGACTGCCTAGTTATGAATCCTGGCTCTGAAATTTATATTGTGTTCTTGGGCAAATTACTTTATCTACCTGAATATGTTTCCTTATCCAAACAAATGGGAATAATAATTGTACCTATAAATATGGTTGTTGTACAACTCAAATTAAGTACTATATACAGGGGTTTAGAACAATGCCTTAGTACACAGTAAGCATTCAATGTATATTAACTATTGTTATTTACTATTATTCTGAAGGTCTCTCTTTCTGACAAACTCAATTTTTTTTTCAGTGTGTGAAATTTTTTTTTCATGGTCCAGAAGTAAAAGGACTGATCTAGCTTGGGTCACATGACATGAGTATCAATAAATCCCTAATGACTGAATCTTTGCAACTGTAAAAACATGTTGATTTAAAAAAGTGTACTTATATAGTGGGTATATAACATATAATTTACAAATAAAAACAAATGTTCATTAATCTTGCTTAAAAATTCTACATTGTTGATTACCATAGAACTTTTTAACTGAATTTTGGCAAACTTTTTTTAACCTATAGCCAACTTAAAGTTGTAATTAATGAAGGAATGAGTATAGTTCTCAGATGAATGTTGGTTGACATTTTCATTAATGTTATTTAGTAAAACATTATTGTAAAAATAAATACATATGTTGAAACATTATGTGTTTGCCAATGATATGAATGATTTCATTACTGAATCAGATAATAGTTTTCAAATAATAGAAGCATATTTCCTCAATTTTTGTGTGCCATTCACAATGCAATAGCTGCAGATATAACATACTTCAAAATTTAACCCTCATGGTTAATATTTTCCCCATCACTTTCAACATCTATTTAAAAAAACAAAAATAAGTAAATAAAGTTCTCATTTGTAGTGACTGCTAGCTTCTACAGCATAAATTCCCCTCCCACATGCAGCTCAAGCTGCTAATGTGACTGAACGCAGAGCCGAGAAAGATGAAGAGTGCATCATTATACAGCAGTTCCATCATTCAGATAAAATAGATGTAAATAACCTCAAGAACAAAACTAATAATAAAGTGTAGCAAAATATTTATGTCATGATGTTTGTAAATAGGTAACTAGTACCTTTATTTTAATATACTTTATTAAATTGTATATTTAGATATTTTACATTTTAATATTAGCTAAGCTTAACAACTAGCTTGCTATATTACTGATAGTTTAAAGCACTGCTCCCAAGAGCAGGTAAAAGTTAGCTGTAGCCCAGCACTGTGTCATATCTCCATGGCAGATGAAAGGAAGTTAGGACAGGGTACTTTAATTGAAGTTGCCTATAAGACCAACCAGAACAGGAGAGGGGTAGTTCTCCATATTTATAAAGAATGGGGAACAAATGGATGCTGTATAAACAAAAACTCAACATGGGATCAAGTCTACACATGCCCAGTTCCACTTTTGTTTTTCACTCATCCTTTCCTACAGTGTCTTTTGTAGGAAAAAGCAACCCTTATCACATACTTCTAACACCTTTGCTCTGTTAAATTATTCTCCATAACAATCGTGCCACCTACTGTATTACTCTTGTTTCTTTTATTGTTTGTGACTCCTGACTATAACGCAAACTCAATGAGAGGAAGAATTTTGACATGTTTTTTTTTTCAAGTTTGAATCTTTGTCATCAAGAACTACATCCAGTATTTAGTAGTTAATAAATATTTGATTGGATGAATTAAAAAATGAACAAGCAAACAAACAAGCATCTTCCAGTAGAAAGGAGAAGGTCTCAGATGATAGAACCAGCTGTAAAATTAGAGGGACATCTATTGGAAAAATATTAATAGGTAGATGGCACATAAAAGAAAAGACAGTTATGTAGAAAACGCTGATTCATGGGATAAAAGAGAATGATGCCAAAAAGCATAAAGTGCCAGGAGCAGACAATGAGTTAACTTCTTCAAAGAAGTTATTCTGGTGGTTTGCAGAGCGCCAGAGAGAAAGCTGTGCAGCAACAGGGCTCGAGTCCCTGGAAACAGAGTAGCAATAATGAGGGACATTGCCAGCCTAGAAAAATGAAAGTAATACAACAGACATATGGACATGAAACAAGACACACTTCCAATTACCAAGACCAAAATTAAAGGTAAGCATTGAGTCCCCAAGATGAAAACCACGGCCTAATAAGCATTACAGGTACATTAAAGGTGACTTCAGACTGAATCAGTTATCAGTTTAACATTATTTAGCTTTCTTGCAAAAGTCAGGATTTATGAAATAAGGTAAACTGAATGATGTGATAAAGACTGCACAGAATATAAGGCAGGGCCTGTGACGGCTTTTCATCTTTTCATGTTTCTTTTCATTTTGTAAAGGCTGATACACTTGAGTGGTGCCGATCACTGTATTTGATTTTAACCAGTGGTTCCCAGCCCTGAATACGAGGAGTACGTTTTTAACATGAAGGAAATATATTGGTCAGACCTTCATATGAGACATAGTTGTTCATTTGTTTTTAATTAAGACAAAAAATAGCCAATATTAATATGAGTACCTTAATATTACTAATATATTTTATAATTTTTAATACTAATGATACATATTTATGTTTTAAAAGATAATACAAATACACTTGAGGTATTTATTCTGTGATTCTTCTACAGGTATTGGGTCTTGGGCTGAAAATGGATGGTCTTCAGTTATATAAAATGCAAAAGAAGAAAAAAATACACACACATATCCTGTTCATTAGCCTTTACCAGTTGTTCATCCACTATTTATTCTGAATTTGACTTTCCTCCTAAGACTTTGTAATCTTAATTCAGTCTCATGGCTTCAAATAGTGTTTATATGCTGACAGCTTGCAGATTTATATCTCCATTGCTAAAGATCAAAAATATTGCTATATTTTTGATCTTTAGCCTTTATTTCCAACCTGATATCCAGTCTACTAGACATGTCAAGTGCAAATGTTCCTGAATGGAACTTTTTTCTTCCTCTCCTAAATTAGCTCCACATGCAGGCATATCATTTACTAGTTCAATGCTATTACATATGTACTCTCACCTCTGAGCTAACCCTTCTATATTCTGCTCTTTGATGTTAGGGTTGGGTCCCTAGAAGATAACTTTTTCAGATTATTTTCCCTGTTGGCTTTAGGATCTGCCTACACTTGCTGGTTTACATTCTTTCCTCAGAGGTCTGAGTACCAACCACGGGGTATCTCTTTTTAAAACCTGAGCTCCAGTGTTCTGAAGCCCCTACTACAAATTCTTAGATTTTGTATGCCATATTTTCTCTTTTTCTCTCCAGCTCTAAATATGGTTTCTGTCCATTCGGTTATTGCTTCTGCATTAACTTTTGTTATTCCCCCGTTGTAACACCTGTATAACAGTCCTCCAAATTAAACTCCATGTGTTTTACTCAACTAATGTAGATTATATTTTCCTGACTTGATTAATATATTCCTTGGTATCAAGAATAGTCCAATAAATAGAGCTTCAAAGATGGGATTTGGGGAGGTTCTTTGCTCATTTTTTGGCCTTGATATGGCAGAGTTTCTGGTCTACAGAAAATAGCAAAAGCAATTTATTTTTTGTGACTGGGATGAAACACATATTGAAGGCAAGGTTTGAGGGGATGGGACAAATGGTTGTGGCACTTGATGCATATCATTCCTAAGACCACAAGGACTACGGAGGAAAATGGCTATTGATTGCATTGGAGTAAAAAAAAAGAAATAAAATTACAGTTTAAGTCATAGTCAGAGAACAAGAGACCATGACCCCATAGCACTAGGAAAATATAGCTGAAAATTATACCCACAATTTAATTATGCAAGTTGCATAATTATAATGTAAGCTGAACATATATTCACAATTTATCATGTGAAAATAGGGCATTAATTGAGAAGAAATGGGATACTAAAATTTGAAATAGAAGCACTGGATATTCTGGAATAAAGCTGAGAATCTTAAAAACTCAAGTCTTCCAGAGCCACCTCTACCAATGGGAGCAAACATTCTTACCTTTCCTGGAAGCCCTTGCAAAAACTTCCTGTGAGGCAACTCCCTTGCAATGGGATGTTTATTCTCAACAACCACCATCACCTCTTATAATCTCCAAAGCAGAACAGTAAAACTCTATAGTGATAGAAATTTCAATATTTTCCCTCTATATTATGATGGCCACCAGCAACCTACACCTGTTGAATGTTTGAAATGTGGCTCATCTGAATTGAGATGTCATTTAAGTGTTAAAGACACTCTGGATTTCAAAGACTTAGAATAAAAAATGATGGCAAATTATTGCACAAATAATTTTATTCTGAATACATGTTCCAATTATAATACTGGAGTTAAAGAAAATACAACATTAAAACTAATTTCATCTTTTAAAAAATGTAGCTACTAGGAAATTTAAAGTTATATGTGTGGCTCACATATTTCTACTGGACAATGCTGTCTAGATAGCCTTTACATTTTGTACACATAGATCAAATAATTTTGAAAATTACTCTCTCCTATAATTTTAAATAGATGCCTACTTAAAAAAATCTGTCAATAGCTGCAAAGAATACAATTTCTATTATACTAAAATTGTACACATTCCTTATAATATAGTTTCCTTAAAATCTCATATCATTAGTTCACTTTACTTCTAGAAAATGTCCACTGTATATTTTAAATGGAAAAAAACTGTAAAACCAGATATGTCAGAAATTATTTCTGTCAAAAAGTCAGACTTTGTGTTTCAATTCAAATTAGTCTATAATATATGGCTATGTATCACACATTCTAGTTCTAAGACAGAAAGAGATACAGATAGAAAAATAAAAAATAGGTGATGGGTAGATGTATATAGATACATAGATAAAGAGATGGGCCTTTCATAAGTTTGGTGTTTGGCTAAAACAAGGTATTGTTTCCTTCAAATACCTCTTAGCTAATTTATTTTTCACTCTGTTTTCAAGAACTCTCCCTTGGGAGCTCTGCACCAGGAATTTCCTACTCTGGAACTCCAGAGTTTTATTAGCATTCAAGTAATGCAAAGTATTAACACTTCAGCTGGAAAGTAATATATGCCTTTCTTTTGAAACTGTCAGTCATAAAAGGGAAAGTAATTAAAAAAATGAACAAAGATGGGTCATCAGGCAGAACAGAGTTAAAATGTGGAATATCTATATCTAAAAATAGTGTCTAGGACCCCATGTACACCCTGGGAATGATTTGTGTACCTCAGATGGAATACAAATGCATTAGACCATCTAAATAGAAGAAGACAAGCACCACAGGAATTAAGGAAAAATTAAAGAAATTATTTATTTCACACATGGAGCTAATGTTAAATGTGCATCTCAATGTGAGGAGGATGATTAATTCAATGACCAGGCTTAAGTACCAGTCTTAATGTGTTAACTTGCTGTTGTGAAGAAATATTTCATTATAAGACAGTCACCTACAAATCATTCAACAAGATAATCAAATATAGAAGATAATAGTATGTAGTAATGTTTTTTCTGCATTAATATGTGAAATAAAACAAATAACTGAAGAGGAGCATATTTCTTAATAAGTGGAAACATTTCGCAGTAACAGTAGATGCCAATTTAAGTGATGCCGTTTTGAATCAGAAATTTCATATTGTCTTATCTAATCAGTAAAAAAAACCTTTATGATATGGTATTATTATCTCTAATAGATGAAAAAGAAAGCTGTGGCTCAGAGGACTCAAGGATCATGCCTGCCTAAAACTGGATAACTAATAAGAGGGACAGCCAAGATTTGAAACCAGTTCCATCCAGTGTCAAATCTCATGGGTTTTTCCCACCAACCATATGTTTGTTTTGGATATTTAGAACACCATGACTACTTTTAAAGTTATCACACATAAAGAAAAAATGAGCAATGATTTTTTGAAGATCATAGATATTAAAGAATTAAGCATCTTGGTTAGCTGGTATTTATACCAAATAGGAGAGGTGTATGCCTATGGTTCATGCCAGAAGTTGTCTTCCAAAAAGAGTTCTGACATGATAATCTATGAAGGCAAAACTCTGAACAGTACTTGTCCAGGTACGTGTTATAACCTATTAGTGTATCAGCACACTGATACAGTGAGGCATGACCAGTATTTTAAAAACAGACTATAATAGATTATAATAAAAAACAAAGAAATGCTAATAAAGGAAATGTTATTTTGTAGCAATGAGTGTGTGTGTGTGTGTGTGTGTGTGTGTGTCTAAGTCAGTGAACTGGGCCACAAGCAAAATGTAATTCTAATTGTGAGTTATAGTTAAAAATGCTTGAGAACCAATTCCTATAGAATAACTTTAAATAGAAGTAAACCAAAAAATCAAAAATTAATATCCTCTGTCAGCTATTTAATAAAAAAATAGCAAAGTGAAAGTAATTATATCTTCCTTGGAAAATAAATTGATTTTTTTTTTTATGGAGAAAAAGAAGAAATAAAGTTTGGCAGATTAGTTAAGATAAACAAGGAGAAATGTGATGACCTCTGTGAAATTTCAGGTAACTCAGTAATGAGAATGAATTAAACTTAGCAAAGCAGAAGGCTTAGAGAACAGGAGATAATTACATCTTGATGACAATTATAGGTAATTATCATGACACAAAAAGATTTCCATCTCAGTGAAAGATTAACACAATGTGTTTGTTCCATACTTTACAATTAATTCACTTTATGCTTATCTTAGTGCAAGACACTTGTATCTCAGTTTGATATGTCCTAAATAACATACTTTATAAAGCAGCTCTGACCTTTGCTAGCTATGTGATTTTAGACAAATCATTTAGCCTATGTTAAGTGCAGACAATAGAAGTATCTTTCTCTTAGGGGGAGTCTTATGAGGACTGAATAATTCATAAAAAGTGCTTCAAATAGTATCTGGCATGTTACTAAGTGTTCGATAAATGTAAGCTTATTTTTCCAAGTACTTCATGATTTCAGAAAAATTCTCAACAATCCATAATTTACACAGATAAGGCATTTGATAAATACTTGAATTGAATATGTGAGCTGACCTGATGACACAGGTATGGGTAAAACAATTTCCTTTACACAGGTGAAGGGTGACATTTGGCAATTTTCTCAGTTTATACAGATAATTTGGGGCAGAGCTGGCTTCTGATCTAGTTTTCCTGATTCATAAACCAGAACTCTGACATAGGGCAAGTGTAACTGACCACTGAGTTGATTTTTAAAACAACTGTGCTACTCTTTGGGTTAAGTTTTATGAACATAAAACCAAAAATATCTGAGATATAGTATTTGCTTTACCTAGTAACAATGAGTTAATGTTTTTTTTTTAAGTACTTCCTAACGCTGTTTAGCACTCTGTATATATTACTTCATTTATTTCTCACAACACTGAAATAAATGCTCATATTATTTATGCTTTACAAAGAAACTGAATTTCAGAGAGGTTAAATAATTTGATCAAAGTTATCAATTACTAAATTCTAAATTGGCATTTGAAATACAATCTGATCTGGTCTTACGGGCTCTACCACCAAACTTTCCTTACTCAAACGCAGAAAATATAATCTGAGAAAATTTTTGAATCATCCTATTATTTTTAGGTCCTCTATATAGTCCTACAAGGAGAAACAGGATAACGAAAGCAGGAAAGGAAAGGTAGAAAAAAATTTTAGCTGCTCTTATGCTCATTCAGCATCATAATTTTGTTTGAAGTTATTGTGACACATTATTCATTTTCAAATGAAAGAAAAGCCAGTATTTTGAAATTATCCATATTATGAACCCTCTATTAGTACAGATGACATTAAAATACACTTTTTAAAAAATAATAAATAACAACTCTATGATCTATGGCAACAGAAGAACATTGCAAGAAAAGCCACCTATGCATAAAAACATGGTATATCTGAATGATATGTCAAGCTGAAAAGACATGAAGTGGAAAGCCATTATTCATTGCTTCCTTAAGAAAAAATAAATATACTTACAACCTTCAAAAATGTATCTCAGAAAACCTTCATTTAAAATTTTAATGTGTTGTCATTTATATGTTTGTAAATAGTAGAATTTTATTATTTTAAATTTATTTTTTCCAAATTTCTCACATAAGTTTATATTAAGATAATGGATAAGTGGGAGATATTAAAGAAATCAGACTTTAGTTATGAATTTCCTTTACTGTACATTCACCAGGATCCCTTTTCCCCTATGTCTTTATGATTATGCTTCCTGCCACAGGTTCTGCTCACCTTATTTGTATTCACTGCTGTGATGACCCAGACACATTGGGCATTGCTGTCATACTGGAATGGAAAGTTGGGAGATGTAAAGGTTCCACTTGGTCCTTGAAGATTAGAGCCACAGGTCTTCACTAAAAGAGAAATTGCATTTCAAAAGATGAGCATATACCACATGCAAAATCATAGCAATAAAATATCTTGCAAATAGACTTTAAATTGAAAACAGCACAACTATAACCATAGTGAAATATATACTGTGGAGTTCTAATATCTTAACAACATGAGAGTACTTTTTATAAGATATCATTCACTATCTCAATATTTTCAACATTAACCAAAAACCGCTTTTGAATAAAAGTGTGAGGCATGACAAACTATCCTGTGACTATAAATAGATTAGTTTAATTAGACAGAGGTATGTCTATCCAATAATGTTAACAGAAATTTTCAAAGAAAAAGAAGAGAGATTCAAGATGGCGGCATGAGAGGCTGACACGGAAAACTCCACCCAAAAACCAAAAATAGTACAAAAATATAGTTAATTAATACAACTAACCCTAAAAGAGCAACAAGAAAGAAGGGTGAAACAGGCTGCATACAGACCTCACGAACAGAGCAGATCACAAGGAAAAGGGTAAAGTAGGAAAGCCTTAATCCAACGGGACCCGAACAGAGCAGATCACAAGGAAAAGGGTAAAGTAGGAAAGCCTTAATCCAGCGGGACCCAGGCCCTTCCCCCAACTGAGCTTACAGGCAGGAGGAAGAGAAATGGAGTGGGGAGGGGGTGGAAGTTTGGGACTGCTGAGCTCCTAGCCCTGGAGACCTGCTTTGTGAGGGAAAGCCTATACTGTGTGGTACTCTGGATGTTGGGGAGCTCGGACAGGCAGAGGGCTTGGGACACTGACATTTCAGCTGTTTGTAGAGGGGGGACCCACATCAGGCTGCTCTGTATCAGAGGAGGGGCGGGCGGTTTGAGAGGTGTCCTAGCAGCAAAACGACTGCTGAAGGGGTGGGGATTGCATGGAGCTTGCTGCACGGGAAAAGGGAGAGCTGGACAAGCTTGTCTGGACACACTCTGCCCAGCTGGTTGGGAACTTGAGGAGCTTCAGGTGCTCCATCCCGCTGGCTGCCTACTCATCTCTGCAGACCCCCACTGTGAAATGCAGCATGCTGCACCTTCCTACTAGCCTGCTGGCACCGTTTCCCAAACTGGGAGTCACTGTGCTGGCATCAGGCCAGCAAGAGGGAGGCCACGCCAACAATAACTAGAGATGGAGGTACAGAACAAAATTCAAGAACTCAGGAGCAAATTTAAGTCAGAGACTCAATCATTAAGAAATTCCATATCTGAAATGAAACGTAAAATGGGGGGATTTAAAAGACAAGTATAAAATGATTTCACTCATCTGTGGAGTATAAGAACAAAGAAAAAACTGAAAGAAAAAAACAGCAGCAGACTCACAGAACCCAAGAATGGACTAACAGTTACCAAAGGGAAAGGGACTGGGGAGGATGGGTGGGAAGGGAGGGATAAGGGGGCAATAGGGGCATTACGATTAGTACACATAATGTAGTGGGGGGAGAACATGGGAAAGGCAGTATTTAGAGAGAAGACAAGTAATGATTCTATAGCATCTTACTATGCTGATGGACAGTGACTGTAATAGGGTATGTGGGGGGGGGACTTGATAATAGGGGGTCTGGTAACCACAATGTTGTTCAAGTGGTTGTACATTAACAATACCAAAATAAAAAAATAAAAATAATAAGTAAATGAAAATATCAAAAAAAGAAGAACCTTCAATTGATTAATCCATCTAGTTTTAATTTCTATTTATTAAGGACTGTAGGATCCATGATACCATAATTGAAACATCAATATTAAAACTACTCTGTCTATTCTTATTACTGGAATTAGACCATTCAGACTACAAAATGAGCCACACTGAAATAATTTTAATAAATTCCCACAAAAGTTAAATATAACGTTTCCTCAGGTTTCACCCTTCTTTCTTCTATATAACGAGGTAGTGACCATACTGAATCTGTGTCTTTTATCTTCCTTTTTGAGCACTCAAAGTTCTTGGTGGCATTACTTTTGATTTGCATTTCTTTGCCCCAAGTCATCCTTCTCCAACCCATCAGTAATAACCCATTGTAGTTTTAAATGATGTACAGTGAAGCGTGTAACTTCATATGCACTTCAGACTTTACATAGTTATTGTCACCACCACTTTAAATATCCGCTTATGAGGTCCCAAAAGTTTGCTTGACTTTGCCAAGGTCACTCAGCTAGTCAACAGCACAGTCAGGATTCAGACTCAGGTATTCCAACTGCAAGTCTTATCTTCTTATCACTATATGTGTGTCTCTCTACTATGTTAAATATAGTTTTGTTCACTAGTTTTTTTCCCACTCCATTAGCTTACAATTTAGCATAAATCTATTCCAGACTTCCCCTCAACTTGAAGTTCATATCTTGTGGTGAAAAATTGTTACTTTTAATTTTCTCCTGTTTGTGTTTGGTTTCTATATTTTAAACAACAATACTCTGGTATTGTGTAATAAGAAGAAAACAATAGTGATATTTTTTACTTTTCTTCTTTCAGCATTAATAACCAATCATCCTTTTTTCATTTACTGCCTAATTTCTTGTAAGTCTCCAATTTTCACTAGTGCATTTTCTTCTCTTCCATTCACCCTCTCCCTTCTCTTTTTTACAATTTTCATAGTTGGCTAATTTAAGCTACCAAAGATTTATCAAGGCCTCACAAAATTTCTGAATTTTTAAGAATCAGTTCTTCTTCCAGCTTTTTTGAGATATAACTGACATATAGTATTGTGTGTGTAAGGTGTACAACATGATGATTTGATAGAGGTATAATGCAAAATGATTACTACAATAAGGTAAACACACCCATCACCTCACAGAATTACCTTGTATGTATGGTGAGAACTTTTAAGATCTACTGTCCTAGAATCTTTCAAGTATATGATACAATTTTATTAACTACAGTCACCAAACTGTATATTATAGCCCCAGTTCTCTTTAATCAATATCCCCACATTTTTCCCACCATTCTAAGCCTTACCTCTGGCAACTATTAGTCTACTCTCTGTTTCCATGGGTTTGTCTTTTTTTAGATTCCCCATAAAAGTGAAATCATTACATTACACTTCTTGTAAGTCTCCGATGTTCACTTCCCTTCCTTCCCTGTTCAGTTTTCAAAGTATTTCAGCCTGACTTCTCATTCCAGTGTTGAAATTGCTTTAATGCCAGCAATGACCTTCTCCTTGCCAAATCTAATAGTATCTCTTAATTTTTTCCACACACTTGACCTCTCAGCAGTATGGAAAATACTGATAAGCTTTATTTGAAATTCTCAGCCTTCCCTTATACAGTCCTGTACACTCTTGATTCTTGGCCTATTTGTTTTAAATAAATTGTTTTTTGTTCCAAACCCTATGTTCTAGACCTAATATTTTTCCCATCTGACTCTGAAGTAGCATAATTATAAATTGATTCAATGAATTATTTTATCCTTGGTTAATGATATTTTGGAATAATCTAATTCACTTCTATGACAACAATGGTAATTTCTTGACCATTTCAATTTCTTAGTTATTTCAATGGTGTCGATTGCTCTCAAATCTACAGCATCAATTTTGTCATCTTTCTTGATTTCTAGAGTAATATTTTTTGTGCACTGGTCATTGAATGAAATGTTTTAAAGAAGATTTTAAATAAACCTTTATTAACTAATCATTCTACTTCCCTGTCATACTTACATAAGCACTCCTTAAGTCCTATATATTCCTTTTCTAAAACATCCTGATTTCTTTCTTTTCCTTCCTCCCCAGTTGCTTCATCACCTTTTTTTCTGGACTAGAAATAGGCCCTAAACCCTTTCCTATACTCTATGTTCTCTCTCTGTTCCATCCACCTTAGTGCTACTATATTTATCTTTGTAAAACAGATTTGATTTATTCTACTTAACTGCTTAAAAAAACTTGATCTATATTTCATATAAGATAAATTACAAACTGCCTACTATAGAAAATAAAATTACTCCTGTGAGGATATAGATTTCTTTTCTGGTACAATTTCCTGCCATTTTGTACAGTCATATGCTCAACTTGTGCCAGGAAAGAACTCTTGTTCTTCCTTAAATGAACAGTACCTTTCATAATTTGCCACTTTTTCTATGATGCTCTCCAATCCTAAAATGCTATTCTTTCTTACATTTGCCTTTAGCAATTCTATTTATTGAAACCAAACCAAACCAGTGTGCCACTGCTTTCTGTAAGGTGTTCTGATTCTTCCACTCAAGTTTCTGTAATGGATTGCAGTCGTTACAGCACATTATTTGAACAGATGATTTATAAAGGTGTTTAGGTGGTAGGGAACTGATAGAAATGAAGTTAAAACTTTTTAAGAACTTTATAGCAATAACAATTTTATAGCAATCACATGATTTGTTTGAAGTAAGCAGAAACAGCTTTCTGACAGGATATACTGATTCTTTGAGTAGCAAGCAATTACTTATTTACTTTGTTTCACTTCATAATTCTACATACTTTATTTTCTAAAGCATATACACACTTATATTCTTTTGTGGAAAAGGCCTTGTTTATCATCTCTGTACATTAGCTCCTTGTACAGTGCTTTTCATGATGTAGGACCATTCATTAAAGGAAGGAATACCCAAGTCCTTTGGCAGTTCTTAAATGAACTATAAAATCAGTGATCTCTACATGCTGATGAAGAATCCTTGTAAATATCTTTCAGAAGGGAAGCTTTCATTCTTAAAAGTGATTTTCTATTCAAAAAAAATTTTTTAAGAGACTTGAGGATTAAAAAAGGCAGTATGAGAGGTGAGACAGAGGCTTCCTCCCAAAACCACATATAATACAGAATTATAGTTAATAAAACTAATCTTGAAACAGCAACAGGCGAGTAAGCTGCACAAGAATGCATACACCTGGAGAAAAGTAAAGACCTCACAGAACAGGGTAATGTACCAAAGCCATGACCCTGTGGGACCCAGGCCCTCCCACCACACCAGATCACTGGTGGGAGGAAGAGAAATGGATCGGGGAGGGGGTGGAGACCTAGGAATGCTAAACACCCAGTCCAGGAGATCTGTTCTGGGAGCATGAACCTACATTGCATGGTGCTCTGGAGATTTGTGGGGTTGGAATACCAAGACAGGCAGAATACTTTGAGAGACTGAGATTCTAGCCACTTGTAGTAAACAAGGATCCACATCCAGCTGCTCTGTAACAAAACAAAGGTGGGTGGGCAGTTTGACAGATTTCCTAATAGCGAGAGGGCTGCTAAATGGGCAAGGATTGCACACGGCTTGCTGTTCAGGAGAAATGACAGGTGGACAAGATTATTTGGGTGCACTATGCCCAGCAGGTTGGGAACTTTCAGAAGCTTCAGGCGCTCTATCCCCATGGCTGGCTATGCAGCTCCGAGGGCCCCCACCATGATACACAGCAGGCTTTGCCTTCCTCAGACCAGCTGGCATTGGCTCGCAACCCGACAGCCCCCTGCCCTGGTGTCAGGCAAGCAGGAGGGAGGCCCTGCCGATGGCAACTACAAACGCAAAGCACAGAAGCTTAAAACTGTGTGCTTTGCCCCCTGGTTCTGGATTTGGAGAGAGGCACAGCACAAGGGAAGCAGGAAACAGCTCTTTCCACCCGCCAGGTAGCAGCACTGCTCAGCAGCGTCCCCCAACATTGCTCCAGGGGCTGAACAGCTCCACAAAATAGAAGTCCTGGACACTAGAGGGTTCCACATACAAATATGAAATGTCAAAGGAACCTTGTTCAAACCAAAAGTCCACAAACACCAGAAAAAGGAACAAGTGAAACTGAACTCATCAATCTTCCTGAAAGAGATTTCAAAATAAAAATCATAAACATGCTCATGGAAGTTCAGAAAAATATTCAAGAACTCTGGGATGAATTCTGGACTGAGATTCAATCATTAAGGAATTCAATATCTGAAATGAAACATACAATGGAGGGATTTAAAAGCATATTAGATGTAGTAGAGGAAATGGTAAATGGAATAGAAATTAGAGAAGAGGAATACAAAAAGCTGTAGCACAGAGAGAAAAAAAGAATATCTGGGAATGAAAGTATATTGAGAGAACCATGTGACAAATCAAAATGGAACAATATTCACGTTATAGGGGTACCAGGAGAAGAAGAGAGAGAAAAAGGGATAGAAAGTGTCTTTGAGGAGGTAATTGCTGAAAACTTCCCCAACACAAGGCACCCAAGGAAGACAACACCAAGACATAAAATAATTAAAAGGACAAAGATTAAGGAAAAGCACAGAATATTAAAAGCAGCCAGAGAGAGAAATAAGATCACATACAAAAGAAAAGCGATCAGGCTCTCATCAGCTTCTCAACAGAAACATTACAGGCCAGAAGGGACTGGCATGACATATTTAATGCAGTGAAGCAGAAGGGCCTTGAACAAAGAATACTCTATCTGGCAAGATTATCATGTAAATTTGAAGGAGGGATTAAACAGTTTCCAGATAAGCAAAAGCTGAGAGATTTTACTTCCCCAAAATGGTCTCTACACAGTATTTTGGAGGGACTGCTATAGATGGAAGTGTTCCTAAGACTAAATAGCTGTCACCAGAGGAAATAATACCACAGTAAAGAAAGTCGAACAATTAATTGCTAAGCAGATGCAAAATCGAATTAACTATCTCCAAACTCAGTCAAGGGATAGACAAAGAGTACAGAATATAATACATAATATATAAAGAATGGAGAACGAAGAAAAAGATGGAAAAAAAAGGACCTTTAGATTGTGTTTGTAATAGCATACTAAGTGAGTTAAGTTAGACTGTTACATAGTAAGGAAGTTACCCTTGAACCTTTGGTAACCACAAATCTAAAGCCTGCAATGGCAATAAGTACATACCTATCAATAATCACCATAAATATAAATGGTCTGAATGCACGAATCAAAAGACATAGAGTCATTGAATAGATAAAACAACAAGACCTGACTATATGCTGCCTACAATAGACTCACTTCAAACCCAAAAACATACACAGACTGAAAGTGAAGTGATGGGAAAAGATATTTCATGCAACTAATAGGGAAAAAGAAGCAGGCATTGCAGTACTTGTATCATACAAAATAGACTTCAAAACAAAGAAAGTATAAAGAGACAAAGATGGACATTATGTAATGATAAAGGGGTCAGTACAAGAAGAAGATATAATCATTATAAATATCTATGTACCCAACACAGGAGCATCTACATATGTGAAACAAATACTAACAGAATTAAAGGGGGATATAGAATGCAATGCATTCATTTTAGGAGACTTCAACACACCACTCACTCCAAAGGACAGATCAACCAGACAGAAAATAAGTAAAGAGACAGAGGCACAGAACAACATATTAGAACAGATGGACTTAACAGAAATCAGCAGAACATTCCACCAAAAAGCAACATTATACACATTCTTCTCAAGTACACGTGGAACATTTTCAAGAATAGATCATATACTAGGCCACAAAAAGAGCCTCAGTAAGTTCAAAATGACTAAAATTGTACCAACCAACTTCTCAGATAACAAAGGTATGAAACTAGAAATAAATTACAGAAAGAAAATGAAAAATCCCACAAACACATGGAGACTTCACAACATGATCCTAAATAATCAATGGATCAATGACCAAATAAAAACAGAGATCAAGACATATACGGAGACTAATGACAACAATAACTCAACACCGCAAAATATGTGGGATGCAGCAAAGAGGGAAGTATATTGCAATACAGGCCTACCTCAGGAAAGAAGAACAATCCCATATGAACTGTCTAAACTCACAATTAAGGAAACTAAAAAAAGAAGAACAAGTGAGGCACAAAGTCAGTAAAAGGAAGAACATAATAAATACTAAAGCAGAAATAAATAAAATTGAGAAGAATAAAACAAAAGAATGAATCAATGAAAGCAAGAGCTAGTTCTTCGAGAAAATAAACAAAATAGATAACCCCCTAGCCAGACTTTCTAGAAAGAAAAGAGCATCTACACACATAAACAGAATCAGAAATGAGAAAGGAAAAATCACTATCGACACCAAAGAAATAAAATGAATTATTATAGAATACTATGAAAAATTATATGCTAACAAACTGGAAGAAATGGACAACTTTCTAGAAAAAGACAATTTTCCAAGGCTGACCGAGGAAGAAACAGAAAATCTGAACATACTAATTACCAGCAACAAAATTGAATTGATAATCAAAAAACTACCTAAGAATAAAATCCCTGGACCAGACAGTTTCACAACTGAATTTTATCAAACATTTAGTGAATACCTAATGCCCAACCTCCTTAAAGTTTTCCAGAGAGTAGAAGAGTAGGGAATACTCCCTAACGCATTCTATGAGGCCAGCATCACTCTAACACCAAAACCAAACAAGGACACCACAAAAAAGAAAATAACAGACCAGTATCTCTGAAGAACATAGATGCAAAAATACCCAACAAAATATTAGCAAATAGAATTCAAAAGTACATCAAAAAGTTCATCCGTCATGATCAAGTAGGATTTATTCCAGGGATGCAAGGATAGAACAACATTTGAAAATGCATCAACATCATCCACCACATCAATTAAAAGAAGGACAAAAACCACATGATTATTTCCATAGATGTTGAAAGAGCATTCGACCAAATTCAACATTGATTCATGATAAAAACCCTCAACAGAATGGGTATAGATGGCAAGTACCTCAACATAATAAAGGCCATATATGACAAACCCACAGCCAACATTATACTTAACAGTGAGAGGCAGAAACTTTTCCTTTAAGACCGGGAACAAGACAAGGATGCCCACTCTCCCCACATTTATTCAACATATGTCTGGAGGTCCTAGCCACAGTAATCAGACAACACAAAGAAACAAAAGGTATCCAGATTGGGAACGAAGATTTTAAACTGTCACCATTTGTAGATGACCTGATATTGTACATAAAAAAACCTATAGAAACAACTCCAAAACTATTGGATCTAATATCTGAATTCAGCAAAGTTGCAGAATACAAATTAATATGCAGAAATCTGTTGCATTCCTATATACTAAGGATAAGCTAGCAGAGGGAGAAATCAGAAAACAATACCATTCACAATTGCATTAGAAAGAATAAAATACATAGGAATAAGCTTAACCAAGGAAGTGAATGACTTATACCAACACACTCATAAGAAAAATTAAAGAAGATACCAATAAATGGAAATACATCCTTGGCTCATGGATAGGAAGAATTAATATCGTCAAAATGGCCATCCTGCCTAAAGCAGTCTACAGATTCCATGCAATCCCTATCAAAATACCAACAGCATTCTTCAGTGAACTAGAGCAAATAGTTCTAAAACTCATATGGAACAACAAATGACCCCAAATAGACAAAGCAATCCTAAGAAGGAAGAATAAAGCTGGGGGGATTATGCTCCCCAACTTCAAGTTCTACTACAAAGCCACAGTTAACAAGACAATTTGGTACTGGCAGAAGAACAGAACAACAGACCAATGGAACAGACTAGAGAGCCCAGATATAAACCCAAGCATCTATGATCAGTTAATATATGGCAAAGGAGCCATGGATATACAATTGGGATATGACAGCCTCTTCAACAACTGGTGTTGGCAAAACTGGACAGCTACATGTAAGAGAATGAAACTGGATTACTGTCTAAACCCATAAACAAAAGTAAACTCAAAATGCATCAAAGACATGAATGTAAGTCATGAAAACATAAAACTCTTAGAAGAAAACACAGGCAAAAATCACTTGAATATAAACATGAGCAACTTTTTCCTGAATGGATCCCCTAGGACAAGGCAAACAAAAGCAGAAATGAACAAATGGAACTACATCAAGCTAAAAACCTTCTGTACAGCAAAGAATACCATCAGCAGAACAAAAAGGCATCCTACAGTATGGGAGAATATATTTGTAAAGGACATATCTGACCAGGGGTTAACATCCAAAATATATAAAGAACTCACATGCCTCAACACCCAAAAAGCAAATAACCCGATTAAAAAATGGGCAGAGGATATGAAGAGACAGTTCTCCAAAGAAGAAATTCAGATGGCCAACAGGCACATGAAAAGATGCTCCTCATCACTAATTATCAGGGACATGCAAATTAAAACCACAATGAGATATCACCTCACACCAGTTAGGATGGCCAACATTGAAAAGACTAGGAACAACAAATCCTGGTGATTATGCGGAGAAAGGAGAACCCTCCTACACTGTTGGTGGTAATGTAAATTAGTTCAAACATTGTGGAAAGCAATATGGAGGTTCCTCAAAAACAAAAATACAGAAATACCATTCAACCTGGGAATTCCACTCCTAGGAATTTACCCAAAGAAAACAAGTTCTCAGATTCAAGAAGACATATGTTCCCCTATGTTTGCTGCAGCACTATTTACAATAGCTAAGACATGGAAGCAACCTAAGTGTCCATCAGTAGATGAATGGATAAAGAAGATGTGGTACATATACACAATGGAATATTATTCAGCCATAAGAAGAAAACAAATCCTACTATTTGCAACAACATGGATGGAGGTAGAGCATATTATGCTCAGTGAAATAAGTCAGGTAGAGAAAGACAAATGCCAAATGAATTCATTTGTGTAGTATAACAACAAAACAAAACTGAAGGAACAAAACAGCAGCAGACTCACAGACTCCAAGAAGGGACTAGCAATTACCAAAGGAGAGAGGTGAAGGAGGGTGGGTGGGGAGGAAAGGAGAAGGTGATGGAGAGGTATTATGATTAGTACACACGGTGTGGGGGGATCATGGAGAAGACAGTGTAGCACAGAGAAGACAAGTAGTGACTCTATGGCATCTTACTACATTGATGGACAGTGACTGCAATAGGGTATGGGTGAATAATATAATAATATGATAATATTATATAATATAATAATACAGGTGAATATAGTAACTACATTTTTTAAATGTAAAACCTTCATAAGAGTGTATATCAATGATAATTTAATAAAAAAAGTAAAAATAAACCACTTATAAAGTGACAAGTAAAAATCACCCATGAGTATGTTGATCCCTTTTGCTGTTTCTATGCAAATCAAAGAATTAACCACTTAACAATTTGGTTTGTATCTTTTTAGGCATTTTATTTTTGTAGGTGTATGTGTTTTCAAACACTTACTGGGTTTTTTGTTAGTTGGTATGGTTTAAGAAACTTAGCTAATTCTATTCACATTCCTCTGAAACTTGATATTTTTCCCTTTTTTTCATGCATCATGAGGATTTTTCTAAGTCAGCGTACATAGATATATTTAATAGACTTTAACAGTCCAAACAATAGCTGATGGAAGTACTGCAAGTTTTGACAGCCCTCCACTATGAGAATAGCACATGATTACAGGGGCTCCTTAATTTTGGGTTGGGGAATGAGAGAGAAGACCTGTCATTTGAGCAGAGTTGCAGCAGTTTAAACTCAGTGACTGACACGTAACATAATTCAAAAGAAAAATTACTTCTTGTTGTAATCCACTGAGATTTTGTGCTATATATAACAAGCAAACATATGAATTAAAAAAAAATTTTTTAGCTATAAAACATAATCCATGAATGAAGATCTTGTTATCTGTATCTTTATACTTTTGTCATTATTGTAGAATGAATTCTTATAAGGATTACATAGCCACGTATGTGAAAATTTTAAAATTTGATAAACGTGCAAATTATTCTTCAAGGGTTTGTTCAGAATACTCTCAAAACTTGTATGAGAGAGCAGTTCCCCACATTTTCACCAATATTATAGCATCAACTCTTTTTACTTTTACCATGTTAAGTCAACAATGTTTTAATTTCCAATTTTCTTAGAATTTCTATTACAACTATAAACTCTAATTTGCACTTTGAAAAATTCAATGTCCTAAGAAGGTGTAACTATGTGCTAATGAATAAGTATGAATAGCACAAACTTGTGAAGTGTATGAAGTCAGAATGGCTCAGAGCATGAGAGATGTACCAGGAGACTTGATTAAGGATTTCTGATGGGCCCTACGAGGCTGGATAATAAATATGGTTAGCAACAAATATAAAATAACTGGAAATGGATAATAGTTGGCATCTAAAAATGGACAAATTCTCATAGTCAGTGGGAATTGAATATGGAGAGAGATGGTATGTCTACTTATTAGACATGAAAGGGATCTACCCCTGACGTCACAGAGGTAAGCGAGGGCAAGTTCTACCCACATTTCTTTCTAATATTTCTTTGTCCAGCACCATGAGTAGTATTTGAGTTCTGTCCTTACAATCTGCACTTTGCAAGAAAGTTGGTAGCTTGTGTTTTTATCATGACATTTGATTGAAGTGGAAAATGGGGGTTTTGGTGGATTGATTTTAATTACTTATTTTCTCTCCAAGAGGCAAAAGACTGTCTCCTGGTTCTGAGTAATCCCCAGGAGAGGAAAGGAGAGAGGAATGATAGTGTGTTCATCCACTGAATTATAATTTTAAAAAATGTGAATTTATTTTGTATTCCAAGGTAGTGAAATAAGCATATATTATGTGTTATAAATAAGAAGTATTGAATGTTGGTTGGCTGAGAGGATCAGACTTACCATAGTTTGAGAAATTTCAGTAAGAATCTGCATCTAAAACTCTCTATGGTATAAAACTGATAATAAGATTTTTATCATTTATATCAGCTTGTGATATAAACTGATATAATAGTAATATACGATTAGTGCCCCAAGGCAAAATCAGTATTTTCATTATTTATTGATCAAATGTGTTCCAGATTTAGAAAAAATTTAAACCAATCATTAAGAACTTTTGTTTAGTGAAATATTATATCAAATTTTTCACTGAAAAAAAAGAATATTCATATTTCAATATAATTTTTCTGTTAAGTTCTATATACTGAATATTAGATAGTATATTTTAATACATTTATAAGTTGAATGCTGTACAATTTTTATTCTGAAAATTCATGTATTCTACACACCTTAAATGAGTGTATATCCTATTTGAAACACTGTATTAGTCATTGGAGGTAGTGCAGTAAAGAAGATAGTCAAGGTCCCTGCGCTCATAGAGCTTACAGTCTTAAAAGGAAAGGGAAGTACTAAACTAGTAGATAAAGTTCGATTTACAAGATTCTATGGAAATAATAGGTCAGGAAAGGCTATGGAAATAGATAACACATCAGCAAAGCCTATTTTCAGTGACATAAAAAATAATTGTTTTATTTCTATGTTTTGATTACTCCTTTTGGTAATTTGGGAGTCTTTCTCCAATAACTCTTGTACAAACCGTATAAAGGGCAAACTCTTTCTAATTAAATCAAGGTGAACTTGTATGCAATTACAAGGTGTCCATTTCCACTGTAACACTTCACAAGACATTATCTTTTAAAATTAATATGTGATCATAACTATCAGATGGTTGAAATGAAATGTTTTAGAGACATTCAAAGAAAAAAAAATCCTATGTAGGTAAATGTATATGCTTTGAATATAAATGCACTGATGAAAATTGAGAAAAAATGACTCAGAAACCAAGTAATTTTTAAGATGGAAACTACATATAGGAGGTACAAAGACTATATTAGTTCCAAAAGTTTCCAGACTTGTGAAAAATACTTTACAAATTAAAATATTTCTAATGAAGGAATTAGTAACCTACAGAGAAAAAAAATGGCCAGAAAATGAAAAGGTTTTAGAAATTCTTAACTGATCATAAAAGATTTGCAGTAGAAATGGGTAAAACTTGGTAGAAATCTATTATCAAAGTGGACAAAGGAAAATAGGACAGGTGAAAACACCATGATCAGAAGCAGATCATCTATTCTTTAATGGACATAAATAGGAATTGTGGAGAAAACAGAGCTCCATTAAATAAGATACAGATTTCTGGGTTGAGTGTCAGAATTTTAATCTTTCTGCATGATATTTGGCATATGCTTTGAAGGACATGTTGAAACACACTTTATGTTTCTCTTGAACTTCCTTTCTGGGAAGGAAATTCCTAATAGTTTGGAAAATCATACACAAACTTAGTTTTATTATGAAGTGAAGTCCTACACTGAACTTTATTCTATAACTATATAAACACAAAAATCTGGATTTCAGTAATGCCTTGAAATATAGTTATAACACTTTTCATACATCAGATTTCATTTTGTTCTTATTTACTTTAAAGGTTTAATATACTTGAAAAAATACTGAATTATTTACCTAAATATCAAAGGCCTATTATTAAACTGCAGATAATCAGATATAGAAACTGTTCTATGAGTCAGTTCAAATTCTCAGATTCTTGACTGTTGGTCAGGAGACAATCACATATATCTGAAGGTGAATGATAAAACCTATTTAAATCAATGTCTGGAACTATCAGTAAGTAGTTTGGTTTAATAATATTTAATTGGACATCCCAGTCTCTATGTCTTCATGAGAAGCTGATAAAATGTCAGAAGCGGAGTTACAATTAAAACTAATCTCCAAATGCATCTGAGTGTCATGTGCATAAGAATGGGTGTCTAATCCATGTCTTAACTGAAAGGAAGCATATAAATGTGGAATAATAATGAACCCAAAGCAGGGAACTGGAAAACAGCGGAGATGCTCTGAAAGGGACAGAATTAAAATCAGCAAGAGGCAAACTGCACAAGATCAGATAAATTTGATTAAAACCCAATAAATGCATTCCTATTAAAAATGAGAAATACACAGATTTTTCAAGGTAAAAAAAAAGCAAATTCTTTATTTTTTTTCTTCTAGTTCTTGACTGTTAGAAATTTAACCTAGTCATGAGGGTCATGTTTACATATAATGCAGCCTTTCCTTGCTCTTTGTGTCATTGAATCATCCTATTGGCATCAGGATGAGGACACATATATCATTAAATTAGTAATAGAAATGATTTATATAATTAATGATTCAGTATGCCTTCTGATAAAAAATCTAATGTAATCTAGTCTTGTCAGTGAAAAAAAGTTAGACAAATTATGTAGTAGATAGAATTAAATTAGTCACAATGCATAATATATACGTAGAAACCACAGTGTCCTTAAGGCCAGCAGTGAGGGACATAGTGGGAGGGCAGAGGAAGGACAGAAAGTAGGAAGAAGGGGAGAAAGAATGAGAAGACGGCCTGCAGAGGAGGTGGTGTGCAGTGAGGAGGTCAGGGGGAAGAGACTCAAGCAGTGTGCTGGACAGAGGATTGAACAGATGAGTACATAATACTCAGTTTCTAATCACTTGCCTACCTTGATATAGACTGTCCCCATCCTTTCCTAAACTATGGAGATTAACTGAATAGGTTACCACCTGTGTATTAAAAATTGTTTCTGTTTGTCTGTTTGGATGGATTAAATTGGGGACAATGTCTATTTGAATTTATGTAGTATAGACATAATCCAGAAAATCAGAAAACAAGAATTTACAGCCAGAATTAACCATTAAACAAAAAGTTTCTACCTACTGGCCTAAAAATGAATTGAAATATTTTAGGAGACTTTGGAACTTCCCAGAATTGAAAATTGTAGGTTAGACTATCTGATCTACATCCAACAGGCAGGAAACTTCAGGTGACAATTTATAATTTCAAATGCTATTTTCTTTATCTGATATATTCTTTTTTAGCTCATAATCTGCTAGCTGAAACTCATTCTTCCAAATCCTTACTTGTATTAGACATTAATACTCTATTTTAACTAACTACTGAATTCCTTTAGGTCAGCAGCTATGTCCTTCATCTCCTAGTGGCAAGAAGTTGGCTTACTTTGTAACATAGTAAATACTCAAAGTTTTTGAAAATTTTAATTAAAGAATAACCAAATAAAGTGAAATATACCTAAATATGAGAAGTAAATAAGGTCAAAGTTTATACATTTTTTAATTAAAATGTGAGAAAAAGAGGCAGTTTGTCAAAGTATCTCAGGGTAATTTGGATATCACTTGCAATTTTACACAATCTTTCCTCCTAGTGAAAAGTCAAATGAATGAATATTTGATGATGATTTGGTACTTTTTAATGAAGATATTTATTCAACAACAAATATTTACTTAGAATGTCTCAATGCAAAAATTAACATGACAGGATCATTTCTTTGAAAGACTTGAACTCTTAAAGAGAGGTTAGACACAAACAGGTCATTTTAACATGATGTAAGTGCTAAGGTAAAAGTAAGTGGATGTTACAGGAACATAAAAAGTGTACCTTTTTGTACCTCAGGAGTTTATAGAGTATTCATCCTGAGATGATGTCGGAGTGGAGTTGTGAAAAGTTAGGACACATGAACTTAAGAGTAGAAATTCAGGATGGGCTTCCAGGCAGAGAGAAAAGGAGCGCTAAATAATATATACTATATAGAAGAAAATTTGTAATTCTCAGAACATCTAAGATTGTCTGGAGCTGAGGAGATACTTTAGATGGATCTGGAGAGGAAAATAAACATTTAATCAAGGAAGGTCATATATGATAGGTTAAGACAGGTGGATTTTGTTTTCTTGTCAAAACTAAGAAGACTGTGAGGGTATTATAGGGCACTTGACTTTACTGTGTCTATACTTAATGGATTAGTCCAGATGCTATATGCAGGATGGGTGTAAGAAAGTAAAAACTAGAAGCCTGGAGGTAAGAATGAAAAAGTCAAGTCATGTACTTTTTTCCCCCATATACTTAATTTTTAGTTTTTGTTAATATAGCTCTATTTAATTTTAAATGCAGGGGCATATCATTTGTCTTCACTTATTTATTTACTCAGTCATTCACTCAACCAACACTATTAGTTTAAAAAGTACGATGAACTCACCACTATGAAAATTAGTGATCAAACAGTGTAGACTAGGCCCTGCCATAACATCCCTCACATTACAGGGAGAGGGACAAACATGAAACAGATGCTACAAGATTAATTATGTAATCATAAAAAATGCTAGAAAGTATGTGGTTCCCTGAGTAGTATATTTAGGAAAGTCACTATAGCTTGAGGAGTCAAATCATGAAGCACTCTTCCTCAAAAAAATTAAAGATTCATTAACACAAGACAATTTAAGCCATAGCAAAGAGGGACAAAGCATGAAAAAAAATCTAAATCTGGACTATATTATATATTTAAATGAAATAATAAATGAGTTTCTTTCAAATGTATCCAACAACCAAGCCAAGTTGTTAACCTTTTATTTGAATCCCACAAATATGCTTTCATGAATTGTTGGGAATTATTGAGGCTAGATTTTAGCTTTTGATGCTGCTGCTAAGCAATTCTTAAATTATCTCAAAGCAGTTTATTTTCAGGTAGGCTTACTTTCTTCTGCCCCCCAATCTTTTTATCTATACAAATAGGCTTAACAAATCCTTGGTTATATGAAGGGTTCATAACATCCAACTATTTCCAAAAATAATGGGTTTTATTAGAAGTTTCTTCCTACTTAACAAGTAGAATATTCCTCTAAAATGACACCCAAGGTCTTTATAAAGGGAAATAAAAGAAAAGGAAGCAGAAAAGATAAAGAGATATTTCTGGGAATCAGGTCAGTGAACCCTAGGACATGAGACACACTGATGTATAGGAGAGTCTATTTCTCAGTAAGTTCTGAAAAAATAAAATATTTACGAAGTAAAGACATCTTGGCACAAAGCTATCATTCAGAACAAAATAGAACAAATAAATTGGTCCCAAATTAGGTAGACATTACATAGAAAAGGAAAACATATCCATCCTTTACCTGCTATACTGAAACAAGTTGGGTGAAACTTAAAAATTTTGAGCCACATAAACAAGTTAAAAAGTTTCAAAAGTGAACTACAGAAAATAATTTCCACAGTTGGACATGTTCACAGATTAATTAGTGTAATTAAATATCTCAAAAATTGAATCAAAGTTTGAAAATTCCGTATTTATTTAATGTTGGTGAATGAAATATAAATATCAAAATCTGATATCACATGCTCAAAAGTGCAGTTGGACTCACCTGGTCACTGGGGTAGGAGTGGGAATAAAAAGGAGGAAGGTATGTGGCCATCTGGCAAACATATGCCCAGTACAAAGGAAGACGCTTCTACTCAAAATGTTCAGACATATCTGAACCTGTGCAAAGTTTGTCAGTTCTTCTAATTTTTCAAAAGAAGCTGGGAATCTGGATGTTTATGTGAAATCTTTAATTTTTCAAATGTTGGCAAATTCTTTAAGATATTATCAACCTATAATAGTCAAAAAATATGAGCTATTTGTCAACAACAAATCTCTGGTTTGTAATGACTGCTCCACATCTTCATTTTGATGTTAAATTAAAAAGTGATTTCAATGAAGAGAGTTTGGAAACTCAGTCAAACTGATACTACAGTTATAGGATTGCAACAAACTATTTCAAAGCTTCTAATTTATAAACAAGCTTTTTATAAAATTGCTTTCAAAATGAAAAAACCTTAACAATGTATCCATTTGATTCTCCTCTTAAACATTTTTTAGAAATAAAATTTTTATTTTGGAATATTGTTAAATTCACTGAAAAGCTGTAAAGGTCACACAGAGTTTCTGTGTACCCTTCACCCAGTTGCCCACATCTTAAGTAGCGATGTTTGTTTGTCAAAAGTAAAAAAAAGTATCATTGGTACATTACCATTAACTAATCTCCAGATGTTATTTGAATTTCATCAAGCTTTTTGTTGTGTTTGTTTTAAACTAATTCCTTCTTCTGTGCCAGGATCTGATCCAAGATACCATGGTGCATTTATTTGTTTTGTCTCTTTAATTTCCTCCTTTGTCATTTTCAATTAACATTTTGCCAATTATCCCCTGTTGGTGTGTGCATGTGTGTGCGCTTAGTAACCCTCCGTATACCCTTAATATACCCTCATGTGTAACAAACCATAGAACAAAGGTGAGGATGAGTTTCTGAGCTGACATTTCTTGGGGACAGACTCTGAATGGGGTGAAGGTGATGAGTAATAACATGCCACAGAAACCCTTGGTTAAACCTGTCTGTATCACAGTATTATCATCTTTACAGACACAATTCTTAAAGATTGTTTTCCAAGGCTAGAGTTAGAAACTAAAAGAATGCTACAGGGTGGTTTAATGTGAACACAAGAAAATAATTTAGTGATCCAAAAGTCAGTAAGTAGAAAAACTATACTGAGCTGTTCAAGATGCTGTAGGATCTCCTTACCAGGTTTAAAAAAATAATAATGTAGAAACCTTATTCTCTGAGCTAAAAACAGTGGTTTGTAGGATATGAGAACATCACTCTCATTTTTTACAAATCACTTTCACAAGTCTACTGGTATGTGAGTGATTAAAAATATGACCCTCCTGCTTGTTTCCTCTGTACCTTTCAGAAGGTAATTTCAATATTAGCACTATTTGTGTTTATGTGTAATTCTCAATTATCAGATTGGTGCAGAGTTTTGCATCCTCCACATTTTGACAATTTGGACTGGGAAGTTACCTGTTTTGTTGTGGGCTGTCCTGTGCACTGAAGAATGTTTAGCAGCATCCCTGTCCTCTAACCACTGGATGCCATCAGCATCCCTCCAAACTTATGACAATCAAAAATTATCCCCAGACATTGATAAATGTTCCCTGGGTGTCAAAATTCTGCCCTCTCCTCCACTAAGAACTACTGATTTAGTTCAATATCTTTTATTCTATCTCATCTTTTAGATTTTTGCCCACTCCTTTGCTTATTTAACTTAGCACTCCTCTGGAAAGCCTTCCCTCTTATCCCCAATCCCAGTCCACCCTCAGTCAGGTGCTCCTCCCCTACGTTCCCACATTTTTATCTTTATAATTTATTACAAATTATTGCCTAACTCTCTTCAGCTTTTAGTCCCCCAGTATACTGTGAGCTCCTTGAGGACAATTATTGTATATTACTACTGATTGGCCCTTGACTGGTCTGGCAGACAGTAAGTAAGCACTTACTGAATGAGCTCTCGTTCAGTATGACACTTAGGAAGCAGAGTCTTGTTTGAGATGCCAAACTAGGGGATCTGTTATGTCAAGTAGCAGAAGGAATATTACTGGAGATGAAGAAAAGGAGACTCATGAAAAAAACTGGGGCACACTATATTTACTCTGAACAACTAATGTCAATCACACAATGGGATATAATGAAATATTTAAGGTAATGCTAGAAGACTTAGCACTGGCACAATTGTCAAGCACTTGAAATGTATTTGTTTCCTACTTGCTAAGATTCCTCCGTTCTCATGTTGTCTACTGGTTATGAGATTCTTACTCTCGCTGAGTCTGGAATGTAAGCTTTTAAAAACTGTACCAAAATACCACTGTATAAAGACAGTAACAACAGTACTGTTTTTTGTTTTTGTTTTTGTTTTGCTTTTTTTATTGTGTTGCCTTCTTCTCAATAGATTTCACAGTCTGCATATCTGTTTAGTTTACAGCTCATATCAATAAATAGATTGGCATTCTTATTGTTTGAGACTATATGATGAAAAGAAGATATTTCTTATAAGCACACTGACGTATAAAACTCATTATCTGCTCAACATCTTAGGAAGAAAAGAGTCATATTATGTCTAGCTGTTAAGTTACCCTGGGATAAAAATCAGTGATAAATTATTTCAGCCAAAAGGGCATTTATAGTTGAATAGCTTATGGCATTGAAAAAAGCTCTTAAAGGTTTATAGAGGAATTCTAGTTTTTACATTTATTAAATCTTAAAACTGTCTAAATTAATCAGAAAGATGCAACTTCCATATATCTCAAATATCAGGGTTCTGTTTTCTGTTTTATTTTGATGTCAACTTAGAATAAACATTAAGAGTACAAACTTTCCGTTTAAGATGAATACATTCTGAAGATCTAAGTACAGCATGGTGATTATAGTTGATACTGTATTGTGTACTTGAAAGTTGCTGAGAGTAGATCTTAGGAATTCTTATACCACCCCCCACCTGCCACACACAGGAGTACGCAAGTTGATATATGTTAATCACCTTTATCTTGGTAATCATCCCATAATGTATATGCATACCAAATCATGTTGTGCACTTTAAATATATACAAGTGTATTTGCCAATTATTCTTCAATAAATTTGGAAAAAAAGAAAAAGCACATTGTCAGTCAAAAAAACAGTAATTGCAAACAAATTCTTGATATACATACTATAGAAATTTAGCCCTAAAAACCAATACAATGCATTTGTTTATGTGTAAACTTTATTTGCTTTTCTAACTCCCTACACAAAATACATATTAAAACTTACTGCCTTAAACTGGATAGTTGCTGCAGCTCTGGCTGTAACAATATTAGGGTTGTTTTCCTGGTTTTCCCCTTTTTTTTTTCTTCTCCACCAAAGGGGAAGGAGAGCTTTAAAATCTAAAGAAGGCAGACCCCTTGTGAGCTCAACATATGTCCCCATGACCTTGTGTTGTAGAATCTTCGACTTTTAAGTAATCTTATTCTTGGAGAAGTGAACTGACATTGAAATTATTCATTCATAATGTAAATTTGTGGTGCTAATCCCTATAATGATGGCAAACATCAGAAACAATCTTATAGTGAAAATTCATTACATACCACACACTGTATGTGGATCTTTATTATTTTATAGCATTTAATCAGAGCAAAATAAAACAACAAAACACAGCTCCTATGAGATGCTTTTGAGAACTGTAGCTCAGATAGTGGAGCTTGAGTTCAAGCTGCTCTCTCTACTGATTACTATCAATTTGCCTACAGTGAATCACTGAATTTTGCTGTGCCTCAATTTCTTCATTTGTAATAGGGACATGATAACTAGTATTTCAGAGGTTTGTTGAGGCCACTAATTGAATGATATACTTAAAGCTCATGTAAGTATTGGTTGCTGTAATTACTTATTATTATTTTAATTATACAAAGAGTACAACTGGGATTGGATAATTTAAATTACTCACCCAAGTTTGAATTCACAGCAGCTAGATGCCAAAGTTTAAGTTCTTACCTAGTATGCTATAAAGGTTTGTTATTTTTATCAATTTTGATTTGCTTTTGGGATAAAATTATAATAGATTATTGTGATAACATTCCAGTTAGCTGTGGTAGCTCTCTTTATGTGTGAACATGAATATATATTAATATAAATACTATTATTCCATTACTTATGCATATTTATAGTATGTCGATTTTTTTTGTTTGAATACATGAAAAATTTAATATATGTGTGTTCATACTAATACTTAAACACACTTTTTAATACCCTGCTCCTTGAAAACTAAAGCCTTATAAATATGTAATACATAATTCTTTCCACATTTTCTGTATACTACTTTTATGGTATTGTGGATAAAATGAAAGTTTCTGTGGCCAGGATTCTCACCTGCCAGCTCAGTGCTCTGGGCAACATGGTGGCATGGCTGCAAGGGTGTAGGAGAGCAGAGCAGAGGCTGCAGTGGCGGCAGCACCGAGGACAGAGAGGGTGCGGGTAGAGAGGCCCAGAGGACGGCTGTACAGGCAGAGGGGCCCAGAGGCAGAGACCAGTTTGCTGCATGCAGACTCGCTCTTAGTGGATGAGATTTTAGTGACTGACCTGCCACCGTGGAAATAAAGCTGGGTATAACCCTTTCACCCCAAGAATGTTCTACTGTCATTTCTTTGGTCACATTGAATCCATAGTGAACTTGCCTGGGGCTGAAACACATTGGTAAGATGGGTATGGATAATGCATTTAATAAAATATTAATGATCATGTGGCCTGCAAAAGATGAACAGTTGATTACCTAATAAACTGTTTGATAAAAGTCTTTATGTGGAAATACAGCTTGCATAATCTAAGAATTCAGTATTGTCATGAATTTTCCACAGCAGGCAGACCATCACCAAAAGGAAGGCAATAATAAAATCACATTTATTTAGTCCATAAACCAATTCAAATTTAGTGTTCTACCTGGCAATGAAATCCTGTTAGGCACTGAAAAATGCATTCATAATGCACTCGAGGGTGGGAAGCTGTGTGACATTTTCACCTCTGTGGTAAGCCACAGTAAATTATTTCAGTAAATACTATCTTCCTCTATGTGAATATATAACCACAGAACAAGAAAAAAAAACCCAAAACAAGGATATAAAACCAAAAACAAACCAAATCAAACCAAATTACTGCTACAAATCTTGTGAAGTAATTAACCTCAATGTCTATTCTCTAGAAACCTATCAGTGGTTGTACTATTCCTGAACGTGAGCATAAACAATGCCCATGTATGTTAGTGAAATAATCTGAATTCCCTTTGGGATTGTGGCTATACTCTGAGCCAGGGAGGAATAAAACAGAGATGTTTGCTATTCTTGAATTTCCTGTCAATTCATTCTCAGGGGATATACATTTCTGAATTTTTCCCAAGTATGAGTAGTCTAATTATATGACCCCAAGCTAAAGGACAAATAGGGACTGACTGGAAGTATCTGATGTAGACTGAAAGCCAAGGGGGTACCAAAGTTGGGGGACACAGAATTCTGTCTTAGACCATGTTACCCATACACTATACCTGAGACAATGGTTTATATGCAAGAGGCTTCACTGGTAATCTGCTCTCAGAGAACAGCAATAAGGAACAGGTGGGAGTGAAACAAGCCTGGAATGCAGGGAAGACAATACAAAGATATGTCATCTAATTGGCTACACTGTGGATAAATGGTAAACTCTATGGAAATTTCTAGTGAAACTTGTAAAATGCCTCTTTGAATAGCAGAGGAAACTGGAGGAGAAAGGGAGGATGCATTTATGTGTTTGCTCCTATCTCCTTGTAGTTCAACAGTTGACTAATAAAGCACTTGCTCCTCTGACTTCCTGTCCAGGTGTCAAAGCAGCCACGAGTTAGGAAGTAGGACGCAGAAGGAGAGACCCAGTCTCGTTCACCTGCCCAAGCTTAACTGATCACCGCAGCAGTGACTGCAAACGAGTAATGAAGACGATTTTTAGAGTGTACAAAAGATCTGGACACATTTCCTCCCTCCTTAGACTCCTAACATTAAGACAACCAGTTAACAAAAATTAATTCCACTGAATATTTTTAGAAAGTTAAATCATTTAGGAAATGGGTTGTTTTAAAACTGAAAGTAAATCTCTAGTTTGCAATATTGTATTCACTAATGGGAAAAGAGAAGGTTAAATGCACTCTGGGTTTCTCTCCAAAACTTTCCCCTCACTGACCCAACACTTTTCACAATTTCCTTCTAATTTTTTATAATTGAAATGCCCGGAAAATCCCCTGCTCTATTTCTGTCCCAAACAATAGATTTAGAGAGCAATGAGATACCATCATTACCCTGATGATATTCAGCTGTGCCATTCATTTCCTCTGGACTCAGATGGCTCTGAGCCTCTAAGCTACCTTCAGCAGCCAAGTCTGTAGGAGAGATGAGCTGGCATACATCCAAAGTATTAAAGACAGAGAGATCTGGCTGGTATGCCCAAGAAACACCAAGGGATGTAAAAAGAGGAAGTTTGGGCTTTCTCTGACTCACACAGACCTGCCTAGTGTCAGTCTATTTCTAGAAATCAATCTGCTCAAGCATTTGCACATAGCACCTGCAGAAATGAGTGCCTTTTGTCTTCCTGCATTTAACTTGAACAATGCAAATTTCATTCAGTGACTCAATTTTTCCTGGGAAAACTTCAGACTGATTTATGAGCAGGTGATCAGTACCTGCGTGTTGGTTATGTTGGTCCTGTGAAACAGAAAGCTTGGAATTCCTCAAAAGAAAAAAAGAAAGATGTATATCTAAAATAGTCACTATAAAGTCTCTTTCAACTCCTTTTTAAAAGTAATGTTAAGCTGGAATATCTAAGTGAGCTGAGGTCTTACTGACTTTACCCCCCCCTCCCACCTCCAGACAATCTTATAAAGAAGATATATTTAAAGACAGGTCCTCGGGAAAAAAATCCTTCTAATTGGCCTTGAGTGTTCCCCATGTAAGACTCTCCTCTTCTGATATGCCTTGACAAGCTGTCTGACCATCACTGCTAAGAAAACTGAGAAGTTGCCTTCAGAATGTATTTATGACTGTTAATACATGTGAGGGGAGCACAGTTTTAAAAAGTACTCAAGAAGGCACTTGTCAATTTTTAAATGCACAATTTTTACAGCGTCATAGAAGTACAGTGTAGACAGTTTTGTCACTAATGGTTTATTTCCCATTAGAATTCATGGAAGAAATAAAACATCAATGACATTCTTCCCATCAAAATGCATCGAGTGGCAATAGCATTTTACCATGTGGTTAAACTGCCATTATCTAAGAGAGATGATAGTTCCTTCAATGATTGCCAGCACCTCTTTCAGAGGCGATGATAATGTCTGTGCTGTAAGTCTCTGGCATGGAAAGGAAAAAAACTTGATATAAGGACAGGTATTTTAGAAACATGAGGTAACACTACTTCCCCCCCCCCCACTCTATATATAATAGACATAGTTTCATCATGATGCCAGAAACAATGCCAAGTAAATTATTCATTAAATGAGCTCACATTGCAGGGAAAAGATTTGATAAGCAGATGATACTCAGATATGCCCATGCTACTACAGGAGGCTCCTTGAATTCAAGATGTTGCTCCATTTTCTGAAATACTTGGAATCTATATGTTAATTTTTTTGAAATCTGTATTCTCTTTAAACTTCTGTCAATTTCCATTTTTAGAAAATTATGTACTATAGCATGAAAAATTCATTTTCATTATTATGTGACCTTCGTAGATACTCAATAAGTATTTGCTGAAAGACAATACCTGGGTTATATAACTTCTCTTCCCATCTCCTGTCTTATTTAATAGGTGTTTATTTTGGGAGGAAGCCTATGGAAAGGAGGTGGAAAAATAAAGAGTATAAACTGAGAACTCAGTTAATGCATTGTTCCTCAAGATTCTAAGAGCTAAGGAATGCTATGGTACCTTATTATTTATATTATCTTACTTTTTATAATCTTAGTATTATAATATGTAATACATTATATTAAAAATATATTATACATATATACTAACGTAATACATTATATTGCCTTGCTATTTATAGTCATTTGCATTTAAATCATTGCAGTTTAAAAGCACACACATATGTGGTATGTATGTGTACATGTGTGTATATACACATACATGTATCACTACCTTTAATATTCACAATATTCCATCATGTGGCAGGTTGTTCAGAATGCAGAATCCAGGCTCGAGGCGAAACCTATTCAGTGCAAATCTGCCTCTGCAAAGAGCTCCTCACATTCAAGCCAGAGAAGCACTTCTTTCTGCTACAGAGCCTCCTTCACACAGAACTGCCCACCAATTAATTAATTGAGATTACTGATGGGAAACGTATCACCCACATTTTACATATAGTACCTCTAGCTTTATTATCTGAGAGAAGGAATACGTTAGCAGGGTGATGTTTCTTAGTGACATTTCCAGCATTGTGGCCATTACTCAAATGCTAGGAAGCTTATGGGAGAAGATCCTGCTTTTCTATGTCACAGGTTCAATCTAGGCTGAAAGTACTCACATAGTTCTGCTCTTTCCGAAGGAAGCACAAACTAACAAGGACTAAGTTCAGCCAATCAAACAAGCAAATACAATTTTAGAACTTCCATGATTTTGGTATTATACCAAAAATTGTATATAAATACAGCTTTATGAAATGGGTTTATTATTTTTTATAGATCAGGACCACGATTTGCCATTTTGTATAAATAATTTGTCTGTGGTCCTATTGATAGTAAATGGACTGGGAAATCAATTGTATGTCAATCTGACTCTAAAATCTGTCCTCTTCACCAGTAGCCTACTTTAGCTCCCTAAATAAAAGTGAACCATCATTCAGATGTGTGTGTGTGTGTGTGTGTGTGTGTGTGTGTGTGCGAGCGTGTGTTGTTTTAGGGGCAGGAAATGTGGAAAGATGAAGTTATGTACATTCCAAAAATCTTATGATCTTTATGAATCAAGAACTGTAGCTGTTTATGAACTATTAATTGATATTATATGCACTAATTTCTTTCCCATCAATTATTAGTTAATATTTGAAATGCATTTATTTGCATATGTTTTTCCCATTAATTTTACACTTAATAAGTATCCCCCTTCCTTATTGTCATTTCTCTGAGTATATCATTTTATCTTGGTGGAGTTAAGTGAATATAATAATAGGCCAAGTATGTTTTCAAATATCTGCTGATAAGTGAAAATGTAATTACCATTATGAACATATATAAGAAATGACTGTTCCATTACTTTAAAGAACACATATTTTGATAACTCTAGAGATCAAATTAATACCTAGAATTTTAATTCCAACTCTGCTCCACATAATGGGACCCTAATAATGTACTGAATATTAATTAGTCTCATTGTCCCCTTCTGTAAAATAGGGATTGTGCCTTGCTGGTAATGATTTTATCGTAATATCAAATGAAAAAATCATATATATGAAATTTTACTATCATTCAATAAAAGGAAAAACCAGTTTATTTTCTTCCTTTTTTAACCAGGTAGATATTGAAAAACCTAATTTACATTATGAGAATGCATCATGGAAACATCAATAATCTAACGTCAGCATTTTTGTACTTTCTGTTCTCATTGCTTGGGCTATTGTTTCCTCAGAGGATGTATCTGTTATTTGCCCTCAGCTCAGGACACTGCTTAAATGGAATCTCAGAGAGGGCTTCCCTGACCATGGCATCCCTACTAGCAGGCTGGCATTCTCTTACTTTTTCTTCACAGTATTTATGCTGAATTCATTTTCTATTCCTATATCTGTATCTGTATATTACATTTCTCCTGCCCTAGAATATGAATTCTACAATAATAAGAACTTTGGTTACTTTGTTAGCCACTCTATCCCCAGAGCACAGAACAGTGAATGGAAAAAAAAAAATTCACAGCAAATGTTTGTTGAATAAATGAATGAAAAAATTCTCTATGTGGCCATAGGCAAAGAATTAATAATAATGTCAATATTACTACTAATACTACACATAGCTAATATTCTTAATTATGTGCCAGGAATCATATGCTAATATGAGCAAATTCTCACAAGAACTTGTGGGAATAGATATCAGTAGTGTCCATTTTCCAGATGAGAAAATTAAAGTTTAGACTAGACTAGATTAAGTCATTGATTTTCAACCCTGGCTGCATGTTGGAATTACCTGGTAAACTTTAAAAAATGCTGGTACCCAGGTCTCAACCTCAGAGTTCTAATTTCAGTGAAGTCCTCACACTAAAGCAAATAAATTAAAATCTCTAGGGATAGGGGCAGAAATCAGTATTTGTTTTATAGTTCTCATGTTATTCTAAAGAATGACCATCATTGAGAACCTCTCACTGACTTAAATAGACAAACTTTCCTCAGGTCACATGGTTAGGAAGTGGTGAAGTAGAGATTTGAACCCAGTTCCTCTAAGTTCTAATCAATACTTCCTCCATATTTTACACAACTACCAAAGTAGAATGTATGGTATTTTAGTACCATGCCAAATGCAATGCCACCAAGTGTGACTTTTAGACAATATTGTTCTATAGCTATCTAATAGCACACTTTAAAAATCTGTGATGTTCTTTACATTCAGTTTAGTTCCCTTAAATAAATTAAAGAAAAGTAAAAAAAAGAGAGCACTTATTGCTACCACTTCCTCTGTACCATAAAGGTAGCTTTATATCCAGAAAGAGGTACTCCTGTCAATACAGATGAAAGGCCAGGCCCTCAAGAACTGTTTCTATAAGCACCATAACAATGTTAAAAAGAGAACTGTATTACAAAGTATCATGCCATGACTTCATAAATGTAAATAAGGGAGGCTCCAGTGTCAAATACATTACATTTCAAGCCACATCTGCAAACTTAAAATAGAGAAACAAAAAACGAGATAGAGTTTCCTCCATAATACAAGATTTGGGTTGCTTTTAAAAATAGATAATATCCCTAAGTGTGACAACGCTTTGCACTATGATAGCCTCAACAGTGAGAGATTCATTTCAATGAGCATTACTTTCAGCTAGATATATAGCCCTGGATAGCACAGAGGGACCGCATTATACAGTGGTAAATACATATGCTCTGAAGTCAGGAAGATTAGGGTTTGAAACTCCGTCCAGCCACTTTGAAGCTGGGTGGGTGAGCACTGCCACATCTCTGAGATGCATTTGTTTCATCATCAATCAGATGGGAATGAAATTTGCTATCACCACAACTGGGCACTATGAGGATAACGGAGATAATGAATATTAGTGCAGCACCTGATTCATATTAAGTAATCAATATTTGGTTGCTATTACTAAAGTCATTAAATGTATTACCTTCCATAATCAAAAAGGATTTAGATGCCGTGGATGAATTCATGTAGAATAAATCCATACAGGTAGAAGGCTACACATATTATGTGCCTCTTCTAATGTATTAATTGCTATGGGAATTAACCACAAATTTAAGGGGCATATAACTTAGTTGGGAAAATAAATGATATGAATAAGAATTGAAAACATTACAAGGTAACACACTAAAGCACAGATCAACAACCATTAACACTGGAAAGAATAATAAATGCCAGTGGATTTCAGAAGAAGCAATCACTTCAGTTGGAATGGAAAAGAAAAGCTTCTTGGATGAGAGGATCACTTAGAAGGTTGCTAAAGTAAAAAGACACCTACAAATCACATTTATTTGTGTCTTTGCTTATTCAATAAAATTTTATTTAGTGTTCACTACTTGCCATTCCCTCTTTGAGATTCTCTGGAGATTCAAGAGTAAACAAAACTCATATTATGTCTGACCACATGGAATTTACATTCTAGAGATGTCAGCAACAAATGGCATATAATACATCCATATTATAAATACATGGCCATTTTAGATAATGTGTTGCATAAAAATTTTTTAAAACTGTATTATTTTTATTTTCCTCAGTTTTACTGAGGTATGATTGACAAAAACTATATATATTTAGGTTGTACTACATAGTGATTAAATAAATTTTTTGAAATAATAAGTAATTTAACACATCCATCACCTCACATAGTTACTATATATATAATATATTTTTTCTGTGGTGTGAACATTTAAGATTAACTCTCTGTCCAATAGTGCAGTGTAATAATAGTTATATAACTATTACATAATGGTTATATAACTGATAACTAGTTAATAATACATGATTAATTATAGTCATCATGCTGTGTTTTAGATCCACAGAACTTGTTCATTTTATTGAAAATAATGTTAAAAGAGTAAAAGAGTATAATTAGTATGGGAGAGATACTTTAGCATTGGGGATTGGAGGAACTTAACCAGAGAAATGAATGAAAAAAAGGAAACAGATATGCAAATGTTTCTGGGAAAATCATTCCAGAAAGAGAAAACCACACAAGCAAAATCCTGAGAGGTGAATGACATGATTTATTCTAGGATTTACAAAAAGATCACTTGTCCTGAATATTGCAAGACAGAAAAGGAATGAAACAGAAGAGGAAAGGAAATAAAAGAAGGGATGGGTGGATGTAAGGCAGTAAAGACAGACTTGACTTAACTGGGATTGGTGCTTAGGGAGAGGAGTCAAGGAGAAATCTAATAGTTTGAACCAGAATGATTTACCCATTAACTGAAAACAAGATTCCAAGAAAAGGAGAAATTTTGATGGAAAACATGGTGTTTGATTTTAAGAAACTTAAATTGGAGATGATGAGAAAGCCTAAGGGCAGCATGCTGCTGGAGATTCTAGGGTTAGACAAGTAGTCAGAATAGAAAGGTTTTAGAAGTCAGTCTACACCATAGCCAGCATGTTCTATTTTCAAAATGCAGCACTGATAAAATCCTGCAGAAACTGGCCCTCCTTGCCTCTCCAGGCTTATTCCAAAGCAATCCTTACTCTCTAGTTACTCTGGCCTTCTCATTTTTTCACCCCGATTCCCTCCAGCCATAGTCTTTGCACATACTGCTTTCTCTGTCTGGAAATGTTTCTCTCTCTTCTTTTCATATTTAAGTTGTACTTATCCTACAGATGTCAATTGAATGATTATTTGGTCAAAGAAATCTTCTCATTACTGGGTAATCATGCTATTTAATGTTTTATTGAGTCATATGCCTCTTAGGACTTCATTTTTTCTGATTAAGTTGCACATATGTGTATATGCAAGTGTGTGTCTGCCTTTTTCCCCTACTAGACAGCAACTTCAATGAGGGCAGAGGGCATGTCCATTACTGTTCATTGTGTCATTCTTAGAACCTAATCTGATGCCTGATGTATAGAATGCACTCAACCAATACTCTACAAATATTTGTAGAAAACAATTCAGAATAAATATAAAGACATTTCAGTCAGCAGTATAAGAATAAATCATGATAAAGTAGTGAAGGGAAGAGGGAATCAGACTAGCTACCTGTAGGGCTCTGTTTGTTCTGGCCCTACTTATCACATTTTCTGACTTACTAATTTGAGTCTCATCTGATAAGAAATTCATAAAATTGGTCATTTTGGTAAATAATCTCCACACATTAATTTAAACATAGTTATTAATTAGCTGATATGTCACTCTCCCAGGAAAAGAGGTATTTACTACAGAATTCCTGAAGACAAAATTCTTGCATGAGCACACACTTTGTGCATGTGTGTGTGTGTGTTTGTGTTTAGGGGTTTAGGGGTGTTGGGGGCAAGAAGAGACAAGAGTGGATGAGACAGGCATAGAAGAGAGTAAAAGAGAAACAAAGAAAACACTCTAACTACACCAAAAGGAATAGTTAGTAGATGTGGCAGGAAATTTTATTTCTATTATTATCTAATCTCCAGGTTTAAAAACAAAACAAAAACTAACAGAATAGGCATGGAGTGGTCCCCTTTTCAGCGATTTATTAATAAAAAACAAGATGGAGGATTTCAAGCTTAAAATAGGTATCACCTAATATCCTCATATTTTCCAGTCAAATCATTATTCATGTACAAATATTTCTTATAAATATAAACTATTTTTTCCTTACTACTGTGCACAAATGTTGTTACCATAAAATTTTGAGCAATGTTAAGTAACTTCAGACATTTAAAGTGCCTAATAAAAACCAACAGGGAAAAGGCATCAAGGATACTTACTAATCACATCCCTTTTAGTGCTTGAAGATGGTGATATTGGTGGAAGTTTTCAAAGAAAATGCCCTTCCTGTGCTTAAAGAATTCAATTTTCCTGCCAATAATGTAATTATAGCTAGCTTGCTGATGGCACTGTATTTGTTACTTTTGCATTAATAAAATATATCACATAGTATGCATTACTGCTTTCACTTGTCATTGTAGGTGTCAAAACTAATTTTTATGTTAATGTTACCTGTGAATAAAAGAATTTTGTTTGATATTAGTGCTCTAGTGATTATTTCGCTCTTGGGCAAAAGAAAATGCGACATTTAGATTTCCTTTACTTCCAATTCTGCATAATTAGAATTCCATGTAAGATTTAAATCTAATGGAGCAACAATAAAATGTGTAAAATTAGTATTTTTTTAAGTATTACACTTGACATTTGGTTGCAGTATTAAAATAAAACTGAGAAAGACTTAAAACACATAATACATATACGTATGATGTATGTAAATATATATAAAGACATGTTCATTCATACACACACACATATATATATATATATTAAGTTGGCAATTGCATACAAAGTTATGGAAAAAAGTAGTACTTTACTGTTAAAACTACAATATATTTTATTTTTATCACACACACTGAGATAATATGATCATTTTAATACAATAGACTGCATTTTTCAATTCTGTTATAAAAACATACAGAATGGAATATATTCAGCCATAATAAGAAAAGAAATACTTCCACTTGCAACAACATGGGTGGATCTAGAGGAGGTTATGCTCAGTGAAATAAGTCAGGCATGGAAAGACAAATCCAAATGATTTAACTTATTTGTGGAATATAACAACAAGGCAAAACAGAAGGAACAAGACAGCAGTAGACTCACAGACACTGAGAAGGGGCTAGGGAGGGTTGGGAAGAGGGAGAGAGGGATAAAGGGGCAGAATAATTCACAATCATAATATAAGCTGGTCACAGGGAAGGTAGTGGAGCATGAAGAATATAGTCAATGATTCTGTAATATCTTTATACACTGATAGATACTAACTACACTAGAGGGGGTGAGGATTTAATAATATGGGTAACTACTGAACCACTGTGTTGTACATCTGAAAACAATATAAGATTGTATATCAATTATACCTCAATTAAAAAAAAAAACTTTAAACCCTGGCTGTTAGAGAGCCCTATATGAAATCACAAAAGTAATAAAACTTGAAACTTTGTTTTTAATACTTTTATCATCGCATGAGATTTCATTGCTAACTCTTCAAATAAAGTAAATATTGCTCTTGCAAATGAGCGATAACATATTAATAAATAAGGTAAATTAACTTAATTTCAATTTCATATACACACATCACAATTTGGATACACATATAACATGCACTTTCTTTAGAATATTGTAATTCAAAAGTTTTGAATTATTAATTCCAATGCAGTCTATGGTTCAAGTCCATTACTAAACCAGCACTCTTATCTACTTTCTTATAACCTGAATAGTAATCTTACATTGTCCCAGACTATGCAGAACCTAGGATTTTTACCTTTTTTACTAGGTAGTGGAGCAGAAAAAAAATGCCATTCTTTGCTCTACTTTTGAAAAAAATCTAAGTAACCAGCATTAAACTGTGAATTTATCATACTGCTCTATTTTTCTCATTAATTGAAAAATATTGAATCAGATTAACTAATAGTATATGCATACTCATATTTTCACATTAATGTTAAAAAAGTACCTTTTTACAAGCATTTTAGTCTAACAAATTTACTGAAGATGTCTTACCATATATTTTTTATTTACACATACCCACCTAACCCAAAATTCTACTTATCTACTGGGTCTATATCTATATTTAAATCTTTGTATCTATCTAAAATTTGTATCTACCTAGAGATAGATCTTCTCAACTTCAACACAAAATAATTATTGTCTAATATTCATTTCATTTTTAGAATAAATTACTTTCAATATGGAAAGTTATAATGTTAGTACAATAAATTATGATTTCATATTTATGATGATTTTTCTATTTTATTTCACTTGCTACAAGTGGTCACATTTTTCTAATCACTGTATCTGTCCATGGATGGTAAAGCAATCATTCCCCTCTAGAGCCATCATGGCTCAGGAAGTCACAACAGGCTGCTGAGAAGGAATTTGGTGCTCTCAGGATCATGTAGGTTGTTTCTAGGCACCTGGAAGACAATTCTCCATGGGTCCCTTGGATGTTTTCTTTCTTACATGTAGAACCACTTGCTCTGAACAATGTTTTCTAGAATGTTTATACACCAAACAACCTTAGCACAGAGAGAGATAGTGTGTTCTTCTAGGACAAATAGAAGATTTGCTTAGAATTTTGGAAGATAGGGATATATTTCCATCCAGAACAATAAAGCAGGTGTAATTATTGCCCCTTATAAATAAAATGAAGTTTTCATCTCCTATATTGCACAGCATGCATAACCAATGTCCTGTCCTTTTCATCTGGCCATGTGGAAACTGGGGCTCAAGGAAGTGACCCCAAAGCTCATACCCTTGCTGCTCCATTGTTGTGAGTAGTAAACTGTGATTCAGGCATCATTGACTTGTGCCAGCATTCATGAAACTGGGCAAGTCTCACTTTTTAACTGCAAGTATGGTAATATCTCAGATCCTTGACAATTTTTGAGTTTGGCTTATAAGGACAAGATGCAGACAAAGAAAATACTTTATAGAAGAGGAAGGATGATGCTCTCACAACCCAATTAATGACACTTGAAAAAAAGGGTCTCTAGAAATCAATGGTAAAGACATTGACCATACTGAACAGGCAACAGGCAATAAATGGTCCTCCACTCTACTGCCTGTCAATGAGCAGGCATTGGGGAGAGGGTTGCAGGATGAGTACTGTGAAGTAAGATCAATGATAGCTGTTCTAACATAATGCTGGGTATGCTAACTCTCTTCCAGGTAGGGGGATTTCTCAACATTCTGGCAGTCAGTCTCACATGCACACCATAATAATAACTAGTGCTAATTTTTGTTTTTATTAAGGTATCATTGATATACACTCTTATGAAAGTTTCATAAGAAAAACAAAGTGGTTATTACCTTCAACGTTACTATCGAGTCCCCTCCAAACCCTATTGCAGTCACAGCCCATCAGTGTAGTAAGATGCCACAGAGTCCCTATTTGTCTTCTCTGAGCTACACTGTCTTCCTCATGACCCCAAACACACCATGTGCAACTAGTGCTAAAATTTATACTGGGGAGAGGGGGCAGAAGTTCCTACCCACTTTTAGAGATGTTACAGGGATGCTTACTTAAACTAAGAGTGGAAGAGAGGAATTTATGACCACCAAGGGAAGAAACTAGACTAAATGTTAGAACCCTGATTGACTTCAGAGGTGAAATGGCAAGAAGAATAATGTTTTATGAGGAAGAATAACAACAGTGGGACAACTTAAGGAAGTTGAACCAAAAAAGGGAGAAGTTAATTCAGGCAAATTAGTTGGGCAACAGTCCACAAATTCTGCTGAGTCAGGGTTCAAGTGGCAAAGAAAAGCAGTTCCTAGCTAAGGAGGCCAAAAGTCTTATATAGGCTAGCACTGAGATCAAATCTTATTTGCAAGAAACTTCATAAGAAGTAAAACTTTGCAAACTTTAACTGATATTCATATGAATGGTTTATATATTTTGCATTTTTTTAGCATTTTGAGCTCTTTAATTCAGTGTGGTGTAATGAAAACAACAGTCTTTGAAATCCTATACATCTAAATTTGAAACCAGGTTCCAGAACTTAAGACTGTTTTCTTGCCCTATTTTTTAATCTATAAAAGGTAAAATTATTTCATTAATTATGTATAATAAATGTAATTTTGGCACAATTCTTGTTAGAGAGAGGAAATTAGGGGAACATTGATATATATCATCGCCATAAACAAACAATGAAGGAGATGGCTCTTGAAACCAGGTATTCTGACTCAAAGTCTGTTTCTTCAGTAAAGGGACATATTGAAAGGTAATATAGGGTGTGGTCATGTCTACCTTTCTGGAGCATTGTTTATGATTAGGACTAAGAAGAAATAAAGCTGAAGAGAAGGTCAGGGTTAGTTTTTGGAGGTTGCAAAAAGCCAGTTTAAGGAATTTTCATTTGAATAGTAAGCCAGTGAATTATCAGCAGCAATGGAAATGGCATATTGAAAGTTGTTCTTTTTGTTTTGTTTCTTTTAAATAAGAGTCCTACAGTAGTGACATGTGAAACAGACGTAAGAAGAGAGAAAATAGAACAGTTTGAAAATGATTGCAATCACACAGTCCAAACCAACATCCTCCAAAATTTTCAGCCCAGACCAGCATTTTGGAGAAGTTTATGTTACATAGCATGTTTCTGATTTTGATGATAAGCAAAGATGAGAATTTTAGAAATTCTGACAAGTTCTATAGTTAAAGTAACTTGAGAAAATCATCTATTTGTATGAATACCAGTGAATACCTTTTCTACATTTTTATTAATAATTAATATTCAAAAGTGATATTAGGAGATACTAGCCTAAACTATAATGATTTTATATATATATATATATATACTGTTTACATTATTTCATATAAATAAAACCTTCAAGTTATGATTTTTTTAGTGTATTTCACATTTGTAACCCTTCTCGGCTTTAGATAATCTAGAGTGTTCTTGTAAGTATATATCACACATTTAATATTAAATGCTGGTCACATACCCAGCCATCTATGATTTGTACACATCTTTTAAAATCAAGAGTTCCTCACTGAAGTCTCTATATTTTCACCTCAGCCTCATCAGATGTCTTCCCCTGAATACGTTATTTTTTACTGTTGTCTTCAGCACCTGAAAATACTACTGATCTGTAATATCTTTATAAGTGTGTAGGTATGTTTCAATATCTTTAAAATTCGCTTGAAATTGCTATTTTAATTCTAAACACACTGGTAATGCCTATTTTCTTCCTCAGTTATTACAATTTTCAAAATAAGCTAATCATATTCCTCCACATTTTAACTTTATCAGTAAGTTAAAGGGGGAAGAAAAAGGTGCACACTGGCCAGCCCTGTCATTTTTTTTTTCTGGGAGATGAAATAATAAAAAGGAAAAGAAAAACAAATAGGACAACAGACAAACCAAATGTGACCTTTGGTGTTCATAGTTCAGAATAAATGCTGCTGTGAGTAATTAATAAATATATTTCATTGTTATGAAAATGAAGGAAATGAGTCTTTTTATGGAAACCTCACAGAACATATTCCAACAACATGGTCTTTATAATGTCTTAATTTTCTTTTTTAAAATACTTTAAACAGGTAGGAAAAATACCATATTCCATCCCTGCATAACTTGGAAAGAAATTTTATGCAGAAAAGAAAATAAATGTAAACAATGGTAGATGAGAAGCATTTCAGAAGGGATTCCTTATAGTCTATGGAAAACCACATCTGATCCTTGGGGAAGGAGATTTAGAAAAGCAATGAAAAGTTCTGCCTTTATTTTGCTTTATGGTTTTTATATCTGAAGATTTTGTTGGCTTTTTTTCCCCTTAGAATTTGGTGGAAATATCCATGGAGATATGGGATGTGTTAATGGATATTAAAAGTAACAATGTCATAATACCCAAAGTATTTCTCTTCAGAATAACTAAATAATTGTAGGTCTTGCTAAGTATGAATATTTATACTTCAAAAGTTGAGACAGAAGTTTACCCTAGGCCAAGAAAATGGCCACAGACTTTTGTTAACTTTAAACAGGTTTGTAACATCATTTTTAAAAATGGGGAACATATAAAATCATCCAAGATGTCTGTTTCCTTTGTGCCAGAACTAAGGAAAGAATTTTCTAGTGAAATAGAATTCAGCAAAAAAAAAAAGTTAGTCATAAATATTGACTATAACTATATAAGAGAAATGTGAAATTTGAAGTAAGTTTCTTAAATAAAATAATTAAAATGATAAATCAAGCAAACAAATGCTGCATAAATTGGATTATCAAGATAAGGAGGTGCAAAAGTAATGTATTAATTGAAATGTTGGCCCTTTTGATAAACTTTAAAAATAATTCTTGTTTCATAAAGTATATTTAGTTTTTTAAATTTTATTCTCAAATTTATTTCCATACTGCAAACATACATTTGTCTTGTCTTGTTTCCTTGGAATAAATAAGCTAACAGTGGCTGAAAGGGACAGCAGGAGTGCAAATGAAGTGCATTCAACTGTGACCCCATTTCATTTCATCCCAAGAAACACTTATCTCAAAAGTAAATCAGTGCCATTTCCAGCTGGTAATGCATGATAAGTATGAAAATGAGTCCATCTTTGACACTTAACATGCAAATGTATATTGCTCTCAGTATCTGGATATGTCCAGTAAGAAGAGGAAGTGGTGAGCTGCTGCTTCAGCTCAGTGACCTGAATGCATCAAACTTACACTTCAGCACTCTGTAGAACAGGAATATGATGTGTGTAACTAAATGTTCCAGTCTACCAGTGAGTACATTCCTCCTTGGGAATGAGAGAGAGGCTCTCCCAGAAAAGAGAATCTCATTTCAAGTTGTTTTTCTTGAATACTTAATGCAGTTGACTAATTTATCTCAGAGGTGATGTACTAACAATTGTCCTCCACAGATTTTAATCAGTGTGGGTTGGGACCTGGGCATGGGTTTTCATTTTTTGAGTTCTCTAGGTGATTGCACTGTGCAGCCAGGGATGAGGACCACTGGGCTAAATGGAGCCCTCAGGATATGGGCGTGTTTCTCAGAGGCTGCCTGCTTGGCGACTTCAACTTCTCCCAGCTCTATCTCTATCAATTTCATTTTCAGTTCCACTCTACTTTATACAGAGCTTCTGGATTCCTTTCTCCCCTTAAGTGGCCTCACCTAATTTACAGAAAAATAAAAGGTGGGTGGAGGAGGAGGGAAGCGCACCATTTTACAATGACGCCTTCTACCCTCATCATTTCCTTCCTCATGGTTTCCTACATCAAAAAGAAAGGGTGCATTAGCTCCTATCTGAGGGCAATTCCACTCCCTCTATTCTGAATCCCAGACACAGCATGCCCAAGGACTGTATATTCCAATTCGTCCAGCTCTCACCTGTACATCAGCCTCTCAAATGTACTGAAACTTTGTCATCATCATTTAAACCTCTCATAATTTAAAAACAATCCTTCCCCAATTGCATGCCCTTGTCTGTACACTAATCTCATTCTTGCCTTTGCTTCACAGTCAGGCTTCTGCTTTTCACTTTAAGCCTCAGTTTCCTCACCACATTACTACTCAACTATAGACATGTATCTTCCACATCAACAATTTCTAGGAAAATGATTTTATCAAGGTCACAGTGAAATTTTGGCTATTGAACTCAATAAGGTCTTGCTTTCTCTTGATAAGTTTGCAGCATTTCACAGTGCTGACCATATTTCATTTATAAAAGCTCTCCTCCAGATTCAAGATGGCAGCATGAGAGGTGACACGGAGAACTCCTCCCTAAACCACAAATAGTACAAAAAAATAGTTAATTAATACAACTAACCCTAAAACAGTAGCAAGAAAGAAGGCTGAACCAGACTGCATACAGACCTCATGAACAGAGCAGACCTCATGAAACAAGGTAACGTAGGAAAGACTTAATCCAGCGGGACCAGGCACTTCCCCCACCCAGCTCACTGGTGGGAGGAAGAGAAATGGAGTGGGGAGAGGGTGGAAGCTTGGAATTGCTGAGTGCCTAGCCCCGGAGATTTGCTTTGTGAGCGAAAGCCTGTATTGTGTGGTGCTCTGGATGTTGGGGAGCTTGGACGGGGGGAGTGCTTGGAAAACCGACATTCCAGCCATTTGTGGAGGACAGAATCCACACCCGGACACTCTTTTTCAGAGGAAGGGCTGACGGTCTGAGAGGATTCTTAGTAGCAAGAGGGATGCTGAAGGGGTGGGGTTTGCACGGAGCTTGCTGCACGGGAGAAGGGAGAGCTGGACAAGGTTGTCTGGGCATGCTCTGCCCAGCTAGTTGGGAACTTTAAGGAGCTTCAGGGGCTCCATCCCCCTGGCTGCCTACTCAGCTGCGAGGACCCCCACTGTGACATGCAGCCTGTTGCACCTTACTCCCAGCCTGCCTACACTGGTTTGCAAACTAGTAGTCACTGTGCTGGCATCAGGCCAGGCAGAGGGAGGCCTTGCCTACAACAGCTAGAGACACAAAGCACAGAGGCTTACACGTGTGTGCTTGGCCCACTGGCTCTGACACTGGAGACAGGCACAGCAGATGGGAATCAGGAAACATCTTCATCCTGCCAAGCACCAGCTTCACTCCCCTATGACCCCTGACCTCACTCTAGGGGCTGAACAGCTCCAGAGACTGGAGTTTCTGCACACTAGTGGGTACCACACAAAAATATGAAATGTTAAAAAAGCATGGCTCAGACCAAAATCTCACAAACCCCAGTGAAAAGGCCAAATAAAACTGAACTCAGGAATTTTCCTGAGAGTTCAAAATAAAAATCATAAGCATGCTTATGGAGGTACAGAAAAATATTCAAGAACTCAGGAACGAATTTAACTCAGAGACTCATTAAGAAATTCCACATCTGAAATGAAACATACAATGGAGGGATTTAAAAGCAGATAAGATGTAGTAGAGGAGACGGTAAATGGAACAGAAATTAGAAAAGAGGAATACAAAAAAGCTGAGGCACAGAGAGAAAAAAGAATCTCTAAGACAGAAAGAATATTGAGAAAACTGTATGACCAATCCAAATGAAGCAATATTTGCATTATAGGGGTATCAGAAGAAGAATAGAGAGAAAAAGGGATAGAAAGTGTTATTGAGGAGATAATTGATGAAAACTTCCCCAATCTGGGGAAGGAGATAGCCTCTCAAGCCATGGAGATGCACAGATCTCCCAACACAAGGGACTCAAGGAAGACAACATCAAGACATAAAATAATTAAAATGGCAAAGATCAAGGATAAAGACATATTTTTAAAAGCAGCTAGAGAGAGAAAAAAGATCACATACAAAGGAAAGCCCATCAGGCTATCATCAGACTTCTCAAGAGAAACCTTACAGGCCAGAAGGGAGTGGCATGATATATCTAATGCAGTGAAGCAGAAGGGCCTTGAACCAAGAATACTCTACCTGGCAAGGTTGTCATTTAAATTTGAAGGAGGGATTAAACAATTTTCAGATAAGTAAAAGATGAGAGAATTTACCTCCCACAAACCACCTCTACAGTGCATTTTGGAGGGACTCCTATAGATGGAAGTATTCCTAAGGCTAAACAGATGTCACCCAAAGGAAACACAAAGAGTACAAAATATGGCTCATAACATACAAAGAACGGAGGGGGAAGAAAAAGGAGGAAAAAATAAATAAAAATAGAACCTTTAGGTTGCATTTGTAATAGCATAAGAAGTGAGTTAAATTAGACTGGGTGATAGTAAGGGACTTACCCTTGAAGCATTGGTAATCACAGATCTAAACCTTGTAATGGCAATAAGTACATACCTATCGATAATCACCCTAAATGTAAATGGTCTGAATGCACCAATCAAAAGACATAGAGTTACTGAATGGATAAAAAAAACAAGATCCATCTATAGGTTGCCTACAAGAGACTCACTTCAAACTCAAAGACATACACACACTGAAAGTAAAGGGATGTAAAAGATATTTCATGCAACTAATAGTGAGAAAAAAGCAGGAGTTTCAGTACTTCTATCAGACAAAATAGACTTCAAAACAAAGTCACAAGAGACAAAGAAGGACATTACATAATGATAAAAGGGTCAGTCCAACAAGAAGATATAACTATTATAAATAACTTTGCAGCCAACACAGGATCACCTATATATGTAAAACAAATACTAACAGAATTAAAGGTGGAAATAGAATGCAATGCATTTATTCCAGGAGACTTCAACACATCACTAACTCCAAAGGACAGGTCAGCCAGACAGAAAATAAGTAAAGAGGCAGAGGAAATGAACAACATATTAGAACAGATGGACTTAATGGTCATCTACAGAACACTCCATCCAAAAGCAACAGGATACACATTCTTCTCAAGTGCACATGGAACATTTTCAAGAATAGATCATATACTAGGCCACAAAATGAACCTCAGTAAATTCAAAAAGATTGAAATTGTACTAACCAGCTGCTCAGATCACAAAGGTATGAAACTAGAAATAAATTACACAAAGAAAACAAAAAATCCCACAAACACATGGAGGCTTAAAAACATGCTCCTAAATAATCAATGGATCGATGACCAAATAAAATCAGAGGTCAAGCATTATATGGAGACAAATGACAATAATAATTCAACTCCACAAAATCTGTGGGATGCAGCAAAGGCCGTTCTAAGAGGAAAGCATATTGCAATACAGGAGTACCTCAGGAAAGAAGAACATTCCCATATGAGCAGTCTAAACTCACAAATAACAAAACTAGAAACAAAAGAACAAATGAGGCCCAAAGGCAAGAGAAGGAGGGACAATAAATATTACAGCAGAAATAAATAAAATAGAGAAGAATAAAACAATAGAAAGAATCAATGAAAGCAGGAGCTGGTTCTTTGAGAAAATAAAACAGATAAAAACCTCTAGCCAGACATATCAAGAAATAAAGAGAATCTACACATGTAAACTGAATCAGAAATGAGAAAGGAAAAATCACTATGGATACAACAGAAATACAAAGAATTATGAGAATACTATGAAAAATTATATGGTAACAAACTAGATAACCTAGAAGAAATGGACAACTTTCTAAAAATATACAACCTTCCAAGGCTGACCCAGGAAGAAACATAACATCTGAATAACCAATTACCAGCAAAGAAATTGAATTGGTAGTCAATAAACTACGTAAGAACAAAACTGCTGGACCAGATGGTTTCACTGCAGTATTTTATCAAACATTTAGTGAAGACCTAATACACATACTCCTTAAAGTTTTGCAAAATGTAGAAGATGAGTGAATACTCCCAAACTCATTCTATGAGACCAACATCACTCTAATACCAAGACCAGGCAAAGACACCACAAAAAAAAATTACAGACCAATATCTCTGATGAACATAGGTGCAAAAGTATTCAAAAAATATTAGCACACCAAATTCAAAAATACAGCAAAAAGATAATCTATCATGATCAAGTGGGATTCATCCCAGGGATGAAAGGATGGTACAACATTAGAAAATCCATCAACATTATCCACCACATCAACAAAAAGAAGGACAAAAACGACATAATCATCTCCATTGATGCTGCAAAAGCATTTGACAAAATTCAACATCCATTAATGATAAAAACTCTCAACAAAATGGGTATAGAGGGCAAGTACCGCAACATAATAAAGGCCATATATGACAAACCCACAGCCAACATTATTCTTAACAGCAAGAAGCTGAAAGCTTTTCCTTTAAGATCGGGAACAAGACAAGGATGCCCACTCTCCTCACTTTTATTCAACATAGTTCTGCAGGTCCTAGCCACAGCAATCAGACAACACAAAGAAATAAAAGGCATCCAGATTGGCAAGGAAGAAGTCAAACTATCCATGCTTGCAGATGACATGATATTGTACATGAAAAACACTAAAGAATCCACTCCAAAACTACTAGATCTAATATCTAAATTCATCAAAATTGCGGGATACAAAATTAATACACAGAAATCTGTTGCATTCCTATATACTAATGGTGCACTAGCAGAAAGAGAAATGAGGAAAACAATTCCATTCACAATCCCATCAAAAAGAATAAAATACCTAGGAATAAACCTAACGAAGGAAGTAAAAGACCTAGACCCTGAAAACTACAAGACACTCTTAAAAGAAATTAAAGAGGACACTAATAAATGGAAACTAATCCCATGCTCTTGGATAGGAAGAATTACTATTGTCAAAATGGCCATCCTGCCTAAAGCAATCTATGGATTCAGTACAATCTCTATAAAAAAACCAACAGCATTCTTCAATGAACTCGAGCAAATCGTTCTAAAATTCATATGGAATGAGAAAAGACCCCGAATAGCCAAAGCAATCCTGAGAAGGAAGAATAAAGCAGGGGGAATTACGTTCCCTGACTTCAAGGTCTACTACAAAGCCAGAGTAATCAAGACAATTTGGTACTTGCATAAGAACAGACCCATAGACCAGTGGAACAGAATAGAGAGCCCAGATATAAACCCAGCATGTATGGTCAATTAATATACGATAAAGGAGCCATGGATAGACAATGGGGAAATGACAGCCTCTTCAACAGCTGGTGTTGGCAAAACTGGACAGCTACATATAAGAGAATGAAACTGGATTATTGTTTAACCCCATACACAAAAGTAAACTCAAAATGGATCAAAGACCTGAATGTAAATCATGAAACCATAAAACTCTTAGAAAAAAACACAGGCAAGAATCCGTTAGACATAAACATGAGCAACTTCTTCATGAACATATCTCCCTGGGCAAGGGAAACAAAAGCAAAAATGAACAAGTTTGACTATATAAAACTAAAAAGCTTCTGTACAGCAGAGGACACCATCAGTAGAACAAAAAGACATCCTACTGTAGGGGAGAATATATTCATAAATGACATATCAGATAAGGGGTTGATATCCAAAATATATAAAAATCTCACATACCTCAACAAACAAAAAGTAAATAAGCCAATTAAATAATGGGCAGAGGAGCTGAACAGACACCTCCAAAGAAGAAATTCAGATGGCCAACAGGCACATGAAAAGATGCTCCACATCACTAGTCATCAGAGAAATGCAAATTAAAACCACAGTGAGATATCACCTCACACCATTTAGGATGGCCAACATCCAAAACACAAACAACAAATGTTGGCGAGGATGTGGAGAAAGGGGAACCATCCTACACTGCTGGTGGGAATGTAAATTAGTTCAACCATTGTGGAAAGCCATATGGAGGTTCCTCAAAAAAACTCAAAATAGAAATACCTTTAGGCCCAGGAATTGTACTCCTAGGAATTTACCCTAAGAATTCAGCAGCCCAGTTTGAAAAAGACATATGCACCCCTATGTTTACTGTAGCACTATTTATAATAGCCAGGAAATGGAAGCAACCTAAGTGTCCATCAGTAGATGAACGGATAAAGAAGAGGTGGCACATAAACACAATGGAATATTATTCAGCCATAAGAAGAAAACAAATCCTATCATTTGCAACAATATGGATGGAGCTAGAGGGTATTATGCTCAGTGAAATAAGCCAGGTGGACAGACAAGTATTAAATGATTTCACTCCTCTGTGGAGAATAAGAACAAAGAAAAAGATGAAGAAACAAAGCAGCAGTAGACTCACAGAGCCCACAAATGGACTAACAGTTACCAAAGTGAAAGGGACTGGGGAGTATGTGTGGGAAGGGAGCGATAAGGGGGAAAAAGGGGCATTACTATTAGCACACATAACGTAGCAGTGGGGGACACAGGAAAGGCAGTATTTACAGAGAAGACAAGTAATGATTCTATAGCATCTTACTAGGCTGTTGGACAGTGACTGTAATGGGGTGTGTGGGGGGGACTTGATAATAGCGGGTCTAGTAACCATAATTTTATTCAAGTGATTGTACATTAATGATACCAAAATAAAAAAATATAGTTAAAAAAAGGTCTCCTTCCTTGGTGTCATTGCACCATTCTCTCCTATTACCCTCCTGTGTTTCCAACTGCTCCCTTTTTAGGCTCTGTCACAGGGTCACCTTCCTCTTCCTCACTGTTAATACTGGTGCCCCCTTCAGTCTACTTCTCTTCTAAACCCTTGTCTGCATTTCAGTTAGCCCAGACTTACTCTGAAGTCATGTTTTCCTAACACGAATTATTATAATAATTATTATGTATCTGGTGTACCCCATGTCACTATTCTCACTAACCTTGTCTACTACATCTTCAAGATTCAGCTCAGGTTCCACCTCCTACTTGAAGACTTCTCTGTCAACCTCCATAATACCTTTTATAGAGCTCTAACATGGAGTTTATGATAAAATGTTGTATATTAACTTTCGGCATCTTCTCTTGCCTACAACAATGGGTATAACTTCATTGCCAGTAGGGATTTTTTCATAGATATCTTTCTTATCTCTAGTACCTAGCACAGTGTCTGACTGGCACATAATGATCACTGAATAAATACTTGTTTAATATATTAAATTAATATTCATCCTGATTTTTTAAGCAAAATCCTCTCCTTCTTTAGGCATCCAATATAAAACACAATAATTACCTTGGCATTGGCCTGTAAGACCCTTCACAAGAAGATTCATCTGTCTAACTCAATGTATGCCCCAATTTTCCCACCCTCTAAGTTTATGCTCTTCTATAATTATTCACCATTGTTTCCCTCTCTTTCTAATATGGGTTTCTTCTTGACTCTGCAGCTTTTAAGTATTATATTCTCTGTCTTGCATATCTTTCCATCTCTCAATTCCTATGTCTCTCTGTCTGCCTCTTTTTAAATCCCTACTCTTCCTTTTATAATGAAATTTTCTAAACTTCTCTATGCAGAATGGTTGTTTTATCCTCTGAATCAAAAGCACTGTTCATTTAACTGTAATATCTCTTATATTTATGTATTGTAATGCATAAATTTCTGTTGTGTATTTCAACTCAAGCAGAGCATCGATCTTCATGAGGGAAAGATAATGTCTAGCTCATCTTTTCTTTTCCTTTACCTAATAAGTAATTAGCAATCAATATCAATGTTTTGAATAAAAGAATATTTCCCAAATAAAGGGATATATAGTAATACTCAACTCAGAGATAAAGTGAATAAATAATACTTTCATGGCATATGGACTTTATTTTCTAAAGGTTAATATTGTCATTTCTGTCTTCTGTCTTTGTTTTGAATTATCTTTATGACTTAAATATTGTCTGTGCAAACATGTCTCTGTTGCTTTAGAGATGTTCTCTGTTTTTTTTTAATGTTTTGTCTTCAAAGGGATTGTGAATTCCATAAGGTCATGATTGTTCAGCTTTATTCTGTACTGCTTACATTGTGTCTAGCACAGTGGGAAACAAAACACTCATTCATTCAAGTATTTGTGATCAAGTCTGCCATGTGGCAGACACTGCTAGTAGTTGTCGATGCTAATGCTGTATACTAAATCCACAAAAATTATTTTAAGACTAGCTAAGCAGTAGAACATAGTTTATACCTTAATACAAGGAAAGGTTTGTCAAAATGAGATACATTTTTTTGTTGATACCAAGGGTAAAATTCATGTTTTTTAAAATGTCAAGTAAATTGTATTTAAATATTAAAAAATTTCCCCTTCTTACCAATCATGTCTGTATATATTTTGCCTATGCCTTTTGTTTCCTATTCAATGTCTGTATCTTTCCCAAGTTTGCATATTTTTCATTTCACATTATTATCTTTCACTTTGTATGTCAGAATTCTATATTTTGAGTGCATATATGAAGTGTCAGACATTCTAGAGTTCACATTGTGACGATTTTATCTTCAAACTCTCCTGCCAAGAAGTAGTTCTACTGCTATTTTAAAACAAAAGTGAATTTACACTTGTGGAGAAGCTAAGTAAGGGAGTCCTCACTCTACTACCTTTGCTTTGCTACTTAAGTCATCGTAGATTTTCCAAGTACGTTGTGCTAATAGCACATCCTGTTGGAAAACAGAAGACATAATGCTTTCTACATTACATGGAATTTTTGAGGGATCTCACAGATTTACCACAAACACACAAAAAAGCCATGTCACTTTAAGAATTCTTTGAAATTTCCGTTCAATTGGGTAGTTTTTCCTGCAAATTTTGACTTCCCTGTGCTGATTTCATTAGTTTTCCATTTGTTCATCATTGCATAAAAATTACACATTTCAGGTTTTTCTTTGGTTGTTTAGTTCAACTAAAACATTTGTTGCTTATTTGATTATTATTTTTATTTCCTTAGATATCAGTGCTTTGTTCATGACATATACCACTTTTTCCCTTCCAAATTTCAAGTCCTGAGGTCTTTAAAATTATATATGCTAAAAATTAAAGAGTTGTTTCTGTCCTAACTCACCTAGAGTTGATATAGAATAATTTTAAGTATTAAAATATGTATTTCCCATTTAAAAACTCTCAAAACTCTAATTCTTAGAATACAGCAGAATCAAAAATCATATTACAATCACTTCTTTTTCTAAAGATACATTGTTTGAAGTCAACAAATTCTAGCTGGCATTTAATAGTAAGAAAATGTATGAACACAAATAGTCCTTTACCTTAATATGAAATTATATTTTAACAGTAAGTGGTGTATAAAAGATCCACAGAATCTAAACCCAAATTTGAAGCAATTTGATGATTGATAACCATAGTTTTGGCACTAAGTAAAAGCAACATTTGTCTTTTTAAACTGCTACCCAAAATATAGTGCAATAGAGAACTATAATATTCTGTTAGCAACAGTTTACTAGATATTATTATTATTATGTATTATTGCCTGTTGTGTGCCACGAACTGAAACAAACACTTTGCCTGCAAAGATAAAGGACATTGCTATAGATTAAATATTTGGATTCCCCCCAAAATGTGTATGTTGAATCCTACCTAACCCCTAATGTTATGGTATTAGGGATGGGACCTCTGAGAGGTGATGAGGTGATGAGGGTGCAGCCTTCATAAATGGGATTAATGGCCTTAGAATATGTATTTCCCATTTAAAAACCCTCATAACTCTAATTCTTAGAATATAGCAGAATCAAAAATCATATTACAGTCACTCATTTTTCTAAAGATACATTGTTTGATCTTTTTGAATTAATGCCCAGAAAGCTCCCTCACCCCTTCTACCATGTGAGGCTGCAGTTTGAAGGTTACAGTAAGGAAGTTGGTTCTGACCAGACATCTCATGAACTTCACAGCCTCCAGAACAGTAAAAAATGAATGTTTGCTATTATAAGCCACTCAGTTTATGATACTTTTTCTATGGCTGCAGGAGCAGGCAAAGACAAACACTGAACTAAAAATAACCTTAACATGTCTTAAAGTTTAGGAAAGCAGTAATTGTACTTAAGAATATTTAGAACTTACAACCAGAAGTCCATAGGAACCACGTTGTGCACACAACTTACAAGAAAACAAAGTGAAGCCCAGAAAAGGTTAAGAAAGATGAACAATGTAATACGCCCAGGAAAAGGGTGAGTTGGAATAGAGATTTTTCCCCCAAAAAACAAAATATTTATTTGTTATTTGCATATTTTTCTAATAATTTGTGAGGTAGGCAAGATGCGTGTAATGCATTTCTGAACGAATTTTGGAAGGCTACTATTTAAACACAAAATTTCTAATTTTTCAGTTAGTTTTGAATTATAAATGATATACATAAACATATCACTAAAATTTCCATTAAATAACATGTAAATGCCATGTTATTAAATTGTTCTTTGTCACAACTCAGAAAAAATTCTTTATCAAAATTGTATAATAAATTTCTATTGTTTTTAGGAAAAACACAACCATCAAGGAACATGAATGTATGATAAATATCCATAACTAGAGCATCTGTCCACCCTCTTCACCATATGCCACTCTATTAATTGCTAATATCATCCTTATTATGCATCATCTCATCTGTAACATTATTCCATGAAACTAAGAAGGTATCTATAACAACTACAGAAAAAACACCTGCTATATGTGTTTCTGGTTGATAAATTTCAGCAGGTTCTAGTTTGCTCTTGGGCAAAATTGTCTAATTGCTTTTGTATAACAAGAAGCCTTTTACCAGGACAATTTTCTCTGCTTATGATCAGAACATTATTATTTTCTTCAACTGTTTGTTACAATTAATTAAATATATTTATTCAAAATGTTTATTTAGCAACTATCATATGCACAAATATATGGGCATAATGGTCACTGGGCTAAAGATTTTGAAGAAGAATAAAATAAAAGTAGGAACTTAAAACTTGTGAAATAAGTTCTAGATAATGAGGGCCATAGCTCTCAGATTTGGTCAGCAATTATCTGTCGTGTAAATTGTATACTTATTTTTTTACTTTGTATATGAAGAAAGGAATTGAATCTCATCTTGATCATTCTGCTTAATCAAAGGCAATAGATGGACAGACCACACTGGTAACTGTTTTCCTGGCAACAACCAAAACTTTAGGAGTGTCAATTATTTTGTCCTTTCTGAGGTGGTTTCGGTTGAAGGAGCAAGTATAGTGCCCAGGAAATGATTAGGAACCACTGCCAAAAATAAGACAATTAAATGCTGAATTGTGTGGTGAAGACAGTTAAGGTGGAGTAATGTTAAAGAAGGGAGGATAAATGATAATCAAAATAGGAAATAATTTTTCAAGGAGGTAAATGAGATTTCAGTAGATAGGAAGGAAATGGTTAATATGTGTGCTTTCATTCACAATAAGGTCAGACAGACAAGAAAATTAGGATAGCAGTTATGTTCAGTATTAAAATCCTAGGATAAACTTTTGGTAAGAGTTAAAGAAACAACTGGATGGAGGAAAATTATGGATAATTTTGGAAATCTTATGAGAAGCAGCATCCCAGTGACCACCACCTCCACCCACTAAGTGATTTCCAGCTCATATACCAAGTGCTTTTCATGGATTACCTCACTCCACCCTCACACAAATTCTTAGCTCCCTATAAAGTACTGACATTTTGTAACAATCCTTGTGTAGATAAGAAATCTAAATACCATTCAGCTGCATAAGTCTGGTTATCTGCACAAGCTTACCCAGCTTTTGGCTATCTATTGCATTTCCAACAGAGAAATAATTGTTTCCATAGCTGTAAATTGGCAAACATCTCGTATATATATCCCACTTAGGGAATAAAAATTATTGTCTGAGTTGGTATAAAATCCATTAATATTAATTTCTGAATTGCTCTTTTTCTTCAAATTCATAATTTGCTGTGTGTGAACTTCCAGTCTCTAAAAATCACCATTTCCTGATTGTTCAACCATGCAATACAGAGACAGCAGCTATATTAATAACCTCTCAAAGGTGCAGTGCCCTGATACTTCTATTTACACTGCTGTCTCCAAAAAAGCATATTTATTCTGTCCAAGCACCCAGGAGACATGAAAACTATGCTTTGTTCAGATTCACAGTGGATAGTCATTTTAAAACTTCAATTACTATTTCACCATGTTCCCTCCATTACTGTTTCCAGCATCACAGCCAGTCATTTCTAATAGCAAAATATACTTTATAAACTATACACACATATGCCTTGCATGCAATGAGCAAATAAAACTATGTATAAATGATTAGTATCAGAAAATATTTAAAATTTAGATAAAATAGTATCAATATATGGATCTTGAACATGAAAACTTTATACACCCAGCTAATGACTGATGACTGTTGAATAAGTGAATGAATATATATATATATTGAATAGATTAATATATACATTATGTATAATATCTATCTTGGAATTAAAGAAAAATAATCACATATTAACACTGACATTAACATTTAATATTCCTTGAGATTTAAGTCAGTACAGAGCTGTTGTCTATGAAATAGGGTTTGTGAAAATATCAACTAATGCAACATTACTTCTGTCTTTGAACAATTTATAACCATAGTAAATATGATTCATTCTTTTTATTGAAAAGGGGATCTTGGAATGAAAAAACAGATGATGTATAGTCTAAATCTTACTTTATATAGGACTGAAATTCCATGATCTGGCTATAACTTCTCATTTGTGAGATTCTGTACCCACATTAATAATCTCCTTTTCTTAACCTATCCTCTATTTTCCCATTCTTTTTGCCACAAAAAATGCACACATCTAATTTATATATAAAACTGAAGCAGGACATGCTTCACTATGTTGAACATTGTAACCGTAAGTTGTCTTAACTCGAGTACGCTATAAGAAATCAATCTTACACAGTTAACTGTTCAATCCATCACTGGGACATTGAGGAAAGTAACTCCCACAATACTTATTCAGTTTCCACTTTACAAGGAACAATGCAATGTATTTCAGACCTCAGAGCTAAGTAAATTTTGCTTTTTTGTGTTATTTTTATCCTGTACTTCATAAACAATGGTTTTCATGTAAACTGGTCAGGTTTCTCTATTTGTTTGGCAGCTGTCATATTTAAGTCTACTATGTAAACCATTCTTAAAACTTGTGTGCCAACTTACACATAAGCTTTTGTTTAGTATCATCTAACAACTTAACCTTGTTTTCTCATTATCACCATTTTACTATTTATTTATTTTTAATGCCATGGAACTATATGTCATCTCATGAAGACTTTGAACATGAGAGAGGTAATGAATAAACATCTATCTGTGATGTGACCAGAAAGTTTTACTGAAAACCATCTAGATACTCTCTTCTTCTTTCCCTGGGTTGTCACTGTCAAGTGGAATGAATATACCTGTTGCTCCATTTTACCATTGCCTATTCCTTCTTTAATGTTCTGAATCTGGCTTCACTTCCCATTCTATGTCTAGTCTTTCTTAAGGACTTTGCTACTTTCTAGGCATTTGAGCGTGGGAAAGTGACAGGATCTCTCTGTGCCTTACACCTCTCACTTCTAAAATGGAGATAATAATGCCTCCACTGGTTTGTTTTGAGGGTTAAGTAAGATGGGGTATATGCAGTAGTTAGTACAATGCCTAGCACAGAGTTAACTGCCTAAAAAGTGAAGCCAATGGTAACAACTTTGTAGTAACTGTGGATAATCTCCCATACAACTCCAGTTTTAGTTTGTTTATAGAAATTCATGGCATAAGGTTCTCCCACTCTCATAGGCTTGAATATAACCTTTGATTCTTTCTTGTCACATTCTCCTTCCATCCAGCCAGTTGTCAACTACTTTGTCTTTTTCTCTTTATAGCAGCTCTCAAATTTGTCCCTTCTCTTCCCCAGATGTCACCCTCATTCTACCTGACAGGATCCACCGGATGTGTGTTTTGACTCTGAAAATGTTCCCTAAGGGAGAAGAAAAGCTAACAGAATTTGAGTGCTAAGACACTGAAATATGCAGAGATGCCAGTATACAAAAATAAATAACAACAAACAAGCAACCAAGAGTACCAGTAGGACAGGGTAAGGTGTTCATTTTCAAACACAGCTTAATAAAGTTCAGAAAAAGGGGCCTCATCTAATTTATATGGAAATATGTATTTTGTAGGAAGCTGGTGAGAGTAAATCTGATCTGTAATTATTATCGGTAAATTACAGTAAATCTTATCTGTAAATCTTATCGGTAATATGAAAAGCCAGAGCACTCAGTGATTTGTATTGGTTTAAATTAACTAACTGTAGAACCTGTGCTCCACCTTCACTGCTATGAACATAAGCAATTAAAGTAAGAAATCGTAAGGGGATTTAGAATTATGGTTAAAAAAAAATCTGTGTCATCCATATCACTGCCTATACAGGGTACTCTGTGATTTAAAAAAAAGGTCAACAAAATTACCAGTGCCTTGTATCACACATTTTATGTTCTAATCTTTTGCTCTATGATAATTAGGTTGGGAATTCTTTGGGAACCTAACATAGTGGTTCACATATAGCAGATTTTCAAAAAATATTGTTAAACACATGAGCTAAGTGTTTCCTTAAAGATTACATTAGAGTTCAAAAATATAATTGAAATTTATACTCAGTGGAGCAAAGTTCAAACTATTAACATGTGTTAAGAGAACATTTTTATTTTAAAGACTTTTCCTTACCTTTACATACAGGCCTGTGATCACTCCAAGCAGCAAAGACTTCAGCTATCCGTTGACAGGTGATGCTCTTAGCACCCTGTAGGACATAATCTTCGTCACAAGAGAACTGCACAGTTGAGCCAAGGCTAAAATTGAACAAAGGATTAAAAAACAGGATCAGAAGCATGTATCAGCCTCCACTTTTACTGACAATATCCAATAGGTAAAAAATGTTCCAATGTGACAAAAAGTATCTTTCTACTGGAAAAACAAGATATGAAAGTATACCTTAGGATTAAAAAACAGGATCAGAAGCATATATCAGCCTCCACTTTTACTGGCAATATCCAATAGGTAAAAAATGTTCCAATGTGACAAAAAGTATCTTTCTACTGGAAAAACAAGATATGAAAGTATACCTTGTATAAAGGTGTAATAAAAGTCATAAATAGATGAATCTATTATGTCAACAACACGCAGATACTGATCGGAATTTCAGAAAGCTGTCATCAAGTTTACTAATGTTATTATTAGTTGTAGAAGTCAAGGTTAAATAACTGACTAAATTTCCCATCCTATGTAGATGGTAAATGTAAAGCCAAAAGTGGATTCCTGATTTGAATCCTAGTGCTTGCGCTCATGCCACATTATAGTACTTCCCTAGCATATGTATTTATTTGACATGTATTTGCACTCCACATCTATATGTATGTATGTACTGTGTGTGTGTGTATATACACACACATGTATACATATTTAGGGAGGCAAATTTGTGCTGTTTTTCATATAAAATTCACTCACCATTTATTATTTAACCTATTGCAATTCAGATTTTGCTACCCTTTCCACTGAAAGGAAGTTCCTAATATGGTCATCTTTTTAAAACCTAGTTTCTAAGGGAAATGGATTTTTTTTTCTGAAATTAAAAAAAACAAACTATCCACGCATTTTCTTTTTAAAAATCTTTAAACAACAACTTAACAGCAACAACAAAAAAATACCCACTTAACCTTAAGATGGCATAAAAAGCCTTCCAGCAGTAAGTCCCCACCAACTTCATGTCATACCTAGCCCAGGGCTACACCTGATTAACACCTCTGGCAGTGCCATGCGGCTTTGTCTGTATTGCTCTTCCTGTCCCCTGTGCGTGGATGGAATTAACCTGAACCCTCTCACCCAGGCTGTGCGTGAACAGCTCCTGTCCAGCTCCCTGAACTTGTCATGCAAGGGGATTGCAGGATCACATTTGTGTTGTAGAAAAAAATATTTGGAACAGTGTGAAGAACAATTTAAAAGGAAGATTAAGTACAGAAAGGGAGGCCAGTAAGAAAATAACTCAAATAGTTTAAGCTGAGGGTTGACAAACTATGTCCTGCCAGCCAAATCTTGTCCACTGCCTAGATCAGTAGCTAAAAATGGTCTTTACATTCTAAACATTCAAAAAAAATCTCAAAAGGATGATATTATGAAATGTAAAAAATGGTATTAAATTCAGATTTCAATATCCATAATTAAAGTTTAATTGGAAACAGCAACACTCTGTCATGTACATATTATCTATGGTTGTTTTCATGTGGGCAGCTGTAACGGAGAATCTTTGGCTTACAGAATATAAAATATTTACTATCTTACCCTTTTCAGAAAAGCTGGACAACCTCTGGTCTATGCTAAAGATGACAAAAGACCTGAACTAAGGGGCAGCATGGCAAAGAACAGAGACGTTAAGTAAAGGGAAAATATCTAGGTGTTAGAATATACTATCCTTTAGAGCCATTTTCTTCTCTCACTCTTTCCTTTTTAAAAATGGCTTTTATTTTAAATATAAAACACATCAATAAAAGCATAGAAAAAAAATAACAGCTCAATGAATTACCATGAATTAAGCACTCATATATCCAAGAAATAGATTATGTTGAAGGTTTTCTTGGACTTTTTAACAACTCCAAATTTTATTTATACTACCCTGTAGCCTGAACGACCTTGTAAGTTTACCTAATAGTCAAGTCCCTCTTCCACACCTCAGTAAATAGAACCCTGTATTCTAGTGAGGGCCGAAAACCTTGGAGTCATTCTTGACTCATCTTTTTCTTTTTTCACATCCATCCCATTCAGCAAACCCTGGTAGCTCACTTTCAAAACCAATAACCTAAGTTTCCTCAGCTCTACAGTATCACTCCCCTGATCTGAGCCACCATAATTTCTCACCTATGTTATTGCCAATAGTCCTTTTTGCTATGTTGTTGGTAGCCTGTTTCTGTTGACTCCCTGCAAACTAACCCTGAATAGTATTTAGAGCAATTTTTAGAGGGTAGCTCAGATTATGCCATTCCTCTGTGTCAAATCTTTAAATACTTCCCGCATTTCACTCAGAGTAAAGACAATGCTTTTATAATGGTCTTTGAGATCCACCCATGCTAATTTTCAGAACTCACGCCCTACTATTTTCTTCCTCCGTCTCCATTCTTTAGCCACGTTGGCTTCCTTGCTCTGCCTTGAAATTATTAAGTATGCAGTTGCCTCAGAGTCTTCATACTTGCTTTTACATCGGAATGGAAAATGCTTCCTCTAGTAGTCCCCATCAGTCACATTCTCATTTTTGTTTTCTCCTCACATGTCACCATATCCACAAGGCTCTCCTTGATTATTTTCTATAAAACAGCTACTCCTAATTCATAACCTTCTTCCATGTTAATTCCTATACAATATCTGATACATTGCATATTTGTGTACTTATTTTGTTTCTCATCCCACTAGAAAAACTCCAGATACCAATTTTGTTTTCCAACCTGTCAAGCATCCTAATATGCAGTAAGTTGTCAAATATATATATGCTTTTTTGAGTGTGCTATATTTATTCTCTCTCTATATATATTATACATTCAATACATATGTGTGTGTGCATATGCACATATTGAAGAGAGAGAATAAACATAAATATGCATCATTAATAATGCAGATTTACTTGTAAGCCACATGCACTCACCTCCCAACCACCTGACACATTTGCTGTGTTCAGCAACAGTGAGAGTTGATGTAATTAGAGCACAGGAAATAAAGGAGACAAGGCTATTAAATTAAGGGAATGATAAGAGATTTATGAATCTGTAGACCAGGGTAAGGATTTTAACCTTTACTCTCAGAAAATTGGGCAGTTATTGTAGGAATATGAGCTAAAGGAGTGACATTATGCTAATTTATGTTTTAAATTGATCATAGTGGCTGCTAGATGTAGAATAAACTTTAAGGCGGCAAAGGCAGAAGCAGGGTTTACAGTCCATGGCAGTAGTCCCAGCTCTCATGGAGATGGTAGCATGGTGACTTTGTACTAGGAAGGCAGCAGTTAGAAACTAATGACAGTAAAACATTAAAACAAAGGCGGGGGTGCTTAGTAAAGGGCCAAGTCCATAGAAGTCATTTTAATTATTGTGTTTTCAATAATATAATGAATCAATGATTCTGTCAAGGTTGCTGTATTTGTCACAGATAATTATAATATTCTAGCTTAATCAGGTTCATCTTGCTAAAAGCAATAAATTGCATCTTGCTTAAGTGACAAAATTTGAGCTTGTTTCTTTTGACTATAGCAAACTAATTCACATAGCTGGAGATAGTCAATTGGTAATAGTAAGTGCTTTGCTATTACACCAAAGCCTGCCAGTGATGGTCTCTAAAGTTTCCATCCTTTCCACCACCCACAGATTAACAATCCCAATAATATATATTTTTTCCGATTAACACACTGGGGGAAGTAGTTTAGAGCTACGGTTAACAGTTTAAGCTGCAGAGTCAAAGAGTTTGTTTGAATCCTAACTTTTCTCTTTCCCAGCTTTGACTCTGAGAAAGTAAAAATGTATCTAAGCCTTGGCTTTCTCACCTGTAATCATGTAATTTCAGGTGATTATGGAAAGAAATATCATTTATAAAGTACATAGTGCCCAACACATATCAGCCACTTAATTATTTCTCTCAATAACGGAAATAATTGAAGGAAAGGCTTGCTATTGGACATCTGCAAGCACCCCCCCCATCTAAGATCACAGCTATACTTTAACGTACTCTAGACTAAAAAAATAAAAGTGCAAAATAATACAGAGAGGGCAGAAATCAATGGACTCAGCAGTCTTTTCAGTAGAATCCAGGCTCAACAATATCCAGAAAATGGGTATCTTGAGCAAAGTCACTGTGTTTTCATTTTATGTACTGCTTTAATATTTGAGTCAAACTTAAAGAAAACAAACAACTAATTTCATTAAAAACATGCATTTCTAGAAAAATATTCAGGTATACTGAAGTAATAAATATGGAAGACATGCCGCAAATCACTGTAATTTCTGTTGCCCCTGAAGAAAAATATGATTTTTTCAGCTATATAAAACCTTTTACTTTAGCAGATTACTCAATCTGATAGAACATTTCAAAATAAATGATTGAACACAGTTTTAATTTGAAAGTATAAAATCATCAAGCATATAACATTCAATGGCATACTTTGGAAAACAAGTATCATCTTCACCATGATTATGCTGGTGCTATTATGCCATGGTTAAGTGCTGTCATCTTTTGAAAAATGATACTTACTATTGAAAAAACACACTGTAACATCGAAGTTTGAATGAAAGAATACATGAATTTTTCAAGATGTATTTTTTTCCTTTTTTAACCCTACAGTTAATGTAATTTTATTTATACAAATAACTATGAATGAATGCAGAGAATTGAAAGGACAAATGACAGTGGCTGGGTCAGAAAAGAGGATTTAAAAGGCAACAAGGAATCTTGAGAATATTATTACATCAAGAGTGAATCTAAATTTAAGTTTTTTTTCAGTTATTGTTTTTAGCTGATATAAAGGTCCAGACAATTTCATAACAGATGCAGACAGTCCTCACTAAAGCATGTATATATTTTCAAAATTATCACTGGGCATGTAGTAACCATCCAGGCATGAAGGAAGACTTAAAAATTAGAGCATCTGCACACCATTTCTAAAGTTAAAAAAAAAATACTAAGGTATTATCATCAATGTGACCTCAAAAATACCCATTTAATATCTTTGAACATCAAATTATGCTTTAAATATATTTAAATTAGTAGTTTCAAAAATGATTAATTGGGCATTAGAAAATTTGATGTTACTTTTAACAAAACGAGATTAGGAGTAGGAAATTTTTACAATATGATTTTTTTCTCTTTTAAAAGTGATTTATGGTCATTATAAACAATTTTGAAGATTAGCAAAAATGTGAAAATTTAATTTAAGATCTACACTGTTAACATATTTTAAATCTAATATTAGAATTCCAGTTCTTTTCTTACTCATATAAATTCTCTCTTCCTTCCTGTAAAACCGACCAATTGTCTCTTTCTAGAAGTTCTATTTCTCCATCTGCTTTTGGACTTAGTACATCTTTCAGTTCTCATACTGTTTCTTTTTCTTGAATTATTCTGTTTTTTGAATATTCAACTCATCATTTTAAGCTGGAAGCAAAAGTAATGGAATTAACCTATTTATTAAGAAGCTACAGAAATTACATGTTCATATAATTTTTCTAAGGGAATGAAAAATTACCTTATTTTCAAAATATGTTGTTTCTGAATCTAAATGATATTGATACATTTTTTAGATATTTAAAAATTATCAAGTCATACCAAAATTTTTCTTAAAAGAGAATAACATCATAGTCTTTTTATGTGTGTTGATCATTCCCTTGTCCTTATAAAATTAATGTCATTGCTTTGCAAAGATAGTATCAGCAAAACCAAGTTTACACCAAACGCAAGGAAAATATAATTCAACATTCACACATATATCCCACCTTCTTTGCATTTCGTTGTTGGTTATGATCAGTTTGGATATTTTTCTGAGCATCTTCCCTTGTGCATTGTTAGAAGTCATTCACTACCTCAATCAATACTGAACCCAACTATTACCCTCTTTATTTCCCCAAACTTGGTCTTTTTTGTCCAATTTAAAGCACACCAATAAAGTGACATTTATACATACCCCCACCTCTCCAGTTCTTATTTCACTTCAGCTTAAATTCTATCTCCAGGAGTAAACCTTTCTTATGGTTTTATTTTATCTATTTACATTTTTCTATGAAACACAATAGGTCAAGAAATGAGAAAATTCCAAATGAAGCAATATCCTGGAAAAGGGAACAGCCTCCAAAGAAGGGACTATTCAGAAAGAAACACAAGAGCACTCAGCAAGCACATTAATGTGGATTTTCATATGAGACCACCTCTTCATTAGTTAAACAGCTAACCTAAAACTAAAAGCCATTGTAATTCTATACCTTCAGAAAACAATGGGTAATGGTTACTGTCATTTACTCTTTGCTTTAACTTTTAAAGTGAATTGTGGTTAACTATTTAGAATCCTTAAAAATTCTTGCTAATAATCCTTGCTATTCAAGATTTAAAATTAAGTACAGTTATGGAAAAAAAAATGACGACTAAAGATTTTATCTTGATATTTGTTTCTTTTCTCTGGAGTCTACGCGATAAATCCTTGCCACTGTGTGGTTTTTGTTTTGTTTTGTGTACATCTTATATTTAACACTCACTAGATCAAATTTTGAGCATGATGTTTTTATTGATGTTTAATCCCTGATAAGCACAGTGTTTTTACATACAAATAAAGTACTGTATAGATCTACACTATGTTGTAAGGTAAGAGAAAGGCACATAGCAATGATATTCTTTGATGGAAAAAATAACAAATTAGTAAATAGTGCTTTTGAAGGTTAGTAGTAAAAAGGGATAGGAAGTAACATAATATTTAGAAAAATCACATATACACACAGTTAAAGTGACACAATAAAACTATCTTAAAATTTAAACAAAAATATTTCTCCTGTGACAGAAACACTTATGTAAGGATTTAAACTTGAGAATAATAAACTTTTCCAACAGTATTAATCGAAAAACTATATTTGACATCATTCTTGTGATAACCATAGAAAAGTGAGTGGTTAACTGCATTAGGACTAAGAATCTGATCATATAATTTCTGCAAATCAAATGTAAAATAAAGATAGTGGGAAAACTAAGGTCTGAAATGTTTTAATACTATGGCATTGGATCAACGAGCTCCTAATGGTTTCCACTCCACGGTGTTTTGAAGTTCACATGTGAACACATCTACAAAATATATCTTGCATAGACACAGTCACAGAATAAGGCAAGCTTAACATCACATTCATGACACATTAGTCGTAACTGTAAACCTATTATTGTATTAGCTATGAACAGCAAAATGAAGTGAGGATAACCCTACGTGTCTCTAATTTTTCAAAGCTTAGGTTATTATCAAACCTTGACATTTTAATACTGATAACTAATTAATAGTAAAAAAAAGACCCCCAAATGACCCTGACCCTGTGTTTAAAAATAGCTTTCATAGAGGAATAAACCTATTGAAGAAGAGGTTTAAATAGTTAAGTCAAATCCAACTCAGAATAAAAAAACATTCAAGAGGCATAGACAAGTTGAACCTTGTGATACGCAGTTATAAATTATCCAAAGCAATCAAGATTTTAAAAAAATTCTTAAACTTTTTAAAAGAATATTGAATTAATATTTGAATAGGGCAATCTAGTTTACAAAGCACTTTCCTGTATAATGTTCCATTTGATCTACTTCTGAAGCAGTTACCACTATTTCTTCTCTCACCAAAGAAATAAAAATATGCAAGAGTAACCCACAAGGCACTTTGTGGATGATATTTAAAGGACACAGACTACTACACAAAGCAATGACCTGATTGTTTTTGAAGTGCTCAATGTTTTACAGACTGGAAGGACCACTTAGATTTGAACACTACCAACCCACATTTAATATTTTTATTTTAAATTCTGTATGGAGATACTGACAACTAATAATATCTTATTACATGTCAGTAATGAAAATTTGGCATATTAAGCCCATAATATAAAATAAACTCATTTTTTAATATTCAGTTTATCAGCATTATAGCACCATGAGGAAAGTTTTAAGTAGACTGGATTAGAGTATCTCTAGGTACATTTTAGCTTTAACATTCCATGATTCAATCTACTTTTTTTTTTGGTATCATTAATATACAATCACACAAGCAACACTGTGGTTACTAGATTCCTCCCATTATCAAGTCCCCACCACATACTCCATTACAGTCACTATCCATCAGCATAGTAAGATGCCACAGAGTCATTACTTGTGTCTTCTTTGTGTTATCCTGCTTTCCCCGTGCCCTGCCTTACATTATGTGTGCTAATCGTAATGCCCCTTTTTCTCCCTTATCCCTCCTTTCCCACCCATCTTCCCCAGTCCCTTTCCCTTTGGTAACTCTTAGTCCATTCTTGGGTTGTGTGAGTCTGCTGCCATTTTGTTCCTTCAGTTTTTGCTTTGTTCTTATGCTCCACAGATGAGTGAAATCATTTGGTACTTGCCTTTCTCTGCCTGGCTTATTTCACTGAGCATAATACCCTTTAGATCCATCCATGTTGTTGCAAATGGTAGGATTTGTTTCTTTCTTACAGCTGAATAGTATTCCACTGTGTATATGTACCACCTCTTTTTTATCCACTCATCTACTGATGGACATTTAGGTTGCTTCCACTTCTTGGCTATAGTAAATAGTGCTGTGATAAACATAGGAGTGCATATATCTTTTTGAAACTGGGATCCTGCATTCTTAGGGTAAATTCCTAGTAGTGGAGTTCCTGGGTCTAATGGTATTTCTATTTTTAGTTTTTTGAGGAACCTCCATACGGCTTTCCACAATGGTTGAACTAGTTTACATTCCCACCAGCAGCATAGGAGGCTTCCCCTTTTTCTGCATCCTCACCAGCATTTGTTGTTCCTAGTCTTTTCTACATCGGCCATCCTAACTGCTGTGGGGTGATATCTCACTGTGGTTTTAATTTGCATTTCCCTGATAATTAGCGATGTGGTGCATCTTTTCATGTGCCTCTTGGCCATCTGAATTCCTTCTTTGGAAAAGTGTCTATTCATATCCTCAGCCCATTTTTTAATAGGCTTATTTGCTTTTTGGGTGTTGAGACATGTGAGTTCTTTATATATTTTGGATGTTAACCCCTTGTCAAATATGTCATTTACAAATATATTCTCCCATACTGTAGGATGCCTTCCTGTTCTGCTGATGGTGGCCTTTGCTGTACAGAAGATTTTTAGCATGATGTAGTCCCATTTGTTCATTTTTTCTTTTGTTTCCCTTGCCTGAGGAGATGCGTTCATGAAAAAGTTGCTCATGTTTATATTCAAGTGATTTTTGCCTGTGTTTTCTTCTAAGAGTTTTATGTTTTCATGACTTACATTTAGGTCTTTGAACCATTTTTAGTTTACTTTTGTGTATGGGGTTAGACAATAATCCAGTGCCATTCTTTTGCATTTTGCTGTCCAGTTTTGTCAATCTACATTTTATTAAAATAAATTGGCCAATATAAATGTATCTCAAATATTTTACTGTGTTTTAATGTTACTGTTCCTCTTTAATGAATAAAGAGTGTTGAACTCTGAAGTCAGCTGTGTTTAACTTTTAAATCATCCTCATTTAATGTCTATGGTATACAGCAATTTTTCCACTATGTCATGAAAATTATATTATCCTCATTAAAATAAATAAGCAATTAATGTGTCCTTTTGCAGCAAAAATACCTTTTCAGTAAAAACAAAAGCTAAAACTTAAAGCAAGATACAGTGTTTTAATAAATATTAGGCAAGTCTCAGGATCAGATTTCTGAAGTGCAAATAGGTGACTGGGAGTAGAGAGCGATCTCTGAAGTTTCTTTTTTTTTTTCCAGCCATAAAATCCAGGAAGACTGTAATAATAGACATCATAATAAAATACAAATAGTTATATAAATATTATTAAGTGGCATGTGTCAATGGAGAATATCTCTGTGATTCAGAATGGGCTATTTATTCTATTAACTTTGAAAGAAAAATAACTCCCAAGCATTCTACATGGGTATGACATACAATGAAGAGTTCAAAATTTCCACAGCAGTTCCTTTAGGTATTACAATATATCTTACCATGATTGTTAGAGAAAAAATGATCTTGTACCTACCACCTTTCCAGTATCTCTGTACTCTCTCTCCATCAACTACTTGCTCAGTAGGAGAGTATAATAATCAAAACTAGAGAAAAGAGTCTATCACATATGATACTGACACTCTGAATCACAAAACAGAGTTCTATGATTTCTGTGGAAATAGAAATGAGAATGAACTGCTATGTTAAAGTTTTTCATTATATTTGAGACATTAATCTTAGTGTTATAAAATCACACTATTTTAGATTTTTTAAGGAATTCAAATTCTCTCATGGACAAAGTGGTTCCCAGTATGTCAGACATAGTGAGCTCCAAGAGTATGAATTAGTGAGGGGTTAAAGATGGTCTTGCCCTTAGAGTACAAAGTTGGAACTAAGGGAAATCTAAAAACCCCACAGACAGCAGACAGGTGTACAGAGGTACAGTAAAGGACTGAAAAGAATGGCAGACACCTTTTATGAATCACTGGGATAAAAGCTGAAGACTAAACTCGTAAAGGGAAGGATTGTGTCTTACTTACTCTTTTTTCTCCTTCCTCCAGGGTCTAGCCCAGTGTCTGCTACATAAGTATACAAAGGAGGTATTTGCTGAGTACATGACTGAAAGGCAACTAGGATAAGGCACACTAGTTTGGATGCAGAGCCTGGAGAGATTCACTGATGTTTTATAGTGTAGTTACAAGTATCACATCGTCTGGACTCCGAACATGGATGGAGACCTTGCTGGTTCATGCAAAAATTCTTACTAAAATACAAAATAAAAGTGCCAGATTGCATTCTTATTGTAGGCTTTTTTCTACCTTTCTTTGCTGGCTAAAATTACAGTTTCCACACTGTGCTGAGCATATCAGGTCATCGCAATGAACACACAGGTTGCTGCCGTGTACTTCAAATTTTTGAGAGAAACAGAGAGAGCTATCATGCACTGTACAAACTACCAAATTGAGTTTGTTCAGTTTCAACAATAGGTCACTATATTTCTTTCAGTGACATCACATCTTTGTGAAGCTGGATGTTCAGTGGTTGCTGTGATAAAAGGTACCACCTCAATTCACTGTGGAACAGGAAATGAGAGTGAAGGTATACAATCTGGTGGCAAGGTTTGAGTAGTGCACTGCACAATAGCACTAAGTCATGGAAAGTAAATTTATATGATAAAACTAGTTAATAAATGGAAGTGTTCCTTGGGTTACACCCTCCACCCTATGATCCTCAAAGAGTTAATCATTTGTATTTCTGTGTATTAGTTGTATTTCTTTAATTGTGTTTATCACAGTGTATACAATCTTTTGTTTCCATTTTTCCATAAAATTAAAAACTTCCTTTTCATTTTTGTTTCTGTAGCAATTGACACAATACCTGGCACATTATAGACTTTCAGTAAATGTTCATTATACTGAATGACTCTTACAACGTCTGTAGACCTAACTTAGTTTTATTATCTACCCTTTTCTTTCACCTTTAATTCTAAGGACTTTGGAAACAGGAATATAGAAAATAGATATTTAGGCTCATTGAAAAAAACAACTTGAACATTTTATCTAATATGGGATATCTATAATGCTAAAATGTGTATTGATAAAAGTTTGTTCTGTATAGTATTAAACAGGTTTAACTCATTATGCCACCTGCAACTGAGACAGGGACCATGGGCTTAGACAGAGTAGGGTGAGGGCGTCTGGAAAAAACAAAGCAAAATAATCCATTGTGAGATTTGCTTTGGCCGACTGGGGGCCCCAGCTTGTTTTTTCTGACTTTACCCAGGTTCTGCTTTTCTTCCTCCAGTCCTAATCAAGTGATTTGCATACTGGGCAGTTTAACAAGAAAGCCCAAAACAAACAGGAAGGATTCCATCTTGAAAATAAGATTTCATTTTAAAACCCAATTTGTTAAAAAGTAACTTTCGTAACATACTCTTTAACAAACAGATAATAACTCAGCCCGCCTTGGGAGCAAAGCAGGCAGTCTTGAGTGACATGCTCCCAGACCAGGAAGCTGCTATCCTGGGAGGAAATGAGAGCAGTAAATTTCTCGTAAATAACCAGGAAGACTAATTAGAAACTTAATGTCTCTTCAAAAATAGACATTTTGGGACCACTTAGCAGGTGCACATCCCTAGCCCTTTGTTTCTCAACCGCCTATAAAACCCCTAGACAAAGCATCACCCTGGGGCTCTCTTGTCCCCTCCTGATGTAAGCCACGATCTCTGTCCTCTTGCTTTATCTCTAAATGAAAGCCTCTCACTTGCTTTCCTACCTTGAGTGTTTTCGAAGTTCATTCTTCAACTCTGTAAACAAGAACCCCGGCATTACAACTATCTTAGTCTCTGGGCTTAGGTCAAAAACAAGTCTTTTATTAACCACACATTATAAGTACAGGAATAAATAGGTAAGGAAGAAGGAAGACAAAACAGGTCCTGTTCTCATAGTGTTTACATTCTAGTGGTGAGAGGCAAACTCCAACTTCAGTGGAAAGCAGAAAATACACTAGGTCTTTCCAAAGAAGGCTATTTAATACCAAAAAAATTGGTTATAATTAGGCAATGAAAGAGAAGAGACACTTAATGAGACAGAGATTAGTGTAACTGGAACCGAGAGGATGGACTTATTTGGTTAAAAAGAAATGACAGTCCTGTCTAGCCTGCCATGGTCAGGAGCTAAAGCCACGCAGGGCAGAAAGAAAGAAGATATGCTCTGGATTCTCCCTGCTTTACATATTTCTGTTTCCTGCTAGCATCTGTGAATGGCCAAAATCAGCCTGGAAGGTTCATTCTCTAATTTCTGCCATGATAAAACTAGAGCAGGTAAGTTCTAGGAATAGATTTGAGAGCAATTAGGCCAAAAATCAGCACAGAGATAATAAACAAATGAATCCACAAAGAAAATGGAATCAGATGATAAGTATTGGGTAGAAATGGTAGGAGTGATAGAATGAGAACTATGTTGAGGGGTCATATTATGACTCTTTGGGAAGGTTACATTTAATCTGATATTTTATTATTCTGTGAGACAGTTCCTGGTATAAGGGTCTGCCAGAAAGTGCCCCCAGTAGGAATGAGCTAGACATATTTCAGTAATTGTGTTATGGAAAATACTGGAAAACCTGGACTGGATCACTCACAGAAGAACCAAGCAGCATTTGGAGGTCTTAGAGTGTTGTGGTTTTATTTTACACTGGCAGGCTCAGAGGGGAGTAATCTCCCAAGGTCTGAGCCCTGACCACAAGCAAGGGGAGCAGTTTATATTATTTTGATATGTGGCATTTGGGCATGAACAGGGCAAAAGAGGAGCCTGGAGGAGGGGAGGCAGGAGCTGGGAGTGCTTTGCCAACTGGAGGAAAAAAGTGGTTTGCTGACCTTAATGACTGTGTTGAATATTTTCCTTATCAGCAGAAAAGAGGCTAGGATGGCTGGATCGTAGTGCGAGATCAGGAAATGGATCCAAAATGAGCTCAGTGAGGAGGAAACATAATAGGTTCTCTAAGGGTTATTTTTAAGGGTGTCAACTTTATTTTAAGTGCAAAGGGGATATCAGTGAAGAGTTTAAGCAGAGATGTGATTTGATTTATTATGTTTTTAGATCATTCTGACTGCTGTGTGTTGAATGCATCATAGATGACAATGGCAGTAGAGAGATCATTTAAGGCTGTATTGATTGTTCAAAAAAAGTGATGATAGTGGCTTGAATTAAGGTTTAATTATTATTATTTTTAGTTATATTAAAAATGATATACATGTCTATATAACTTTAAGGCATACAGCATGATGTATTTACGTAAACTATAAAATGATTACAATAGGTTCAGCTAACATCCATCTCATATACAATAAAAAGAAAGAAAAAATCTTTCTCCTCATGAAGAGAACTCAGGATTTGCTTTCTTAACAACATTCTTATGTACAGCAGTATTAGCTGTAGTCATCATGCTGTATGTTATATCCCTAGCATTTATCTTATAACTGGAAATTTGTACCTTTTCACTGCATTCCTCCAATTCTCCCTCCACCCACCCTCTGCCTCTGGTAACTGCAAGTCTAATGTCTTTTTTTATGTTTTTTTTTTTTTAAGATTCCACATATAACTAAAATAATACAGTATTTTCTCTCTCTGCCTGACCTCGTTCACTTAGCATGATGGCTTCAAGGTACACCTATGTTGTTGCAAATGATAAAATTTCCTTGTTTTTTTATGACTGAAATATATATATTTCATATATATATCACAACTTCTTTATTCAGCCATTAGATAGGTTGTTTCCATGTCTTTGGAACCATAAATAATGCTTCTATGAACATAAGGGTGTAGATATATTCTCAAATTAGTGTTTTCATTTACTTTGGATATATTCCCAAAAGTGGAATTGTTGGATTGTATGGTAGCTCATTTTAAATTTGGGGGGTTTTCTGTATACTGTTTTGCATAGTGGCAGTGGAAACTGATTTACAATCTCACCAAAAGTGCACAGGGGTTCCCTTCTATCCACATTCCAAACAAGCATTTATCTCTTGTCCTTTTATTGATGGTCATTCTAATAGGCATGAAGTGGTATCTCATTGTGGTTTTAGTTTGCATTTCCCTAATGACTAATGATGCTAAGTATCTTTCCATGTACCTGTTGGACTTTCTTATATCTTCTTTGGAGACATGTCTATTTAAGCTCTTTGCACATTTTGTAATTGGGTTTTTATTGCTGTTGAATTGTTTTGAGTTCTTTGTATATTTTGGATATTAACCTCTTATCAGACATATGGTTTGCAAATATTTTTCCCATTCCATAAATTGTCTTCACTTTGTTAATGGTTTCTTTTATTGTGCAAAGGCTTTTTAGTTTTATGTAGCTCCACTTGATTTTTTTCTTTTATTTTCTTGCTTTTGCTTTAGGTGTCATGTCCAAAAATCATTATGAAGATCCATATCAATGAATTTTGTTCATATGTTTGCTTCATTGTTTGTCTTACATTTGAGTTTTTATCCATTTCAAGTTAATTTTTGTGAGTGGTGTAAGAGAAGGATTCAGTTTCATTTTTTATATGTGAATGTACAATTATCCCAGCACCATTTATTGAAGAGACTGTCTCTTCTCCATCAGGCATTCTTGGCTCCCTTGTGAAATATTAGCTGACTATGCCTGCCTTGATTTTATTTCTGAGCTCTTGATCTGTTCCACTCCACTATTTGTTAGTTCTTATGACAGTATCAACTGTTTTGATGACTACCACTTTATAGTATAGCTTGAAATCAGGAAGTGAGATGCTTCCTGCTTTGTACTTCCCTCTCAGGATTTCTTTGATTGTTCAGGGTTCTTTTGTCATTCCATTTACATTTTAGCTTTTTTTCTGCTTCTGTAAAAAATGTCATCAGAAGCTTGATAGAGATTATGTTGAATCTATACATGTTTTTTGTTAGTACTGATATATTAATAATATTAATTCTCCTAATACATGAACATGAAATCTCTTTCCATACATTTGTATATTCTTCAATTTCTTTCGTTAATATCTTGTAGTTTTCAGAGTTGAGATCTTTTAACTCTTTAGTTAAATTTATTCCTGCGTCTTCTATTATTTTTCATGCTACCTTAAATGGGATCAATTTATTTTCCAGAGAATTTGTTGTTAGTGTATACAAACACTATTGATTTGTGTAGGTTAACTTTGTATCCTACAACTTTAGTGAATTCATTGATTAAATCTAACAGTTTGGGTTTGAGTTTTTAGTATTTTCTATACATAAAATTATGTTATTTACAAATATAAACAATTTTGCTTCTTTCTTTCCAGTTCTGATGTATTTTATTTCTTTTTGTTGCTAAATGTTCTAGCCAGGACTTGTAATACTATGTTGAATAGTAGTGGTGAGACTGGACATACTTTTCTTGTTCCTGATCTTAGAAGGAAAGATTTCAGCCTTTCATTATATCATGAATGGGTGTTGAATTTTGTCACTTTTTCGTGTCTACTGAAATCATATGATTCTTTTATTTCATTCTATAATATTACGTATAACATTGACTGATTTGTATATGTTGAGCTGGCCTTACATCACAGGATTAAATCCCATTTGATCATGGTGAATGATCTTTTCAATGTCGTGAGGAATTATTTGTGCAAGCATTTTATTGAGAATTTTTGCTTTTATATTCATCATGGATATTGGTCTGTTATTTTCTAGTATTATTCTTTTCTGGTTTTGGTATGAGGAAAATGTTGACCTCATAAAGGTAGTTAGGGTGTGTTCTTTCATATTTCTTGAAAGAGTTTAAAGAAGATTGGTGTTGGTTCTTCTTTATATGTTTGTTGAAATCCACCAGTGAGACCATTTGGACCTGGAGTTTTCTTCATTTTTGATTGCTGATTTAATCTCCTTAGTAGAATTTGGTCTAAAAAGATTTTCTATTTTTTCCTGAGTTAATTTTAGTAAGTTGTATGATTCTAAGAATTTTTCTATTTTTTCCAGGTTGTTCAGTTTCTTGGAATATAGTTGTTCATAGTAGCCTCTTATGATCCTTCAAATTTCTTTGTTTTTAGTTATAATGTCCCTTTCTCACTTATAGTTTTGTTGAGTTCGGTCCTTTCTATTTTTTCCTTGGTTAACCTAGATAAGGGTTTGTCAATTTTGCTTATCTTTTCAAAAAACTAATTCTTAGTTTGGTTAATCTTTTCTATTGTTTTTCTGTCCTCTGTTTCACATATTTGTGCTCTAATTTTTATTATTTTATTTCCTCTGCTAATTTTGGGCTCATTTTGTTCTCCCTTTTTTCTAGTTTCTTAAGGTGTAGAGTTAGGTTATTTGAAATCTTTCTTGCTTCCTAATGTAGGTTTTTATTGCTGTAACTTCCCTCTTAAAACTGTTTTTGCTCTATCTCACAAATTCTGGTATGTTGTGTTTTCATTTTTGTTTATCTCAAGTATACCTTTTATTTTTCCTTTAATTTCTTATTTGATCAATTGGTTGTTAAAGAGAGTGTTGTTTAATTTCCATGTGCTTATGAATTTTCCATTTCCCTCTTTTTATTGATTTATAGTTTCATGCCACTGTGGCCAGAAAAAGATACTTGGTATGATTTTAATCTGGAATTTGCTAAAACTTGTTTTGAACCAATCATATGGTCTACCCAAGAAAATGTTCTATATGTGCTTGAAAAGAATGTGCATTTTGCTGTTGTTGGAGAAAATGTTCTGTGTATGTCTATTAGGGCAATTTAGTCTAAAGCATTCAAGTCCATTCTTTCATTATGGGTTTCTGTCTGGATGGTTTAGCCACTGATGATAATGGGGTACTACAGTCCCCAACTACTATCATATTACCAGTTATTTCTCCTTTTATTTCAGTTAGTTTTTGCTTTAAATATTTAGGTGCTCCAATTCTGGCCATACAAATGTTTACAATTGTATCTCTTGATGTACTGGCCCCTTTATCATTATACAACAATCTTTGTTTCTTTATACTGTTTTTAGTTTGAAGTTTATTTTCTCTGATGTAAGTATAACTACTGATTTTTTTTTGATTATCATTTGCATGAAATGTCTGTTTACATCGTTTCACTCTCAGTCTAAGTTGTATCTTTGAAGTCTAAAGTGAGTCTCTTACAGACAGCATATGTTCAATCTTTTTTTTAAATCCATCAGCTATTCTGTACTTTTTAACTGGAGAATTTAATCTCTTTACATTAATGTCATTATTGATAAGTAAAGACTATTTCCATTTTGTTAATTGTTTTCTGTTTTTGTGTGTGTGTGTGTGTGTGTGTGTGTGTGTTTTGATGACTTTTGGTATCAGTACACTCTGAATTATTTATTTTTTTCTATAATTACTACAGGATTTTGTGCTTATTATGAGGCTTACATAAAATATCTTAAACTTATAACACCCTACTTTCAAATGACAGGTTAATTTTTAATAGAATTCATAAACTTTACACTTTACAACTCCTCCCCATCACATTTTGGATTATTTTTGTTATAATTTACATGTTTTTATTTTGTGTAACTTATAACAGATTATTTTAGTTATGATTATTTTTACAGTTTTAAGCTTTTAAACTAGAGTTTAAGTGAATTATGTACCCCAATTGTCATATTACATAATGTAACTATATATTCACCATTACCAGTGAGATTTACACTACCATTTTATATTTAATGGCAGTTTTAGCATTTTTCCATTAAATGCTACAATTATATGATCTTACGGCAGGACATCAAAGTCATCAAAAAAACTAAGTGATTTATAGTCAACAGTTGCTAAAACAGAAATACTATTCTATACACATAATCAGTATTTCTAAATTACTAAGATAATATATAAGGAAATACTTGGAGAAGAAGTAAGGTATCTTAAGGGATGTGCTATATTTTTCTTACTCTTTTTTTGCGCTCTGATCTTCAAGGTGAGAGTCCTGGCAGCTGTATTTTGAAATCTTAAAAGCCTTGTTTCTAATTTGATATGCATATGGAGTATAACAGTCTTTTAAAGGGAGAAATGCTGCCAAAGAGATACAGATGCTGCTAGCAATTTTGATGTGGAAAACAAATTAAAAATTTAAATGTCTTTTAAAATGATAACCAAGTGTCTTATAAAGCTCAGCTCCCAGGTTCATTACCTTACACAGACATTCCTTTTGCAGGAATGGCCTAGTCTGATGACCTACTTGTAAAGACATATCACCAGATGGGACACAAATTTTTCTTCCCCTTGATAGCAAAGAATATGTTGGCTCCAAAATTTGGGTGTTCATTTGGATTATTAAAACACTGGTATATAAGTATTCTATATAGTGAAACAGCAGGGAGCATGCTTCTCATCTGGTAATATTAAAACACAACTAGAGTAAGGATAAGCTGACTATGATTATGTAAATCCGTATTTTGAATGTAGACCCATCTTTACCTGTTCTCCTACCATGAGCTTTCTAAATGTTAGTATATTCACTTCTATATTTTATTTTAGTATTTGCAAAAGATTATTAATAGATAGAATACATAGAATCCCCACAAAAATCTTCTAAAAAAATAGTCTACACCTGTGGCACTTCCTTCGTTACACATAGCTCTTTCCTAATATTTTGTTATCTAACTTGTTGTATCATCTCTTAAAAACCAATAAGTTCTCTATCCCTAAAGTAAGTTAACTTTTTCAGTCCTCATTTCACTTCAAACTTCTGTCACCACTGCAACCTCTTTTTTGCCTTCAATGGCTGAAAAACAGTTAGTTTTCCTGAGTCTACTCATTCTGACCACCTATTTTTCACTCTTCTTTAATGTACTTTTTCCTCCTACTCCCTAAAAATAAGAATTACTCCTGGTTCCATCTTCAAAACTCTGATTTTCTACTTTTCTATTACGTATTCTGCTTTAAAAATGCCATCACCTCTAAAGTCTTCAATAACCATGGCTTTTCATGTTTCTCTGTGGTCTGTATTATTGTCATTTTCTTGATATTTGGATCTTTATTTTTATCATTTTAGAAATTGAACCAGCCTTTCCTCCAAAACAAGTACACATCAATAAAAGTGAAAAAGCATGGAATTTGGAATCAGATTGACTTAATTTCAAATCTCGTCACTCTTTTTACTTGACTTATAGAAGCTAAGTATTCTCCCCAAAGTTCTATATCTTTTTCAATAAAAATGGAAAGAGTAACACAAAATTATACTACTATAGTGAAGAACTAGATAATCTATCAGTCATAAAACTGCCTAGTAAATCACCCAGGATAAAGTAAAGCTCAATAATTGCTGAGTAACCTGACTTTCCTTCCTCTAATTTTTCCAATGAATTCAGATTTAACAAACTTTATTCTTTCCCTAAAACCTACACCCATCAATTCCACATCTTCAAACTTGTTAATTAGTTTTCTTCAATTTTCACTGCATCTATCTTACTTTACACCCTTAAAACTTCTCAGCTATGCAAGGGCAATGGTCTCCTACTCTATCATAAGATGCATTACAACTGGATTTCAGATAAAAATTCTTATTAAATAGCTGTTGCTATACTATCCCCAGATCAAAAACATGGGTCTCTCCATAGCTCACTGAATTAAGAAATTACTTAATATCAATTATCATACACAGACATGATAAACGTTGCTTTAAAAGCACTTTTACAAACATTATTTTGTTACTCATTAAAACATAGTACATGTCAACATTTCTATTTTGCTAAGGAATAAACCTGTATGTCAAAAGTCTGCACATTCACAGTAATAAAGGCAGGCCTTGAACCTAGGGCTTATCACTTGCAATTGCTTCTACATTTGCATTCCAGAACTTAGGTTGTTCCTTGATACAGTTCAAACTTAACTTTCTGATATTTTATTTCCAATTCTGCCTTATTTTGTTATATAATATTAAAAATGCCTCTTATGGAAAATAAATCATTTCTGTTGTGTGGTGTGGATTTTTAAAAATAAAAAATAAGATACTTACTATTCACTTAAAAAATAACCAGTTGCTTAAGGAAAACTGTTCTTTCAAATGCTTCCAATCTTTATCAGCTCAGTAACAGAGCGCGCGTGGCTCTCTTTTCCCAGAATACGATCCTGCCATTCTTTGCTTAAAAGAATTATATCCATTCTTCAAGTGGATTTTCATCTTCCCTGATTTCTTGTAACTTGTCCATATTCTCTTGGCTCATATGACTTGAACTTGCTTCTCTTATTACTATACCATAATTTTTTATATTTCTAGAAGGCAGATATTTTCTTACTATTTTTTCATCACTAAGGCAAAAACAATTTAGATGCTTAAGAAAAACTTGCTGAATTGATTTTGAGTAAACCTGCACTGCAACCTTCCTCTTGTTATATTTTTAGACCAATACAAGTAAGAATTATCATACTGTTATTGTTCATACGGAAAGTTATTTCTGGCCTTTTTGAGAAGGTTCCCTAAAAGACATATTACCTAGGTCTGAAAAGCAGTGACAGCATAAGTGCTCTGTTGTTGCTTGGGGCCAAGACTGCTCAGGACATTATTACCATATTGAAACTAGCTCCTAAAAAATTAAGTTGTATAAATGTATAGAAAAAATAGCATGAATAGATTTTTTAAAGTTACTCCAATCTAGTTGATAGGGCATTTAGGAAATATAACTTATGAAACTATTTGGCATGAATAGGAAATCTAAATGTATAACAAGGCTTAAGGGCATTTAGGAAATATAACTTATGAAACTATTTGGCATGAATAGGAAATCTAAATGTATAACAAGGCTTAATACTTGCACCGTACACACTTTCTGAATAGCTTAGCACTCTAGCTACACTTTTTCTACTCTAATCTCATAGTCTTACAACTGGAGATGAAAAATAAGCTGTTATTGCAATGTTCTGACAAAAATATTAAAAAGAAAAGGGTAATCAAGGAACAATTTAAGACCACACACAATTTAAAACATGGTTATCTTTCACCGAAATAGTTTACATACATATTTATAAATATATTAAACTGTTGCATTTAGAGGATAATTTTTAATGACTAAAACTGTTGATGCATAAAGCAGGTATTTCTCATTATTTAATGTGGGATTACTTGTGTATATTAATAACAACACCCAATCTATAAAAATTAGAGTATTCATATATTTTATGCCTCACAGAATTAGATGACTATTGTTTTGAAAAAATACGATATAATGTCACCAGTATGGTATGGGCATAAAATCAGACACATAGATAAATGAAATAGAAAAACTCAGAAATAAACCAACACATATATGGCAAATTAATTTATGACAAAGGATCAAAGAACATATAATAGGGAAAGGACAGTGTCCTCAAGACTTTTAGTGATCTGGATAGAAGACTGAAACAGAAACAGCTACAACATTCCCTTAAAACAAAACCTAATCCACAATAAGACCCTAACTTTCTTCAATTCTATGAAGGCTGATAGAGGTGAGAAAGCCTCAGAAGAAAAGTTGGAAGCTAGCAGAGGTTGGTTTATGAGGCTGAAGGAAAGAAGCTATCTTCATAACTGAAAAGCGCCAAATGAAGCACCAAGTGTCAATGTAGAAACTACAGGAAGTTATCCAAGAGATCTAGCTAAGATAATTAATAAAGGTGACTACACTAAACAACAGACAAAATACACTTCTTTTGGAAGAAGAGGTCATGTACGACTTTCATACCTGGAGACGAGAAGTCAGTTTCAAATGACAAGGCTGATTCTCTCGTTAGGGGCAAATACAGCTGGTGATTTTAAGTTGAAGCCAATGTCCAATTACCATTCTGAAAACCCTAAGGCTCTTAAAAATTGTGATAAATCTATTCTGTGCTCCCTAAATAGAACAACAAAGCCTGGATGACAGTATATCTGTTGAAAAGGTGGTTTACTGAATATTTTAAGCCTACTGTTGAGACCTACTCTTCATAAAAAAAAAAAAAAAAGATTACTTTCAAAGTAGTACTGCTCATTAACAATCCACCTGGTCACTTAGGAGCTCTGACAGAGTTCAAAAGTACAACAAAATTAATATTTTCATGCAGGCTAACACATAATCGATTCTGCAGCTCATGATTCAAGGAAGCTTTCTGATTTTCAATTAACATCTTATTATTTCAGAAATACATTTTGTAAGGCTCTAGTGGCCTTGTACAGTGATTCCTCTGATGAATCTGGGCAAAGTAAATTGAAAACCTTCTGGAAAGGATTCACCATTCTAGATGTCATTAAGAATGTTAATGATTCATGAGAAGATGTCAAAATGTCAAGATTAACAGGAGTTTGCTAGCAGTTGATTCCAACCCTCATGGATGAGTTTGAGACGTCAACAATTCCAGTGGATGAAGTAACTGAAGTGGTGGAAATAGCAAGAGAGCTAAAATTAGAAGCAGCACCTGAAGATGTGATAGAATTGCTACAATCTTATGGTAAAACTTGAACATATGAGGCGTTGTTCCTCGATGAGCAAAGAAAGTGGTTTCTTGATATGGATTCAAATTCTCATGAAAATGCTGTGAAGATTGTTGGAATAACAACAATGAATTTAGATTATATAAATTCAGTTAATAAAACAGCAGCAGGATTTAAGAGGACTGACTGATTTTTGAAAGAGGTTCTATGGCTAAAACCCTATCAAATTGCATAGCATATTACAGGGAAATTATTTATGAAAGGAGGAGTCAATTGGTGTGGCAAGCTTCACTGTTGTCTTGTTCTGAGAAATTGCCATGGCCACCCCAACCTGTAGCACCGAAAATCCTGATCAGTCAGCAGCCATCAACACTGACACAAAACACTCCCCACCCTCCCCCAGCAAAAAGCCAACAACTAGCTGAAAGCTCAGATGATGTTTAACATTTTTTAGCAATGAAGTGTTGTTTAATTAAGGTATGCACATTGTATGTAATGCTACTGCCCACTAACTAGACTACAGTATTATGTAAACATAACTTTCATATGCACTGGGAAACCAAAAAATTCATTGGAGTAACTTAATTGTGCTATTGCTTTATTGTGGTGTTCTGGAATTGAACCCAAATAGCTCTGAGGTATACTTGTATAGAACAATCCTAGACTCTGACAAAAAACTGTTAGAACTAATAAACAAATTCAATAAGGTTGCAAGATAAAAAATCAATTCATAAAAACAGTTGTACTTCTGTACACCCACAAGGAACTATCAGAAAAAGAAAAAAACAATCCTACTTATAATTGAATCAGAAAGCATATAGAAGTGTATTTAACCAAAGAGGTGAAAACTGTAAGACATTAATGAAAGAAATCAAAGGAAACAAAAATAAATGAAAAAGATATTCTGTGCTCCTGTGCTGGACCAATACTGTTAAAATGTCCAGACTACCCAAATCAAACTACATATGAAATGCAATTACTATCAAAATTCTAATGGCATTTTTAACAGTAACAGAAAAGAACAATCCTGAAATTTGTGTGGAACCACAAAAGACCATGAATAGCCAAAGCTATCCTGAGAAAGAAGAACAAAGCTGAAGGCATCACATTCTCTGCTTTCAGACTAAACTATAAAACTATAATAACTAAAACAGTATGGTATTGGCATAAAAATAGACACACAGAACAATGGAACAGGAGTTCAGAAATAAACAAACACATATAATGTAAATTAGTTTACAAAAAATGAAGCCAAAAATATACAATGGGAAAAGCATAGTCTCTTCAATAAATGGTACTGGAAAAATTGGACGTGCAAAAGAATGAAACTGGACCATTATTTTACACCATATTCAAAAACTAATTCAAAATACATAAAAGATTAAACATAAGGCCTGAAACCACAAAACTCCTTGAAGAAAACAGACAGTAAACTCTCGAACATCGGTATTAGCAATTTTTTTCTGGATATGTCTCTCCAGGCAAAGAAAACAGGCAAAAACAAACAAGTGGGACTATATCAAACTAAAAAGCTTCTTAACAGCAAAGGAAACCATCAACAAAATAAAAAGGTAACCTACAGAAAAGGAGAATATATTTTCAAATGATGTATCTGATAAGGGGCTAATATTCAAAATACATAAAGAACTCATACAGCACAATAATAAAGTAACAAATAATCCAATTAAAAAATGGGCAGAAGACATGAATAGACATTTTTCCAAAGAAGACCTACAAATGGCCACAAACACAAGAAAAGATGCTCAACTTCACTAATAATCAGGGAAATGCAAATGAAACCGTAATGAGATACCATCTTACACAAATCAGAGTGGCTACTTTCAACAAGACAAGAAAGAGCAAGTGTTAGCAAGGATGTGGAGGAAAGGGAACACCTTATACTGTTAGTTGGAATGTAAACTGGTACAGTCAGTACAGAAAACCATATGGAAGTTCACAAAAAACTGAAAATAGAAATACCATACAGCCCAGCAAAACAAAAATCATTAATTTGAAAAGATATATGTACTCCTATGTGTACCACAGCATTATTTATAATAGCCAAAATATGAAATCAACCTCAGCGTCCATGGAAAAATGAATGGATAAGGAAGATTTGGTACCCATATACAATGGAATATAACTCAACCATAAAAAAGAATGAAATATTGCTGTTGGTGATATGGATGGGCTTACAGAGTATTATGCTAACTGAAGTAAGTCAGAGAAAGATAGATACAATATGATTTAACATATATGTGGAATCTAAAAAAATGAAATAAAAAAAGCAGAAATTTACTCAAACATAGAGAATAGCCTAGTGGTTGTCAGAGGGGTGAGAGATGGGTAAAAATGGTGAAGAAGTGGTAATCAGTGAGAATGTTTGATATCTTGGTCTGGATGATGGTTACATGACTGTATATATATATATGTCAAAATTCAGCAAGCAGTGCAGTGAGATTTGTGCATTGCTGTTAATTGTCTGAATTGTCACTACTCACTCTTCAGCCTATTTTAATTAGTCTCAACTTCTCTCTGATGACATCATTCTTGCCAACAACTTTCACTTTGTCAAATTTAAGAGATATTATTTTGTCTTTATCACTCCTAATTTCCCAATAGTATTCAACAATCCTTGATCCATTTTAAAGGACTTCCTTTTTTTGCTTCACTCACTCAAAATATCTTGCCACTAATGAGCACTGATTTGATAGCTCCTTGTATTCCATTACATCATCAAATAGCATAGATCTTTGGGACTATGTCGTAGGTTATCTTTCCTACACAGTCAAAATAATGCTATCTAGTCATGTTGCTTCAATTTATAATATCTACGTGCTGATGATCCCATGTTTTCCCTGAATTTCAATTGTGTTCAAATATGGACTGAAGTACCACTTGGAAATCTCTAAGTCATTTGAAGTTTACAGTCTCAAAAACAAACTCTTGATTCTTCTCCTCAAGCCTCTGGACTTCCATATTTAATTAAAAATAACCATTTACTCCATTCTCATGATGCTCACGTTAGGAAATTAGGGATCATACTTCATTTCTTTTTCTTTCCATACTGAATTATCATTGGAAGCTGAGAATTTTATTTTTAAAAGATACCTTGAATCTGTCTAGTTCACTGCCATCACCAAGTCTCTTACACCTAGACAACTGTAGTAGCCTTCTAACTACAACTTCTGTTTTCTTTGATCCATCTATCTAAACTATAAAGCATGATCTACTGAAATATACATTGGATCAGATCACTCTCCTACAACACTTTAGAGCTTCCCATAATAGGTAGGTGATCTAAATGACTGAAGTAGCCTAGAGGCAACCATGATGAACCAGCGAGAGCTTTCTCAGCCTCAAAGGAGCAGCTGTTAGTTGGTTGCAGCAGATGTTGCCATGAAGGTATATCAGTTGCAGCTGCCAAATTTAACAAGGGGATACAAAATCTGTGTGTGTGTGTGTGTGTGTGTGTGTGTGTGTGTGTGTGTGTGTGTGTATGTGAAATCTCCTGGAATTTTAAATGTTGGCTTCCATGAAAAAAAAAAAAGGAAAAAAGCACTGTGTGCTTAAAAGAAAACATATCTTCAGTCCAGATCATTCTGAGTGGATGCCAATTTGCTACCTCTGCAGAAGAGACCTGGTTTCTCCTTATCTCAACTTCATTCTATGCTTTACTACTATTTACTTTTTGTAATTTAGGCTCACTAATCTTCCCTTTCCTGGAATAGCTCATCAAGATCATGCTCAATGTGGGGCTCTTCCTTCACTGTATGCTAGATGCGTAAAATCTTTCTGGGATATATGAGAGCAGGACCTTCTTAAACTGGGTAGATTCCCACCCTGATATTTTCATTTTCTCTCACAGAAGTTTCTTTTATAATTTTATTTTTTGACTTCATAGTACTTTTCTAAATTTGTAGTTATATCTGCATGTGTTCATTTAATTGACTGATAAATTAGCTAAGTCATTATAATTAATGAGCATATGCACATTGTTCACTGTCTTTTACGACATTAAATCCTAAGACCTATGTGGAGAGGGCATGCACTATGCCTGGAGTTGTGTTTTTGATTTGTTCCTAGTACAAGGTCAGGCACATAACAGGTAAACAATATAATGTAGATAATGAATGTATAAATATATAAATGTATTTCTCTATATTTTTCTTCCTACCTATACCAGATTCTAATAATCCTCTTCATCGCTTAGCTAAATATTAACCTTTTGTGACCTCCTAGCCTCCAAAAATACCATACTTCCTTTTTTTGTCCATTGCATTAATTAAACTATGATGACAACATTATATTTTAGTCCAACTGTGAACATTTTGATGCCTAATATCTGTCATGGTGCATACAATATAACTGTAAGATCACCTTATGAATTAAAATCCACTACACTTGAAGATAATTTAACTCATTATATTACTATTGTATTGTCTATTTCCAATAAACCATATATTTTTGTAAAAAAACATATTTTGTAAAAATTTTGTAGCATTAATATTTATACTAATTATAATTATTTTATAACATTCTATATATCATACTATAATAGACACTAGCATAATTGAATACCTATTTTGTCTCAAGCTCTGTGATTCTACCATGCATATATTATCTCATGTTATCTTCCTCTCAACCCTTGCAAGATAAGTATTATTACCCTCATTTTTAGATCATAGGAAACAAACTCTTGGAGAATACAAGATAGTTTATGGCAAGGATGGGATTTAAATGAAGTTTGTTTGACTTCAAAGCATAAAGTAATATAGTGATTAAAGGTCAGACTTTGCAATGACAAGTAATGACATCAAATTCCAATTCCAACAAATTATTAGCTGGGTAAATCCTTCAGTTTTCTTATTTGTATGTCAGTAAAACATAATAAATACCATATAGGATTTCATAATAAAGAAGACATGTAAAAATACCAATTAGTAAATTGCTTGCCACATTGTAGTCTACAAATATCACTTTTAAAAATTTTGTAGCTGAGCCATTTTGTCAAATTTTAATAAAGTCACTTATTTTATTATGATCAGAATTTGACTAGACTCCAGTAATTTTGAATTTCTTTCTGACATGCTTCTTCAAACACCATTATCTATATTAATTATGGAACTGGTTAAAAAAAGTTTTGCACTTTTTTAGAAAATTATAACTACATTCATACTGAAATAATATTACTGTTTTCCACTCCAAGTATACCAAGATATAACTTCAAGTAGTCTTAAAATATCTATGAGGACAAAATTTCCATAGGTCTTTATACTAAGAATTATCTTTTTTTGTCCTTAGGGATATTCTTTAGGGTATCACTTTTCCTTTACACAAACAATATAAATAAGTAGTGTAAATGTGTTATATGTATAACTATAATTATTTTTAAAATTTAATAAACCATGAATATTTTGTGAATGTTAAGTAAATTATCATTTAGAATTTTATAGTTAATGTTTTGTATCATATTTATAATATGCTACAAGCAGAAGACTACCTAAAATATTCAAGATTTAAAAAAAATATTATTTTGATAGTTATGTAAATCAATTGCTACAAGGTATACTACATATATTCTCTGTGTTGTTAGTAGATATATTTCAAATTAATGTGCACTAATTTTAAAATAAAGATAAAACATACTGAAGTTATGTTTACTTGTAAAAAAATACACCTAAAGTGTTATAGAACATTTGCAGGAAGGTTTCACAGGCAGTGCCTTATTTGCAACTCACCATTACATGTGGCAAATCTGATTTAAATGTTAAAGAAAAGGAAACTCATGCAGACAGAATTGAGTGACTCATCCAAAATTAGATAACTAATAAGTGGTGGAATTTGAATTCAAACTCATGTCTTTCAAATCCAAATCCCATGATTTTTCATTTAGTACATAACTAGAAATGAATCACTTAAACTCCAAAACGTGTGCTAATAACACTGATATTTAATCAGACACTTTAAAATAATGAATTATTATTAATAGTAACATCGATGGAATCTGTCTGCCAGTTTTATGTAAACAGGTCTTCATCTCCATATTACTAGTTATTTTTAAAATTTAAATTAAATTTTAAGAAAATAAAGAATAAATAAACAATTAAAAATATTACCTAAAATCTGATCCAACTCTCTTCCCATTCTCTGGTTCTCCTGGATCTGGGCATAAATTGGAAGCTGTTTTAATACCACCCTCATTTACTGTAACAACAGAAAAGAAAGAAAGGAAAAAAAGATACTGTTAGAAAATCAGGAATAATAACAATTTTAAAATTTACATAAAATATATCCTTGTATATTTTATTATAATCATTAGTTTATACACAGTTAAAATATAATTTTGCTACCTAAAATTGAAGACAAAACATTTTTTTTATTTGTGGACTATAGGAAAATAAGTTTGATGTTTACATGAAATCATATACTATTCTATTAACACATAAACAGGTAACTCCTTATTTTTAATTACTATATAAATTATGAAATCTTGGGAAATTTGTTCCAAGGGTATCAGTACCAGAGTTTCTATTAATTACTAGCAGTACAGAAGACACCAACAGTTATAACAGTATCATTTGGGTACTTGTTATTTTTAAGTTGCAGTAGAAAAATAAGACCCTATGGAAATAGTTTTAAATTATTAGCACTTCTCATCTGGTATATAGTAGAATATGTTGGTTTGCTACTGTCAAATTAAAACTATGGTGCAAATTACCAACATTCCATTGAATTATGAATACTGAGAAGTAAAATACTGACTTTACCGTCAAACAATTTCTGTAACAATGTTTTGCTTAGCCATTGTACATGTTTTCAGCAATTTTTTCAGAATACCCAGTTAATGAAAGATTTACTTTTTCAGTGAATGTGAGCACAGTGGAAAACTAAATCCTCAAGGCTGATTTTTTTAGTGGGAAGATTATTAAACCAGATAGCTTTGAAATATCTGAGTGATATTGTTTCATAACTTCAATGTAACAGTGAACTGGAGAATAATTCTATTTTACTCCTCATCAACTTATCTACTCTTAAGAAACAAATATACTTGAGTGGAGACTGTTGAGGGAAAAAAAATTAAATATGGCAACAGTATGTGACCTACACTGTGAATTACAATCACTTGTGGAGTTTTCCTTAAAAACTAAAGATGCCTACTTCTACCATAGATATTCTAATGCAATTACGCTAGGGTTGGACACTGAACATCAGGGTTTTTTAAAAAATATGTTTGTTTGTTAATAATGCTAAGATTATTCTAATGTAAACAACATTGATAATCACTGTATCCCAGCATCATTTAGTTCAGATTGGTTAATATTTATCACATAGCAACAGAACTATCAGCGGATGGCCCAAGAGGCATGGCTCTGGTAAAGTTGTCATATTTTCATTTGGACATGAAACTTTGTATTTATGCCCCTCATTCTATAAAAACAACTTTCCTAAGTATCCCCAGCAATACCTTAATTGCTAACTTTATTACATATTCACAAATCCACACAAAATATGTGATAGTTTTTCTTTTTTGGTCTGCCAACTTGCTATTTAATTCTTTACCGTTCTGTTTTTTGTGTGTTTGTTTATATTTTGGGCACTCTTACTTTGGCTGTTACCACACAGAGTGGACAAATTCAAAGCACTGACCCACAGTTCTACTTATTTTATATTTCCCTCAAGTCTTGAAAACTCACCTCTTTGCTAATAACTTACAATCTATGGTTTTGTCATCTTTTGTTAGCTCCTTTCTTATTTTTTTAATGAACTACTAGATAATCCCACCAAATTTCCCACTGTTATCTCATTGGGAAGCTTAGAGATATCCTCATTACTGATGCTTTTTTGACTCTTTTATCATTCACCTCCAATCCATCTTGAGAAGTAAAGGAGAACTAAACTTCCTCAAACACCATTTTTACTACTGTTCAAATCTCCTACAATTCTAGATTTATAGTATAACAATTATCTTTTCCACTAGCCACCAAGATGCACCTATTACTGAAGTCCACAGGCTTCTTCGACTTTCTGCATTTTCATGGGCTACCAAGCTCATTCTGGGCTTTCTGTATTTTCTCCATGCTTCCAGGGTTTCTCTTACTTCCCCTTTAGCTATCAAAATCCCACCTAATTTTCAAGACTCAGCTCAAATTCCACTTGTAAAATATGGTCTCTCATTTTCCCAGGTTATTCAAATCCCTCTTTTTACAGAAATTGAACAATTTTATATTTAATTTTTAAATTAGTTTGTGTTATAAATTAATAGTTGCACACTCCTTACTAGTATAAACAAAGATATATATTTGATAAAGGGAAAATCTTATCAATGTTTTAATCTACCCACATGCATAGATAGGGGCTAATGATTTCTTAGCAAATACGTCCTAGTTGTTTGAGAAACAACAATATCTGGTATACTGTTTTCAATGAATTGGGTATTTTCTATGGGAAGCACTCTTTTTACTATGTTTAAATAGATTTTTTAAATATTGTGGTGAATGTTATTAAAATGTGCTTTTTTACATAGGCTAGAGATAAGGAAAAATGGAATAACCTAGGCTTACCTACTTTATTATAATCTATAACAGATTATAGGTTAAGATAGAAGTGGTCTTTAAATATTTTAGAAAATTAAAATAATAAAATTACATTTTTTTCCATTTTATCATAGCGTCAAAAACCAAGCCAAGGTTAATATGAATTTCAATAATAGCATACACTTACGTAGTACTATGTGTCAGGAACTATTCTACATCCTTAACATGTATCAGTTTATAATCTTCACAACAATCTTAAAGTAGCTATTACTATTACACATTTCCTATAGGTGAGGAAACTGAGGCCTAGAGAGGTTAAAAAATGTTTCCAAAGTCTTATTGCTAGTTAGTGCCTTAGTCTAGGTTTAAACCTTGGCAGACTGGTTCAAGAATTTCTACTCTTAACCCCTGAGCCTTACATCCTGTCCAGAAAGCTCAGCAAGGGAAAAAAGCATCACTAGTTAATTCTTTTTTCCAAACATTTTATTTTAAAATAAAGAGCACATTCACAATTTCCACCATTTTCATTTAATTAATCCCAGTACTTATAATTTTAATTGTGATATTGCTTTCATCTATTTGGACATGTCTTTTAAACTACTGCTTATGGACATCTACAAGAGAAGAAAGACTTCCCAATTTGAAATGTACAGATAACAGAATAGTATCTATATATGTGCACTCAATGTTCCTTAATTGAAAACATTTAAAATAAAAATAAAGAGCAAGGTGCATAATCTCTTATTTTTCTGATATTCAGATATTTCATAATTGCCCACAGCAAGTGATGTCAGGACATACAAATGAAGTTAGTATTCATTCAATTAGCTGCTTTCACTCCATAACATCATTCAAGCAAGTGGACAGATTTATCACTTTTATTTTTAAAAATTTGAATTTTACTTATGGAGTGGTAAGAACAGAAGTGCTCTTTAAAAGTTTAATTGCCTGGACAAGATGCTGCCTCTTGAATACATTTTTTGCTCTACTATTTCAGGATATTTTATCATCACCATCATTATTAATTAGTACTGCAACATTAGTTATTTTCCCCACGTATCTGTGGGAAAAAGAAGAGGAGGGCAGTATTTATTAGATTTTAAGGATTAAATGAATTGTCATTTTTTACATCATTGAGGTGTAGTGTCTTTATTATATGTGTTTGTCAAAAATGTTACCATAACCTTAATGAATTTACCATATTTTTGTGTGTTCTAGCTTAAATACACTAATTACTCAACATCAAAATATAATTTTGTTATTATAAGCAAGTTTTCTGAGGCTTCTAGCTTTACACAGCATATAATCTATTCTAAAAATAAAAATAAGAAATTCTGACCAAAAGTCACATCCATATTAGCTCATTCAGCTACCTTTCTTCAATTTTTTAATACTACATTTAAAAATTTTATTCCACCTTATAAAATACAACACTTTTGGTCTTGAATTCAAACATCATAAATGTTGACAGAATGTTATTTTACATTAACTTTACATTCCTCACAGTTGTCTTGCTCGTTTTGCTTCCCAATAAAATGTTGGAAACTTGCAGACTGAGAATGAATTTTATTCACTCTTTTACCTTCTCAGTTTAGTATGGTGCTGCCATGGAGATGTAGCTCAAACAGAATTGTGAAATGAATGGATAATAATGAATGAATGAAAGTATGAATTTGAAGAAGATGAAATAAAAAAAAACATGGGAAGCTCATTTTTAAAAATATATTTCCACCTTTATATTCAAAAAAGAGTCTAGTAGAAAAGTTGGCAAGATTACTAATTCACAAAGTTCAACATTTTAAATATAAAATATTCTTTTTATTTTTAAAATAAAAAAACAAATTTTTGTTTCCTTTCTTGGAAAACTTATGCCTTTATGTAGAATAAGACGGGATGAATACAGGCTATTTAGAATTCAGGTATGAAAGTTGGAAAAATTATCTGAATTAGCCATTTAAACAACCAAATGCTTTCCATGAACACTACTGAATCTCTTATTAATGTTTCTTAGTTAAACTTTAAAACTGCTGTTGTGGGAAGACATGCTTTAGCAATGTGTGTGCTTGATATCATCTATGCTTATGTTCACTTCTGGCAATTCTGATAATAGAAAGGATCATTTTTTCAAAGAAGTTGAGCTGCATTTATTTCTCTACATTTGAAAGGTGAATGTGAGATAACAATTGTCTCCTTTTAAAATTGGTTCTGTGTTAAATTATATCAAAAAGATAAAAACTGAATATTTACTTGGTAATAGATACATAATAATGATAAAAATTAAAACAATATAACATTTCTATAAAGAATATATTTTTGAAACTAGTGAATAAATACTTCAGAAAAAATTGTAGTGAAATAAAATTTAAAATGCTTTTGCTTTATTATTCTTGACTATAATAAAATTGGCATATATAATTTGCTTAGATTGAAGTGGGGTTATTATATTCAAAAGTAAAACAAGAGCAAATGTATTTTTATCTTTTACATAAAATAGGAGTGTAAAATTTGTTTTAAAATTATGAAGTAAATTTACATTTTTGCCTTATGACTTTTTTTTTGTCTCATTAGTTTTTGTCCTGACAATTTTAAAGTAACCATTCTTTAAATAAAATATTTATATTTTAAAGATCAGGATTTCCCTCTCCACACCCAGATACACTGTTGCCTAAATTTCCTTTTTTTATTGAGCTTCATAATTCCTGTACAAGAACAATGAAAATAACATACATTTGCACTAAGGCAATATGCCAAGTATAGAGTTTCATATATCTTAGTGCCATGATAAATCTTAGATAGTTAAATATAAACAGACTGAATTTCCCTGGACATCTGAAACTTTGAAGCATGTCCCATATAAAATAACATTTGAGTAGCTAAAATAAGAAAAGGGTGAAACAGTAGTAGCTTGTAACTCTACTTAGAATTCAAAAATAAATATATTAGACAAAATATTAGGAAAATAAAGGTAGCAACCCTAATATTTAAGTCTTCAAACATTTTTATTTCTTGTTGACATGATGAAATTTGATGTGTCAGAATAACTTCATGTGACTTTTTTCTGTTTATATTTTCTATTATAAGAAAAATGTCTTTCAAAATAAAGTAACTAATCAAATTATTAATATATGAGAAAGATACTATAGCACTATTTATTTTCCCTAAAAACTGACAGTATCAATTTGAAATATGTTTTAACCACCAAAATATAACAAGAAATCATTATTTACAATTAAGTACTTTGAAATGAACGGTTCAAGTGTTATCCAAACAAGTAACCGTATTTGACCAACAATTTCCTATTGACAACTGCTGTTTTTAGTTTAGTATTCTCAGGATATACCAAAATGTAAAAATCACATTTTACAATTATGATACTTTATAAGACTTGATAATATACATGTCCCAAGTTTGTTTCTTGATAATTGATGTAATTTCTCAATTTGTTTCATGTACTTTTATATATAAATATTAATGTATAATCCTTTCCTTATGTAGCTATAATGAATGATTTTTGTAGTTATAAACTCATTCATCAGATGATTTGGTATTGACTAAAAATAACAATGCTAAAAACATTCTTGTTAAAAAATAATAACATACCATTTACAACTAAACTTATATTCTAGCAACATGCTATTTTAGAAGTCAGATGTTATGTCATGAATGGCTTCTCTCAAAATTTATAATATGTATGTGTATGAACAGTTAGGCAGGGAATTTCTACAAACTGCTATTGATTTAAACTACAAAAATGCATTAACTCTCATAAATTTATTCTATGTCCATTTATGGTTATATATGTGAATTTTCTAATTTAGTGATTCTTAATCTGAGATTCATGGATGAATTTCTGATGATCTATAAATTCCTGAATGTCGAGCAAAATTGTATATTGAGGCAACATATAAATATATGTATTTCAAGCCATTTTGTGAGATTTTCAAAAGAAAGCAAAAATTAATTTACAAAAGACTATTGATTTAAAGGGTTTGGATAAATTAACTCAAATTAAGAATACCTTTTTCCTCTAAATGAAAAGTTGATATTAAAATTTTCCTTAGAAAAATACTTGAAATTTAGATATTCAATTTTGTTCAAACAAAAATTACTGTAAGAAACCACCAATTTGTGGAATTTTACTCACTTTTTTAGCTCACATCCTAGAGTTATAAAACTAAAATATTACCAACACTCTAGATTAAAAGTTTATTATTGTTGTTACTGTTTTTTATATTTTGAAACAATCTGAGTTTGGGAGCTTTCTGTGTCAATCCATTAACTCAGTGCACATTTAAATACAAGAAAATACTGAATAATAATCATGCATGTTATACAGATATTAATGCAGTTAATTTGGTAAATACACGAACATTTTTAATAAAACACACACATACAACACAGACACCACAAACTTCACTCTTGCACCAGAGAAAGTAACAAAAAAGGAGTACACTCACAGATAGAAAACTTGTTGCTGTTGTCTTTCCCTGGAAACAATTTAAATCCTCTAGATTTAAAATCTATGGCCTTTTTCACTAGTTAAGAAAACAAACAAAAACATGTATCAGGATATACAATTTAAAAATGAAATTCAAGTTAACAAATTTTGTTAGCATGGAATTATGCAAGTTAAAAAAAAAACTGCTTTCTTAAGCCTGATATAGGGTACCGACAAGAAAAGAAAAAAGAAAAAAATGCAATATAATATAAGTAGTAAAGCACCAAACACTATAGAAGGATTTTAAGTGTTCTTTAAGGGAGAATCCTGCGTATGTGTGTGTGTGTGGGGGTGGGGTATTTTAAATACTCTCGCTTTTTTATATAAGAGCAAAACATTAACCCTTTATCATAAACCACTTGAATTTATCAAATTTTAATGGAATAAATTAAAGTAGAAACATAAAAATATTGAGATGTGGTAAAAATGGGAAGAATATAAAGAACTTGGTTTTTAAATTCAACTAATGTATTTTTTAGGTAACTTAGACTAATTGAGATATTAGAATACATTTAAGAAAATAGCATAATTGGAAAAAGAATACATTTTAGTATTTCAGACAATAACTATTTTATTTCATAATCATTCCTTTATATACTATGATTGATGTCAGTAATACTGTATAAAAATATTTATGAAAGTGAATTACATTTTACATTTTGAAACAATGCAATTCACTTTAGGGTTTATCTACAATATCTTGCTACTATACTTGGTATTATGATTTTAAAACTCGATATATTTTATTGTGCACTATATTAAAACAGATATGACTGGATTTGCCTAAAACATAAATTCCACGAAATAACTTAAACATTTAAAAACCTTTTTTCAATTATTTTAGATGAAAGAAAAGTATTATTTCCTTTTAAGTATAAATTATTTGATTAACTACAGTCATTACGTAATTTTTAAGAGAAACGGTAGTTCAAATGAGCACTTTAAATTTTTGATGATACCAAGTGAAATAAAGAAAATCTATTTAATTAAAAACTCACTACTTAAAAAAGGATACACAATCTAAGCTAATGAGATAAATATTGTTTCTTTAATAAGCCAATATGAACAAGAATGTTAATTCATTCTTGTATATATGTGTGTGTATATATATATATATATATATATTCTTGCATATATGTGCATTCTTATATATACATTATATATAAAACTTTCTCAATTACAACTTATAATTTTTTTCCATATTGCTTTTTATGAAGTTTATAGGAAGGAATGATAATCTGAAACAGTAGGCATTTAGGCTTTGTTCGTGCTAGGAGTTTGAAAAAGGCAAACTGGTTTTTGTTAGATAATTTAAAATTATAATTTAACTGACATATTTTAGCCACTTTAGCCAATTTGTTCAAATTATGGGTATTTTATTGGTTTTGAAAACATTTTAAGGTGATTTTTTTTTCTTGTTAATAACTTCAAAAGTAGAAAAGTAGGGACAGGGCCTGATGGTTTATTGGAATATGCAGTTATACCTATATATACATACTACATATAAAAAAGAAGAACATGATCACTGGAGCAAGATTTCAGAGACTTTATTCTTAGCAATTATTAATTGTGTGATTTTGGGCAAGAATCTGCCTTTATACCTCAGTCTCTCCTCTTGAGATAAGGGGCTAGGACAAGATTACTGCTCAGTCTCTTTACAGTTCTCTGAGATTCTTTATCAGTGACCCTTTATTTACAGTTAAAGAATGGCCATATCTCTCTAAAGTTATGCTTTTTGTTTTAATTCTCTTCCACACCCACACCCCTATGGTAAGTTAAAGTATAGTTCTACTAGAGTATTCAACTGCTCTAAATTTAATTTTCCACCTGTGAATTTCCTACTGTCTTAAAATTCTTTTTAACAAAAATGTGCATTTGCATTTTGCGGCATAATTCTGGATTCTCCCAAACTAAACATGAATTATAAGAATTCTGCCTTTACTTCTCCCTGCACTCTAAGATTGAACTTTAAATATTACAAATAGGTCAGAAGATTTCACAGAAGTTTTAACATATCTGAAATTTTCAAAGAATAAAGAAAAAGCAATGAAAAGATCTAAACACATAGGAGAAAATTAAAGAAGAAAAGTCCAGAGGATCACTTTGTGTTACTAGGAATAAAGGATGTGTTTATAACTAATGTCTTACTAGGAATAAAGGATACTGAAAACTCTAGAAGAGGTGTGTGTGTGTGTGTGTGTGTGTGTGTGTGTGTGTGTGTGTGTGTGTGTAAACTGAATTATTTTGGGGGGTGAGGTAGTCAGGGGTGATACCTAGCTAAGAAAGTGACAATGCAGACCAAGAGGTTTTAAATAGTTTCCTGATCCTAATGGAAACTATCCTTATTTTTGTTTTTTTAAGCATCTATCTGTCAATTTCAATTGAAGATAAAAAAATCTGTATTTTTAGCGTAAAAAGTATATTAATTGCAATACAGATGCAGAAGATGGAAGGCCTGGAAAATAGCCATTTTAGGAGATAAAAAAGAATGTATAGAAAATAATATAAATTCATAAAAACTTTAAAATGTGTGAAATAGTAAACACATTTTAGGTGTTTTTATTATTTTAGTAGGAGGAACACTTATTGTATATCTCTTTATGAAAAACTGAAAGGACAAATATTCCAAGTAACAACTGCAAGACCCTGTTCTAAATCATGCATCAGTGAAATTTTCAATTTCAAGTATCTGTCATAAAAACATAAATTGATGTATTATACAACTTATGCATTAAATACCAACATCTACCAAGCAAAGAGAACTTCTAGTAACCATATTTAACTTACAACATTAAACTGACCTTTTTAACAAGTGTATTTTCAGTATTACACATGTAAAATTTATTTTATCCTAGAGATAAGTTAAAATATGCTATGGTTTCTCATATAGATTTAAAAAATGTTAAAAGCCTGTATGTTGTTTGTATCAGTTACTTCCACTGTACTGTGAGCTTCTCAAAGTCAGGAACAGTACTTTACTCATGTGGTACTTGTATGAGTTTACAACTGAATGAATCAGGACAGTATTTAAATTCTGGCTCACTTAACTAAAGGCATTTTTTTTGGTTGACTTCCCTTATTAATCATGAAATAAGAAGGGAAGAAGTGACAAAAGTGAATGCTCAAGAAGAAGCACTTTCATGTGTAAAGTTACTTTTACATACATAAAAACTACGTGTTAACAAACTTTCAATAAATTTCATTAAATACATGACATCTAGACATATGCACAAAGATTAATTGCATTTGTTTTTTTCCTGCTTTTCATATGCTAAACATTTTTTGTTCTTATATATTGCTGTTTTGCTTTGATCCATGCTTTTTATTTTTTAGCATAATGGAAATATTTTATAATATGGAAAAGGTCTAGCAGAAAGGAATACAGTAAACCAAACAAATTAATTTTTGTTTAATGGTAATCCCTGGACTCTAAAAAATAAATTTTGTTTTTGTAATCTTTGTTAAAGTAATTTTAAGCACCTGTAGGGGATTATCACTGTAGTATTTTCCAGATTAATTATTCTTCTGTTATCTTCAAAATCAATTTGAATTAAAAATTCATTTAAAAATTATTTTAAAATGATGGTCACTGAGATTATTTAAGCCTCATCTAAATTTTACATTAATCAATTAAAGTCACTTATTTGAAATTATTTAAATTATAATATCTATTATAAAAAAAGTATATATGCACATATATGTATAAAGAACTTAACTGTGTTTCAAATATCAATATTTTTTGTGGAACAGGTGGCAAATGACTTCATTTTTATGTTAGAGAATCTTTGCTAGTGCAACCTGAGAACAAATGATGCTACCAGGAGAAAACATATTGGGAGGCAGTAGAAGTGTTGGTGCCACTCTCCAACATCAGGAAACTGACCATTTTGTACAGATAATAGAGGGAATTCAACCACCAGATGGAGGTTTGAAAAAGATGAACTTTAAGTCGTCCTTCTATCATGGGGCTTCTAAAACTTAAGTTATAAAATATCTCCCAGTTTCAAATTCCAAATTAGAAAATTGATAGACTCTTCACTATATGACCTCCAAAGTCATATAACCATACATTAAAAAATTAATCACTGGTCTGTATATACAGTGAAAAATTTTAATTTTGCAGAACATTTATCTTTCAAAAATAAGGGGTATACATCTTTAGTATTAGTGAGAACACTTTTTCATTGGAAAATGATTGTTTCAGACTTATATGAGACTCTTGGAGAAGAATAATGGCATCATTTATCAAACATTATCAGAGCATCCCCAAACCCCTTGCATTTTCTACTTATATTCTAAGATAACAATAAAAAATAAAACAAATGTAATATTCTGTTTATTACCTTAATCTTCCAAATTTATAGTAGTTTGACAATAACTTATCTTGGAAGTGGCAGTAACTGCACTATAAATCTGTGATTAAATCATATTATAACTCTTTTGAAAATGAAAATAATTTATTTTGAGAAAGTGGTTTGTATCTTATTGTGTGTGGGTTTTTTTTTGTTTATTTTTGCTTCACTTGAACTTTCAAATATAGATAATGCCTTTCTCTTTTTTTGTACTGTGTTTGATATGATACCTAGATGTATAAAAACCATGTTTTTATTTTGAATGAATTAATTATAATCTTATCTTTATACTCAAAGAGAAAGTATTCTAAGAAGAAAATAATTTCTTTTTTGTTTTGGTTATTGAAACTGTGTGTGTGTGTGTGTGTGTGTGTGTGTGTGCGTGCGTATTTATGGCAAATCTCAGTATTGACAGATGATTCATTTACATGGCAACTAACAAATGTAATCAATTCTGACCAGGAATTTTATTACAGGTAAAGATAATGTTGAAACACACTGTTATTTGTGGCATTGTGGTATTTCTCTCAGTAGTTGGGAGACCTATGTTCTAGTTCCCTAAGACATGGGACAGGTTATTTAACTTCTCTAATCATTTCTGAGATTCATTCATTTATCCCTAAGTGTTTAGGTGTAAAATTTGGATCGAGGGAAGAAGGAAAGACTAAGTAATCAGAATTATCAATCCCATCTCAAAGATAAAATAGAGATTATAAAAGTACTTAACTTTGTGAAGAGGTTAAGTTCTATTTGTTTAAAAGTAAATGGTGGGTTCATGTTACACTCCAAAAACATTAAAATTTAACATTTTCTTCTATATCCTGTACTGACAGAACAAAACACTGCTTCAGAACATATTTAACATGTAGTCTGCTAAGGTCAGTCTTTCCATATCATCCTTAGAAGAAATATGAAGGAACTATACTGACACCATAGTAAAAGCCAGGTTGTATTCCTGTGGTGTCTACTTTACTATCTGTCATTTAAGATTTATAACTGGATACAAATGTCTGAAAAAATAATATTTGCTTTATTAATGTTTCTGTAGTATAATTAAAAAATTATTAAACGTGTTGTAATTAGATCACATTTATAGGTTATATAGTAAAAAGGTAAAATAGAAAATTCAGCAGCAGATTAGTAAGTGGCTCATGAATCTTTAAGAAAAATATTTTATTTCACAATATGTTAAAAGAAGGAAAATAATACTGAGTCAAGTAGTGGTATACAACTAAATAGATTCAACAGTATTGAAAAATTCATTTGTAGAAACTTACATATTAGGAATATGCAAGATCCAAAATATTCTCAAATATTAAACAGTAGAATTAGACCAATAAAATTGGGTAAGAAATTATATATATTCAATTTTATAATTACTTAAAATCTAATATTCTCCCTTTTAAAAATCACTAGAGGTAAGTAATATGGGTCAGACACTCCAATAGTTTTTATCCTAAACTTCTATTTATGCTACCCTACTAGTTTATAGCTAACACTTATTCTTGCATAAAGAATGTACAAATATAAAATTTGTGTGAAGCCCAATTTTTAGTTGAAAGAAAATTTACAATTATGTATTGTACCACTATGCTTAAATTCTACAATAAGTTCCAGGATTCAGCACATTCCAAGATTTCACTAAATATTAGTTATTTTTATCATTGTTATTACCAGTGATAATTTTGAGATCTAGCCAGTTTCACAGGCCATTTGATTTGGTGATGCAATACACTAGAAATATTTTAACTATTTTGTTATGTCTTCTTCACTGCATAGGGATGGTATAGAAATTGAAACATTTGGTTTCCTTGAATTTCTAACTTAAATTTTATTTTTGAAATAGAAAATTAGACACCCTCTCAAACCTTTTGACCAAACTAGTAAACTGAGTACAAATGTATAGAAACATCCTTGAATATATAATCATATTAGTTTGTGTGAACATAGGTATAGTCAGTTAGCATATTTTAAGGCAACGGCATTATTTTCACTTTTGCAAACAAAGATTCTGAAGCTGCAAGATCTCAAAGTTTTAATTTAATTGTCCTCGATCCTAAATCTTTGTAATCTTATTTTCGTCCCCTTTAGACTAAGAAATAAATCTTCATTGTTTGGTTTTTTAACTTGGAAAACTAAACAGTGTGGTGAATGTGAAAAGACATATTTTATAAACTCAATTTATTAATTTCCACAGATCTGGATTGAAATTGTTTTGTTACTTTTTATTTAAAAGACAGAGTGGGTAGACTCAATAATTGGTTGAAAATCACACACCTAATTATTGGATAAAGACTGTCAATCTTGTATATGGGCTTTCTTCTCTCCCAAAAATGGAACAAATTCAGGCATCCATAACACTTATGTAGATACCAGCAGATGGACCTGCAATGCTTGGCATAACAGGTCGTAGAGCTATGGTGTGCTGTGAAATGTCAGGATTATATGAAAATGTGGGATTTTTATATTCTCCTTAGGGATTCTTATAGTTGGCATAATAAAAGTCACAATATGGAAAGAGTTACCATGCATATGGTTCACAGATACTTTTAACATTTTTGAAACTGTCCCAGCCTTTAATTTGTTTTAATCATCAGTGTCCGGTAACTTCAAATGAACTAACTTTTTATTATATGTAGTTAGCCTTACTTTTAAATATTAACATCTACTTGCACTGATTTTCTTATGCCCTTTTGTACATATTCTTTTGAAAATTATTATTTTTTGTTTATAATTTGTTTCCTTTCATATATTAATTTTACCAAACATAATTTCACTATAGAATGCAACAGGAAAAAGGATAACGTTCAAATTTTCTTTACGTTCTTTTTTTAGGATGCTTAGGATGGCTCCGGTTTTCATATGGATGCCTTATAGAATATAAAGATTAGTCACACTTCTGAAATAATCTCAACAAATATATTCCTGCAAGCTTACAATTTTTTATTCAAAATAAACTAAGTAATTTTATGTCATGTATCTGACAATCAGTGATCACTTATGTAAACTATGATGCTCTAATATGAGATTAATTTGGAAAGAAGCAACTGCCTGCATAAAAGTAACTACAGCTGATGAATATCTTCAGACTGAGGGTAGCAGAATACATTCTTCCACTACAAATTTTATTTGTAAGTGGATAATTTCAAATTTTAAAAATCCAGATAAATGTTTTTATTTTAATAAGTAACAATATTCCCTCATCCCTCTGATTTCAGATTACTGTATTCTATCCAAGTCCTTCACTAGAAGCCTTGGTGTCAATATTTGGATTTTGTTTAAAACAAAAATAGATAAGCTCTGATAGTTGTATTTGATGTAGGGTTTTGAGGCTAACTTCATGACTGTTAAAGACAACAAAGCACTCATCATAACCCATCTATGTTCTATATTTTCCATGTGCCTTTACAGACCCATCCTCCTCCTTGTTGTTTGTCCAGAAGGTTCATTGGGACAGGTTCTGTCCGGCCACACAAAACAGCTCTACCCTAACAGCCTTGGTATCACACGGGGGCTTGTTGGGAAAGCAGACTATCAGGACCCAACTGAGAACCAGTGAATTAAAATGTATAGTTCACAAAATCCCCCAGGTGATTCTTATAAATATTTAAGTGTTTGAGGCACTGTACTCTATCACCAGACTCCTATATCTTCTAGACAATTCCAGCAGGAGGATGCAGGAAGGGGGAAATTAAGATCAGGATTATTCCACAGGGTACCTCACCATTATGGCGACTTGAGTTGACTAGGACTGTTCACTGAAGGTCACTAGTCCATTCTTGCCAAACTGATACATATTATTTCTCTGTCCAACATTTCCCTCCCTTCATTCCAGTGGCTCAGGAATGGTGACAGACTAGCTGCTTTTACCCTAAGTCATGGCATGATCCCTTGTGGTTCCTTTACAAGCACTCATTTAGAAATAACTGCTTTGTAAATAAACCCTCCTTGAATTAGTCCATGACCCACTGTTTCCCACTGAACTCTGATGGATATACCACTGGTACATGGAAATCATTAGAGATTGGATTTTTCTCTAATGGTACTATATTAAACAATACCTCTTGCTTATTACCATTCTTAGATTTCAAAAGATAACACCTAAGCAGAAATATGGATAGCTGTTGCTCATCATTCTAACTCTGGTTGCTTACTTGTTTCCAAGGGAATGTTTTGAAGATCTAGACCACACATCTATGCTCTTTTCTAGAAATTATCCCCCCAAGAAGCATAGAAATTTCAAGAGTAGAGTAGATAAAATAAAGTGAGTTGGCTGTATTGAAATAGGAGAGTAATTGAAATAAGGGTAAAACTGGCAAGAAAAAAACTATGGGGTTAATAGAAACTTGAGATAAACTGAATGCTACAGATTAATTTGGCATTAACTTATTCATGAGATCAATATGAATAATGTTAAATAGAGCTGTATATATCTGTTGCTTCCTTAATTTTCTATCAATATTGTTTTAAACTATTTATTTTATTTCCAAGGGAACACAGCTACCTAAGAAGTTTAAAACTCTCTAATTGTTCTGTAAATTTGTTCACATATCTTTAACTTATGTGATTTCTGTATAACTAGAGCATGTTTTCTTCTTGTAAAGGCTCTGTAAGGATGCAGTATCATTTACTTGTTGTAAGGCTAAAGCATAGGTACTCTATGCCTACTATCTTATTTAAACTACAAAATAGCCATTCTAAATGGAATTATTTTCCTTGTTTCTATAAATGTAAAACTGGAGATGGGCTTAATACATTGCTTAAGGTCTTGCATATATCAGTAAAATATGTTCATTCATTTGATTCTGGAACTTCAATTCTAACATCTCTATTACCACCTGACTATAAATAAATAAATAATTGCACTACATATATTTTTCAGAACTCCTAAGTGTGTTCTAATCCTGGATTACCACAGATAGATGAGGTTAGTGTATCCTATCCTCATTTATTCTTTATAATGCAAAACTAATAATATAAAATTTAAGTAGTCAACAATATCTGACTTTAATCCTGGTTTTACTTTAGTATAGAGCAGAACCAGCTTCATTAACTGAATTTAATATTGAGTGAAGACAATGATATCTAATGACAGCACCAACTATAACCCATGGCTTGAAGCCTAATACTTCATTTTAAAAGTGTGAAATAATCAATAAAAAGGGTGTAAAAAAAGCCAAATGCTATATGAGATACAAATCATCATGCAGTCTTTTTAGAAAAATCATCTTTCACTGCATTCCTTTCTAATGGCAAAGTTCAGGAGAGTTGATACGCTTTTTTTCCCCTTAATGTAAGCTTGCTAAAATATATATACATATATACACATACATACATATCTAGGCTCTAGATAAAATCAATCTAGAAATGTATTTCACTTTAATCCAATTTGGTATTATGAAGAAATGCCATTTGAAGAATATTTTTAACAAAGGAAAATCATCAACACCATAAAGCGAGTCCATGATTTAAAATACAAATGACGGAATTACAAAGAGAAAAATATTTTATGCAATGCAACCCAAACCTAATATCATGCTGTTCTGCCATATATGAAGGTTCTGCTCTTCCTAAAATTGTAAAACTTAATTGTGTGACTTCACTGTGCACAGCAGGGCAGCCATATGCTCTAGAGAAGTACAGGCAAGGGAAGCAGCTTCTTGCAAAAGTGGTGAAAGTGCCCTGAAATACTTCTGAACAAGATAAAAACGTCTCTAACAGGACCATTTCTCCATACTCCAAAAGGCAGAGGAGTCCTCACTGTCACCAACTTTGAGCACAAACAGAAAGTCTAGTCCCTTCAAAATATTTCAACAGGGGAAAAGATTTAAGGATCACACTACCAAGATATCCGTTTAATGACTACTGTTGGTCATAACAATAGAGCTGGAAGTCTGAAAAAATAGCATTTATGAAAAAAGACCATTTTTATAAAGTGATGATTCCAGTTAATGTGAAAAAATAGATGCTGCTAAGATCTACTCAAAGGAAAACAAAAACATCAGGTTTTTAGAAATTCATAAAGTCTCAGCATAGAACAACTCAAAAACATGGCTTTAGGGTAGCATTGGATAAATATGTTAAAATGGGGTTACTTGCAGATAAGTTATTTGTAAAAAAAATAAATTTCCATTGCTTAATAATGGCATAAAGTCTACAGGCACTCAGAGTGTTCTCATTTAGTACCTTTTAAAAATGCACAAACCTGTTACAAAGTAAATTCTAACATTTCATTTTTTCTCTTCTTTCTCCCTGAAAGCAATTTATTTAACAAAATGTAGAAGAATTCGAAATATAAAAAATATATTTACTGTGATGAATGACATAGTTTTGACAATTTCACAAATGCGATGACATGTGGTAATGGAACAGAAAATGAGTATTCAATAAAAAATTATGTATTTAAATAAGTTGGCACATTTCTAGAAATGGATTTTTAAATTGCTACAAATATCAACATTGAACACAATTTTCCACAAAATAATATAATTAGGAAAAAGTCAAGAGAACAAAGAAAAAACCAAAAGAGTGACAAAATACAGACATAAAGTGTGCAATAAGCAACATTTATGTGTAGTATACCCACATAAATGTTAATTCTGTTAAATATGCATTTACCAATATCAAAAGTCTTACATAGAAATTAATAACTATGTAATGTATTTTTGATAAAATTTAAAATTAACATTAATAAAGTATCTTACAAAAATTATATGTAACCAGATAATTTTTTTAAATTTATAAATTGTGTATTGTTATTATTTATCCTAAACATTCATGAAAAAAAAATACCAATACATCCGTTATTCTCATTAAAAAGGGCCTGGTAATCCAAGCAAATTCAATTTCACCATTTATATAAAATAGAAGATAATTATTAATTATTCAGTCATGAAATTTTTTGATTTGGCAATCAATTTTTGTATCCTTTTCACTATGTTTTGCTTCCATCTCTCAGCCTTTCAGAAATTTGAAATGTGGTAAGTAAAAGGAAACTAAAACCTTCTGTTTTTTTTTTCTTGTTGCTATTTGTTAACAAATTTAAAAAAGCATTTCAAGGTATCAAATTCAGGATAAACTTTAAAAGCAATAAATCAGTTAAAATTTGACTTTGGAATACTTTCGTCACTTATGCATACATTCATTGACCTTTCCAGTAAAATCATAACTAATGGAATCAGCGCAGTCATTGGTAAGGGTTGAATTAATTATTGTTGTTAAGGCTGACTGGGAAAATCCATCTGCCCTCAAAAGCTCTTCCAATCATGAATCCCTCACCATCAGAGTCATTCTTATAGAATTAAAATTTAGCTTTTAGTGTATTGTCCTAGATAGTTTATCAACATTGTGATAATTTTTATTATCTCATGGAGAGTGGACAGAGAGCAGGTACAGTTTGATACGATAATCATCCTCACATGAATTTTTGCTATTCAGTGTGTTAGCATAACCTGTAGATTTCTGAGAAATTCAGAATCTCAGATCCCATACCAATCCCATCAAGTCACTATGTGCATTTGAACAAGACTGCCAGGTGATTTGTGTTCAAACTTGAATTTGAAGAACACAGTCTGAGACTTAAGACTCTGAATCTCTATCAACTGTTACTACACTTCTGGATACTTACTCATTTGTCTGCCTGCTATTATTTTACTTAAAATGTATTCTTAATTTCTTGCTAAAATTACATCTTAAGAAAAGTTATGTTAGATAATGTCACTTCCCTGCTACCAACGGCATTCTATTTCACTTAGATTAAAGTAAACTCTTTATCTATGCCTGAGGGACTACAAATGCTGTCCCACCTCATCTCGACCACTCTCCTTGTCCACTGAACTCCAGGCACCCTGGGCTTTCTTTTTCTCAAGCAAAACTCAAGCTCTTTCTAGTTGTTGTTTTCTCTGCCTGATATGCTTTCTCCTCTGATCTTTGATCTTAGCATGGCTGTCTTCTTCCTGTTATTTAGGTCTCAGGCAAAATTTCAACTCCTCAAAAAGGCCTTTCTGGACCATCCAAAATAAGGTAGCCACCAATATACCCCATAGACTCTTATTTTCTGCACAGTCCTTACTACCATCAGGTAGTTATTTATTTGCTTGTGGTCTTTTTCCCTTCACGTGTATGTAAACTCAATGAGATAGAGTCTACTCAGTTTCGTTTAATGTTGTATACTCAAGAACTAGAAGAAAGTATGGTATGTAAGTACTCAGTGAAAGTTTGTTGAAGAAACAAACAAATAAGGAAGGATGTATGGGAAGGAAGGAACAAAGTAAGGGAGGAAGGAAGGTTGGGTAAAGAACAGAAATAGACTGAAAGAAAGAAAAGAAAAAATAAAGACAAAGAAAATAGTTAAGCCAGGAAGAGTGGGGAGGAAAAGTCTTGAAGAAATCAACTGTCATCTTGTAGACTATGTAAATGATAAGGTAGAGTTAGATGCTCAAATGATAAGTATTTAGAATGTAAGGCATATATGAAAGCATTGGTCCCTGAGAACACTAAGTATGTGGCTGAGTTCCTATTTACTGGGCTAAGGAGAATGCCTTTCTTGAGTACTGGTCACTTCTATGCTTGTTTTAACACTGGCTATATAAGTAGATAACCATAAAGATAAGTCCATGTCAACTCAAACAGGAGAAAATAGAAGATGATGATAAAGACATTAATTAATATATAGTATGTCTAGATAGATTCACAGACATTTAGGATTAGAAGGGACAGTAACAATGATATTATTGGGACACTCTGACTGAAATGAATTCAGAACACCCAATTTTTCCATTGGGGAAATGCCTGAATATCCTACTAATGATTTAGGAATTTACTGCTTCCTGAAGCACATAATCTATATTTGAACAGAACTCAATATTAGCAAAGTCTTCTTTATAATAAACTATTTTGTATCTCCTTGGGGTCCCATAAACTAAGCTATATAACCTATGTCAGAACAGGTTTGATCTTTTACATGTAACAGCATATTACATGTATGAAGACTCATTTCTACTCATGTATCATACGCATTCTGTAGTAATTCTTTCTCTTAGAATTGACCAATATTTTTTCTCTGCAGACTTATCTCTAATTTTTCCTCTGAAAATAGAGACCGTATCTTACTCTTCTTTTGAATTAACAACATACAAGAAGAGATAATATGTTCAATAAAACCCTGATACTTGTTATGTATTAGCACCCATAAAATTCTAAGTAACCACCCATAATTAGCTTCCTCATTCTAATATTGCTTATGAATGCTTTTTAAAAATAATTTATTTACAAATTTATACTATACAAAAGTATTAATAACATTTTAAAACACCGTTATTTGTTTGCAAACTCTTGAAAAAATATTTTACATGTGGACAAATAGTCTACTGGTAAAAGGTACATAGTAGGCACCCAGGAACTGTTACTTCTATACAATACAGTTTTTGTCACAGGAAAGTCCACTTTTTTTTTTTAAGTTACATATCATAGAATTTGACTTCTGAAGTAACTGGAAATATAGTGTAGATGTGTATCTGATAGCTTGCTCTCTCCTTTTTTTGTTGAGCAAAATAAAAGTTCATACGAACTTACTTGAAAAAATACTGCTTACGATAAAAATGAAAAAAAAATCCTGCTTTTGTTTGGATTAAAACAAATAGCTTTATGCTGAATTGATATGCCTTAAAGGTGAAAATAAAATGTTCTATGTAGAAACTGATGATTAAAATAGATTCTCTTTGAGGCTGCCCTTATGAGAGGGGAAAGTCTACTCATATTCAACTGCAGTTAAATATAAATTCATCTTACTCTATAAAATAAACTAAAATATTGCTTTATCCTATTATGATCATTAGCTATTAAACATACTATAGAAGAATTGACTATACTATGTCAAAACAAACAGCAGCAAAGTCTATAAATGCTCATAACATGTATTGGACTCTACAAGATGTTATAGCCATCTCAGTTAAATTTCCACTAGGAAGAACAATAAAAGAGAATTTATAATTAATATATATGGAGACAGGAACTTTTTCAGAATATATCCATATTTTGTACTTGAAAACAGCAATACTAAGGCTTCTCATTAACAGCTGACAACTTGTTCACATACTGGAAAAAAATATCATTCTACTACAATATACAAAGAAAACAATGTTAAATTATGTGGATTAAAACAGATTTATTAAGTATTTTTAAAGTGGTATGGCTATAAACATATTGGAGGAGAAAATCCAATTAATTGTGGTTATTATGTTACTTTAACCTTAATATCGTCGAATGAAAGGATATGCAAACGTTAGACCTTAAGAATCTTGGATGATGGTGAAAGAATGAATGAATATTAGTCTAGTAACATGAAGATTGGGTTTTCAAAAAGCCCCTGCCAGACCACAATATACTCTCTAAAGGTGTTTTATTAGATGATCTGAAAGATACCATCTAATTCTTAAAATATATAATTTTAGAAATATTGGATCCTTGCTTATATTTTTAAATCATATTATGATATAGGTTCTGTTATTTTAAGTTAATTTTGTGTTGAAATCTCTTAGGACTGTAATATTGAACTATGGGGTTTAGGGACTACTGAAAAAGGTATTTTAAGTAAAGATTAAGAAATAATTTTAAGAGATATCTTATGGCTAAAGCAACAAATTGTTCTGATGAAATTTAAAATGTCCCTGGATATTATGCTACTTAATTTTAAATATCTGGATATTTTGTAAACTTAAAACATCAATTTTTTAGGTTTATTTATATGAAAGTGAATCTTCCTTTAAGCACAGTTGAATACCTCCTTTATTGATTTTGGTACAGACTCATATTTCTATGCAGCACAAGTATCTACTTCATACTCAACACTTTTTCTGTGCATCTGAGTGATCTAACTACAACTTACTAATTTGAAACTTTTATTCATCTTTCAAGAATTAGTTCAAATATCCTCTGTGTAGCCTTCCTTGATTCTGTATTTAGATTTAATCCCTCCCCTTTACTTCAATAGCATTTCAAAACTACTGCTATTTCAATATTTCTCAAAATAAATTTGTAATTACTCATATTTACAAAATTATATAGACCACTTGATGGCATAGCCCACTTTTCATTTTTATATCCCAACTATCTTATAATGTCATGTACATAGCAAGAGTTAAAACATATTTGGTAAATAACAATAAAATAATTCCGTTGAACATAAGTCAGCAAGTGTGCTAAATTTTTTTCACACATCTACCTTGAGGCAGATAGACAGTTATTAAGAAGCTGCAGGTTTGAGAGTTGAAGTTATTGCTCAAGCTCACGTAGCTAAGAAGGGGCAGAGTGTACTCAGCCTAGTTTTCTGACATCAAAAGTGACCGGGAATGGTGAGCAATTTGGTTTTGTCTTTCCACTGGGAGAATTTTTTCGGTACTTCTACCCAATATCATGTTTAATCCTCACAATAATAATATTGTAATACTATTTTACAAATATGAAAATTGAACTCTAATAGTTCATGTGACCTGCACAGGGCATCACACACAGTAGGTGACAAAATTGACCAAATCCAATCAATAATAACTGAATTCTCATTCTGAGGACTATTGACACTAATACAAGTAACTGTGGTGAGGTGCTAATACATAGGTTAAAGACTGAAACCATTATTTATTAGCATTTTTCTTTATCTTTTACTTTTTTATATCAATTTCAAAATACTCTTTCAAGTGGAGAAAACAAAAGTTTTCTTTTACTTAGAATGAGTACAAAGTGCAAAAATTATTTTAAGAAAATAATTTAAATTGTATCACTGATGTTTTAACTATGATACAATAGGAGCATTAATTGGAATAGTACACTATGGAGACTTGAAGATATCTGTCATAAATATTCCAATTTTTTTCAGATTACTCATTAATTGTACCACTTTTATAATAAAGTAACTAGTTACAGTGATTTAATATTATCATAAAGTAACAGATTTTGAGTCCACAGACACTTAAGTACCATATCAAATATGATGTGCAATTTCAGTGTCCATATTTTGTGTTCACAGTGATACTGATGTGAATTTTAAGTAATTTAATTGCCTTGGGTTACTGAGAATAGATAAATTATGAATTAGTAATGATCAAAAAACATCATAAAAGTTTAACTGCAGTGTGAATAAAGAAAAAATGACAAATAAAAGCAATTATCACACATGCAAAATAGTATACAATTGCAGATGTCAAAGGCACCTCTGTTATTGCAATGTCTACCATATATATGCTTAACATGGTAACTAATTTCAGCAAAATGACATTCATTGAGTTACATTAATGTTTATTCACATGAAATTTATTGATTTTATCATTTTTGTTTTATTATAATTATCATTTGATTTTATAAATGTATAAGGGCTATAAATGAGGCATTAACATTTTAAGTTGTGAATTTTGCAGTGGTAATACAATAAAAGCAATATATTATTGTGGATTTATGAGAACACTGTTGCCTTTAAAAGGGGTTAAAAACACTGATCATTTTATAATTGTTTCAAAATGAAGTAGTTATCCTTAATACGGAAATAGGTAGATATTTGATTATACTGAAGGATACAATTTTAAGTCTAAGTAATTTAGGTGAATGTTCTTTCTAGTAAAGCTGTAAGTATCATTAGTTCAGTAAATACTATAAAAATACTTATGTGTCAGAAGCTGTTCTAGGCATAGAGAATGCGGGAACTATCCACTCCTAACCTCACAGAGGTAAAAATTACTGGACAAGTCATAGGGCAGGTGATTAAAGCACAGGGCAAGTTCAGGGTACAATGGTGAGTTATAAATGGAAAACCTAACCTTCCTGGAGGTGACCCTTTAAGCTAAAACTTGAAAAGAGAATTAGAATAACCTGGCTGAAAAGAAGAGATAGCTTGTAAGAGTGGCTTGAGGTAGAAAAGAACATGGTATGTTTCATAAACTAAAAGAAACTGTTTGCCCCCTGGCTCCAAAAAAAGGGAAGGGAAGGAAAGAGAACGGAAGGGTAAAAGGAGAAAGGAAAGGAAGAAAATAATTGTGAAAGTTGCATGAGATGAATTTGGAAATACAGGCAAAAACTAGATCATGGAGGTCCTACGGGTCATTAGCAACTCTTGGCTTTATTTCTAAGGTCACTGGGAAAACATTGGAAGCCTTAAAGCAGTGAAGTGATGTGATCATAATTTCACTTTTAAAAGGTAATTCTGACTACATTATAGAGAATGGAATAGAAGAACAAAATTATTTTCTTTCTAAATATCTAGATACATTAAGCAATTACTTTTGTATTATGTGTACTGACTCATTTAAAATGTCAGTTGAATGACACATGCCTGCATACATCCTTTAGTGCTCTGTTCAGTCATGAACTTTACATAATTTTCCTTGTACCACCAGAATGGCCTCTCTATGTTCTCCACTCTAACTCAGTCTCTTGAATGCAGGAGTCATGCATTATTTATCCTTATTTTCCCACAGAACAGAGCCTGGTACTCAGCAGGTATTTCAGATATATTGGTTGAGCTGGAATTATTATTATTTTTTAATACTGCTTTGATGTCAGCCAATTCTAATTTAGAAATTTGGCCCTGCTAAGAGTCAAGTCTTTGAAGACTGTTTTACATCTGAAAATACAGGTGTATATTAAGAGGGGAGTTAGCTCATACATTTTCTAAAGCAAGTGAAAACATTAAATAAAAGGGTTTATTTTTTAGTAATAATATTTACACATTTTTATTTCCTGGTAATAAGAAAAACTGCCTCTTTGATTAAGCAAATCATGAATTTTATCACAATTTTCTATTGTTTTAAGTGGAAATATTAATTGTAGCAATATGACTAGAGAATAAAGGTGATATTGATTAATCCTTAAAGGAAACTATTTGTGAAGAATTCATTTTAGAATGCTTATAAAAGAGACTTAAAATAAATAATTTCAGTGTGAATTATAATGGAAATGAGCTTGTGATGTATTTCAATCAAATTATGGAAAGATGTCTTGATTTTTCTCCTTAGCATACACTAAATATTGAATGGTTTTCCATTACTTATATCATGTTCTGTATAAATATACCTGAAGACACTACATAAACCATAGCCAATTTATAGAATATATGATTAATTAGAAATAGAGTTAGAGTAGGTATTTTGTACTTGAAGTAATTTTAATTAGTTAATGTTTTCACTGATGCATAATACTGAAATAAAGTTCCTTAGTTTATTGACACTACACTGACTTTTTTTCTTTAAACTGCTCAATAAAAGTTGCTACCAAGAAATAGAAAAATATGTTTGTTACACTTCCTAATTTTATAAAAGGCTAATATTAATGACTATAAATTACCAATATATAATTTGGCTTCATGGCATTTTATTCTCAAAAAATTAAATTAGGAAATTAAGGAATAATTAAATTTGGAGCTATAATCTCAATGAATAGTGTTACTTTTTCCAAATGAGGAAACTGTTCTCAGTAAAATCACGTGGGTCAAGCAACAGTTAATTTAGAAATAGAAAAATAAGCTATATAAGACAATCAGCAGACATAATGCTTCCACTTATCCCAGTCAAATTATCTATATTCTCAATTGTTAATTAGCATTTGTGAAACATAAAAAATATCATGCAAATACAAAAAAATACCACATAGGATAAATCATCAATTTGTATATATGTACACTCACTAATAGCAACTGGCTATTTTCTTTTCGTGTAATCTCAACATCATAACTGGTATGTAATAAGCAATAAATAGATATTCAGTATTTGTTTTTCACTGTCCCTTTTATTAATTCTTTTCCTTCTACTTTTACCCCCTTCCCCCAAAAAACATTTGCATTGCACTTTGATTTATTTTTTATTTTAATTCCTGTGCTTTCAAATTATTCAGGTTTTGGCTGTTACTACCTGTATTTTTCAGCTACTCTGAACTTTCTTTTGCTTTCTATATCTTGGCTCTCTTTCGCTCATTCTCTATTAGAATCATTACCAAAACATAGCTTGGGCTGTAACTAAATGGGCACAAGTAAAATAACAACCAATACCTCTATGAGTAACAACTGCAAGCTCTTTAGTTCTTTCTATCTGTTCAGCATTTCTTGGTCTTCTCCTTGTACTTTGTTTATCTGCTTGATGAGGAGAGAGCCCATCCTTGGATGTGTTGGGGTCCAGACCTGAATTTCTGAGATTCGTAACTTGCACTCGCTGTTCCTCGGAAAGTCTATGGATGGTGACAGCTGTAACACTGGATACAGTAACATCTGCAGATGTGCTAGCAACAGCAATTGCACCAATGGTAGTCCTGTTATGCTCCTCTAACTCACCAGTGGAGGTAGTGTGGGTCAATGGAGAACCTGTAGGACACAGTAGCACTACATGCTAACTTTTTCTTTTAAATTTTATTTATTTTTCTGATAAGTTTAATCAATTATATTCCCTTCCATTACCTTAAGGATAATCAACATGAAGAGGCAAAATACAAACACCCACTAAAAATGTGAAGTAACCAGATCTGATGATTGGTTTGTATCAATAAACCTATGAATAGATATAACACACAAGTACACCACATTTTAATTGCAATACATTAGGGAGACAAAGGTGAATCTTTAAGTGGCCTGAATGAATCTTATTTATCTATAGATAAATTTTAGCAACAAATGCCTAGCAAGTGACAAGTTTTGACAGATTGGGTAACTATGTAACCACACTTTTCTCCAAAGTATGCTTTGAATAGTCTATACCATCTCTCTCCATAATTTCTGGGAAAAATATCAAAATTTTCTATTTTAAGATAAGCAAGTGTAGAAAGGAAAAAATCGAAACCAAAATGAAAACAAAATGATTAAAAAAAAGAACAGCTCTGAAATATCTACTCTACATAAATGTCTCTTAACCTCATTTGCCAGAAAAAAGCCAACATAATAAAATATTCAACATATGAGCTACCTATACTTTAGAATTTAGTGGGCTGTTTTTGGAAGTTGGGTAATATTTTTCACTAAAATTTGAGATTAACTCATTTTCAACTAATTAAATCATTATATTCAGAAATGATTAAAATTTAACAATTAGCATGGAATTTCAGTCGTACAAAACTAGCTTTAAAAATAACAGAGAATTTCCAATTAGCTCCTAAGCATTTCATGGTAAATCTCTCTCCATGTTCTTAACCTTATTAAGGATTCACTACAATTTAAAAATTTGTTTTAAAGGTGCCAAGTTAGTGTTCTTTTTCTTTTCACTTAAACATTTTAAAAGATTATCCTTGGTAGTACATAATTCTTATATAATGAAAAAAAAAAGTAACCTCACAAGAAAAGCATGAAACTGAATGAAGATATATTTAAAAGATCTTGACAGCCAAAATCTTTAAAAAGAGACGATTTTGAATTTTGGAGATACTAATTAGAAATCAGTCAAGTCCTAGTTAGAAAACTTTTTAATAATTTTAAAGCCAATGAGTGGCATATGTTTCATATACTTGCCTTCTCAATAAACTACATTCCAAACTTCTATCCACAATATATAATTAGACATTTTAGACACAAATACATAGGATATTTTAAACATTCTGCAAGAGGAAAATAGCTATATGCTCAATGTGGTTTGAGCATGTTCTGCATTTTTTTCCTCTTGTGCTTTGGGCAGGTGATTAGTAGGACTGGTACTTCTAGTTTCTGCTATAAACTCAAAAAGGAAGTCAGCCTGGGTCTCCCTCATTCATTAGCAAGCAAAAGAGCACATGACTTCTATTAATTCTTCCAACCTGAGATGTCATATCTTGTTTTAATTTGATTTAGAAACTCAAAATATTAAATGATGATTGTATTTTGAGGGAAGGAACAAATGAGGTATGATAATTAGCAGACTATTTTAAAGACTTTTAATATATTTTAAAGAATTAATCAGAAAAGTTGCTGTTGGTATTTATCC